>OY856410.1:708303405-708903405 GCA_963693085.1 Alisma plantago-aquatica
CCGCAGCGTCGTTGCGGCTCTCAAGGTCGTGCCACACTGCAAGAGACGCCGCTCTATATGGGGGCCTGATCCGACGATAGCTGCGTGAGAGAGCAAAAGTCTGGTTTCAACGCCAGACATGGTCACCGGCAGCCTGAGTTCTGGCAGCGTTGAGTGTTCCATGTCCGTCATGGGTGGACGCATTCTCCTGCTGCAATCCTAGATAGACGACTTCTGCTGTGTTCCTGGAATCGCAACTCCTCTTGTTCGCAATTTGATTTTCGCTCTTCGAGGCGTCGATCGACCTGATCACTTGTCAACTGGCACTCTTTGATTGGGTTCATAGGTGTCGATGAGGATTAGTTGGTTTATATGGTGGGGGTCCTTGTCCTATTACCCCACTCCACCGTATATATATGGAAAATGTATTTGGGGTCAATTTTGGCACTCAAAAATCAAAATGAGACACATTTTATCTTTTTCGCACAAAATTAGAGACAGAACACTTTGAATGGGTTCATTTATGCCGATGAGAATAAGATAGTTTATACGGTAGGGGTACTTATATTTTTCCACTCCGAGTTTATATATGGACAATGCTATGAGGAATTCGTTTCTGGACGTAAAATGGCCACCTGTCCTTTTCATACAAAACTAGAGACAAAATAAATATAGATGTTATTTTTTTGTTTGGCACTTGTTTTGTATATGGACAAAATGTGTCCCATTTGAGTCCCAAACTGAGTCCATATAGAAGATTCCTTTATGCTTCTTATTTCAAATGGTATTGGTTAGTTTTGGTATTTCTTCTAAACTTTCTAACTCCTTGTGGACCTATTTTTCTAGCTGATATGCATTCAGACAAATTGAGGTTGTCTTTGGTATTTGGTCTGTCATGAGGGGTGATCTCTGTTCGGTGATGGAGAAGAAAAAATTCTATCGATAATCTTGGGCAACATTGAGTTTATTTTTTCCATTGAGAAAGTAAGATTTTTGGAATTTTAGAAGGCTAAGGCTCCAATATAATTAGGCCGATGTGTCAAACTATATTCTTTAATATATATTTTCTGCACAAGACATATTATCTTTCAAAATATTTTACCATTAAGTTTAGTTTTCTTATAAAAATTTTACTTCCCAACAATAACTATAAAGCTTTTCATACATCCATCAAACAATTTCCATTGTAACCCATCTTAATTTTTATTTCCCTCGATGGTTCCCTCCAAATTAAAATTCTCTTGAGATCCAGTTCATTTAACACATATTTTTAGTCAAAACTTTGCTTTCTACCTAAAAATCTGTTTTCATCAAGGTAAATAATTTGCTCTAAGATATTTCTTTTTCTACAAGCAACTCTGTAAAAAAAATACTTTTCTCCACATTACTTTCACATGAAAAGTACCATTCCATACAATTATGATTTTTTTTTCTGCATTAATTTTTTAAAAAACTATTTGCCTTCCTAATGTGTTTTTATAATAAAGAATTGATTCAGTTTCAATTGAGTAGTTTTTCATCAATAATATATTTCCGTTTATAAAATTAATGCGTCAAACTAGTTCTTCTCCAAATAGATAGTGGCGTCTTCTTATATAAACACTATATGATGTGTACTTCAAAAGTATGTTCATGGTATATCTGGTATATCAATCAAGCAGGAAAATTACTTCCATGACGTGAGTTTATAATAAAAACGTTGTTCTCCCTCCGTCTCCCTTCATTAATGTAACAACATCATTTTGTTAGTATTTCAACTTCTTATCTGTTCTATCACAAGCATACCTTCTATTAATTTTCCTTTTCCTTCCTGAGTCCTTTTATTTTTTTCACGACATGCTTAATATATTTTTCACTCGAATTGTCAGATTGGCATTCGTTTCACTTTTATTATCAGTATGAGTTTTTCATATTCTTATTTTTATAATTTGAGAAGGGTGCTCAACACATATAACCGATGAGTCTTTCTATTTATTCATCTTCTCCCACTACTAGGAAATTAAGTTGATATATATATATATATATATATATATATATATCTATATATATATACCTTGTATTTTCTCTGCGATGAAAGAGTAAGTTTACTCAAATAATAATGATTGTCATGTTAGTTTATTCAAAAAAAGAATAAAATTGCTACATTTAAACAATGATAACTTATCCTTATTACTCTCATCTTTCATTTTTTTCTAGTTGATTATCATTTACAAAGGAATAATATTTACATCTAATCGATTGTTGTCCCATAAATTCATCATGTAACATCTCTTTTTAAATCTACAATCACATTAAAATGTATCCCTACTTTTTCAACCCACATAAATATTCAACATTGATTGATCTCCCTTCTTGTACACTCTCTCATTATAAATGAATGTCATGAATTTTCATCCTTTGAAACCACACCATCAATCACAACTATTAGCCCCTCATTACTATCGCAATCGCATTAACTTTCTTGTTTATTGTCCTTCAACCAGTAAAAATCCAATTATTTCATAGTAATTGTAATCTTCTTCTGAGAATTTTTTTAAATTATAAATGAAATCTCATCGGCCCTTTCATTTAGAAACTATGTCCTCAAACTTTATATCATCAATTGCACTTTTTTTTTAAATCACGATATATCATTTGAAGAATGTTTTATCATTCTTACATTTGTTCTTCTCACTTTTTGTCAACTGATTCTCTTTCATACAAATTAAAAAACTCAAGTAATTACAATTTTGTAGTTTTTCTATTTTTGTAAAAGTACTAGTCAATGAGATTGCAACATTAAGCGAATGATATTTTCTCACAAAATATATCCTTTTGTTGTTCTCCCCTTTCATTATATTCTCTTTGTTAATAAAATCCCGATAACTCACTCTCTTATAAAAGATATCAATTAATTCCATCCTATTAGACTCTCTTTCTCTATGACATCACATTACATCTTGTTCGCTCTCCTTTTCCAACCAATCTAGTAAACTTATTATGATTGGACTCCCCTTATACTAAATTATGTCATTGTGAATGAAATCTCATTAACCATATCTATACTATTATAAAAAAGTGAGTTTGATGTTGCGCTCTCCTTAATTCACTCTCTTCTCTCCTTTTTCAAGGAATTTTGCTCCTACAAATATTTATACTCACTCTCCTATTAAATTTTATTATCTTTAATTATGTATTTCTCTCTCCATCCTACGGAAACGGTTCCTTGATTATTTCCTTTCAAACAAACAACACAAATATCTTTTACCCTAGAAATCCTTTCACGGACGAGTCCTCTCCCCGCACATTTCCAACAAATTTTATATGTCACGTGCATGTGCACGTATGCGTTTTACTAGTAATTATAAAAGCACACACCGTCAATTGTGGGACCAACTTCCCTGTGACGACTTCATGTAGCTGCATACATCTAGGCCTTACACTCAGTTGTAGTTACGCATTACTTTCCTCTATTTTAAAATATGTGTGGTCGAGATTTGTTCCGAGCGGGACCATCCATTGTCACAAGAAATATGATCCCATCAATTGCATTCCACTAATATGTCTCAATCTCTCTCTTTTATATCAAAATTAAAATTTTGAAAAGATTACCTTCTCCTTACTTCTCTTAGTTCTCACTTTTATCATTCCTTTATTAGTATGATGTTCTAAAAAAATCTAAAGCCAACAGTTACTATGTCCATTAATTGCAACATGAAGCGTCTTCTTCTAATTTGCAATGACATTAATTGTTTGCATCCATATTTATCCTACCAATCAATCTAAAATTTTCTATTGAAAACCCATAGAGTCTCTCTTCAAATCCAAACACCATTGATTGCATCTAGCTAAATTCTCTCAATTTATTTCTTTATACTTATTCAATCTCATAACATGTACAAGTATTTTGATGCTTCATGGAGTAAAAAACCATCGGTTTTCTTGTCACTTAAGAAAGATGGTTGGGCGGTTGATGATATGGAGTTTCAAGTGTTACAATATCTACGTATCCAGTAGTCTTGTATTTTAATTTTATATGTACTACTTATATTTGATACACACGCATGATTCCAGTTGAGTTTTGAATGTCAATAAAAAATGAATTTCATTGTCCCTTTCAAATGCATAGTTAACTTGTACTTCTCTTTTTAGGCCATATATTTCCTTGGTCTATGGTTGGATTATTCTTATCATTGCACTAATACTCAACAGAGAGTTTGGCTCAAAAATGTCATATTGATATGTTATCTTAGCCATTATTCACTTAGATATGTTGTTGGAATAGCATACATCATTCCATAACCACTTGTTGTCTTCGTGAGCTACATTTTTAGGGGTATGTGACAATAATTAACTTTTGATGCCTTTTTGTTATTTGTTGTATCACTATTTCTTTTTCAATCATCTCTATAAGTGATATCTCATAGACATTTTTTGGACTACTACGGTATTTAAATTATAATCATCTACACTAGCTCAAAAAAGTTATGACATATCTTATTTTTTGATCTTATTTTTTCATGTAAGTCAAATTCAATGTATAACCTATAAGTCTCATAGTTGCAACATGTTATTTTATATGTACTTGGTGGGCAGTATGCGAGAAGTAGGGTCTCATTATTCCCACATTAGCTACTTTTATTTTGAAACTGGACCTTCTATATGGGAATGTTTGTGTGCACTTGTTCAAAGAATTAGAAGAAAGAATGATGGACCACACACTTAGAAGAATGTAAGAACACTACCCTGATGCATGGAGATCTGACCTATGAACTCATGAGAATGATCATTGTAGTATTATTATACTCCAATTTTTTGAAAATAAACCTTTTTCTTTACATGGAAACAAATTTGATCTATATTTGAGTGACTCTTAAGTGGCATATTTATGAAGTGAATAGAACTTTAGTACTTGTATTCGAGTAGTGCAAACTACTCTTGGGCACATGTATTCAACCAATTTGAATTGAGTCTTTGAATGTATTGTATTCAGGCAGTATTCTACAAATTGTATTTGAGTTGTTGAATTGTATTCGAGTAGTTATTGAATTGTCAAATATGAGCAACCTGTGGTCATTTATAATTCTAGTAATTACATAATTAATTCATTAACACTTCCTTTGGAAACATGCAATCAAATTTGAGAGAGATATGCTTTGATCCAAATTTCTTAAGCATGCTTGAATTAAGTTGGGTTGCATACTTGAATTTAAATTACCCTATCACTATTGTAGCAACGACTCATGCAGTCTGGATGTGTTGTCTCCTTCCATCTCTTGTTGCTACAATTTGATGATGATCTTTCTCACTAATTTTTTCACACAACTGAGGCATGGTCAATGTTTGATCAAGATAAGGTGTGTCTATCAATCATATTAATGTTCTATCTTGATGAGAAAGCATAAGAACCTACTTGCACCATTGGTGAGGTGCAATTTTCTATAAGGTTAGTCCTTTGTAGATTATTTGTTCTAGATAAGTTTCTGATCTTTCATTTCTCTTTTGAACCATCTAATGATTAAGTTGATCATTTCATGTTAGAATTTTCCTTGTGTTTCTCAACTTGTTGAACTGTCGTGGTTGCTAAATATCGTAATGTTGTATTATATAACACCATTCTTTCCAATAAATATTCTTTGGGTACTATGTTAATCAATGAATATGTTCTTTTTTTGAAAATGTATTGAAGAAAACCAATTGTATCTTAGACATGACTAAGGCGTAGTTATTCAAAGTAATTTTGAGGCTCCATGGTGTAAATTGTTATATCATCTTTTTGTGGGTGGTTTGGTTATTTTTTGTTTCTATTTATAGAATAAAATCATAGTATTTTAGTTAGTTTTTCATCACAACAATGAACACTCTCACAATACACATGAAACACATTATATAATTCTTGGCCCAAATTATTTGACTATTTTTATTTTTTAAGTCAATCATAATATTATTTTGTTTGCAAAATTTGTATTTTGTATGTAAGGTGTAATTGTTTCTTTGCAAAATTGTTACATGATCCTTATTCCTAAATATGTCTTGTTATTTTCTCCTCACAATTATAGTCATGCCTTTCAATACACTTGGGTGGAAATCTATTAAGCATTTTTTATCAATGGGCTTCTATACCTAATTCAATTTTACTCACATTAGCATAATAAAATGGTTGCATATTTAGATAATTAGTACCATCTATTTTTCTTACAATTATATAAATTTATTAAATGCTAATAAATATTTATTTCAGATTACTATTTAGTAAAAGAATATTAAATTTACCTAAACACAAACATAATAAACAAAAACTACAATAACAAATGTCTCTTACTTTGTCTCAAGTGCCTCGTACACTGTGTTGATGCTAATCTAAAAGAGGTTAAATAAATTTATCTTATTATTAGTTGTTTTCATGTTATTAATAGAATCCTCTTATTAACAAATATTTAACTCAACAAACCCTTTGATAGAGGCCTGAAAAACAAGCTAAATGGGATCTATCATTCATACAACACTTGTTTACCAATAACACAATCAAAGGAATCATTCAAATGATTCCTCCTGGTTTTCTCCATCAATTCAACCTAAAATATTCTTATCAAATGAATACTATTGTATATTACCATGCATGATTTCTGTGATATTGTGTGTCCACAACTATTGGCTCTGATTACTCATAAACTCTAAGGGGTTTGACATCTCAAAACCACTAGGCAATTGATCTCCTAAGACCTTACTTCCAAATCATAGGAGGATCTATAGTAACCAGATTGTAAAATTCAAACTTGATACTTAGAGTTCCTCAATAGTAATGTAAGGTATTATGTAGTTAATGGGTTCAAACACATGGATAAGGGGTGACAATTGTATAAGATTTGAGGTCTTGGGTTAGTTATGTATAATAAAAAAGGAGAAATAAGTGTCACTTTGGAAATGATAGTAGCCAAATAAAGAATAAGATAAAATAAGTAACACTAGTACATAACCAACCTTTAGTGTCGGTTATTTAAGGCCTTTAGTGTCAGTTTCTAAGCGAAACCTATGTGGGCGACGCTAAAAGCCCAGCCGTTACGCGTCGGATCAAAAACCGATGTCATAACCCTTCGCGTGCCACCGAAAACGCACCAGCAGGGCACTATAAGCGTCGGTTATTATATAAGAAACCGACACCATATACCTTCGCGCCACAGAAAGGGCGCCATCTTGGGCACTATCATCGTCAGTTATTAGATAAGAAATTGACGCCATATGCCTTCACGCCACAGAAGGGCGCCATCTTAGGCACTATCAGCGTCGGTTATTAGATAAGAAACCGACGCCATATGCCTTCGCACCACAGGAAATAGATGCCGGTTATTTATATAAAACCGACATTGTAACTATGTGTGTCGGTTTTATACAAATAACCGATGCCTGTTTTTTGTTTTTTTTCTGTCAGTCTGCAGACCTGCTGTATGGCTGGTCGCATGATGAGAAACCTGCAGTTCAGTTATGAACTGCAGGTTTTACGACATCCATTGATATCAGCCAACAACATGCCACAAACTTGCAAAATTAACAACAAAAATATTCACACATTTAGCAATGCAACCTGCAGTTCCATTTGATTTTCACACATTTAGAAACATTCATGTAGCTAGCAATCTGTAGTTCCATTTATTTTCACATTCACACATATAGAAATATTCATATAGCAACCAACAGTTTCATTCATTTTCACTCAGACACATGTAGAAACATCCAGACATGTAGAAACATTCACACATATTATAATTCAGAAATTCATTTACAAAATATCATTCTTTAGTCATTATTCGCTATCAACATCCCAATTATATCTTAAATCCCCCACTACTTGTATGGTTGTTGCCCATTCTTCTCTTACTTCATTTAATTCTCCCGTCGTATAGGGAGCATGTACATCTGGTAAGGCTGTTCCTGTAGTTTGGTTAGTTTTAAACACCTGTAAAGAGAATGATGTATATATATAATTAATGAGCTATAAATAAGATTGATATATTTCATATTATCTAATGAGACTATATAATACCTCAGCAATACAATCGATGTCCATTGCGGAATATTTGATAATCATGTACATAAATCGCATCACATAGTATCCACATGCCCATATGTTGTCTTGTGTAGCACACTATAAATTCAAACATACAAAATATTAAAAAATACAACTAATTAAGCACTGTTAACATAAATAATATATACATATATTGCAGTCAGGAACTTACATTCACGTTCTTCCAAATTATTAGCTGGTTCTTTTTCGTGGGGACCTTTCCTCCAGCCTTTTTGAACTCATCAAAACCCCTACATGTTAATGTAACATAGTACATTGCATAATTAAATAGTAATGTAATAACATATGTTAACGAATATGAAAATGAAATATTTCTCACCAGAATAATGCCATTTTCATTATGTGTCCATATTTTGTATTCAATTTACTCCCCTTAGGATCTAGATAATAGACAATGAACGTCTCGGGGACAATAACCAGTAACACCCAATGCATACCACTAGAGGTAAAAAAGTTAAAAATTAATAACTCAAAATCCACAATAAAAATGTAATTTTCTTAATAAGCAAAGTAAACTTACTCTACATTGAATGGAGCCATTATCATCTTCTTCTTTTTTTGAACAAAAATTGAAAAAGCCTCACAGCAGTATTGTTGAACTGACGGAGGGTCTTTAGCTACTAGACTAATCAAAGATAGAATAAAAAATCCTACATGTTTGAATGCAAAATCTGCACATATCTTGTCTAAGTAGCTGCAAAACATGTATTACGTATGCATTAATAAATAAGAAACCAGATCACCAGATCCTACACAAGGTATATGGATGTATAAAGAAGATCTCACCTTATCCATAGCTCTATCACAGATGTATTCAGCCAATCATATCGAAACAACTCCAAAATATCTTCTATAAATAGTTTACTTTCATATGATTGACCTGCAGCATCTGCATCAATAGAAATAGTTATAGGGCAATTTATATCATGTTCGCCTAACCATATTGCCATACCCCTACAGTTAGGACCTAACGGGACAGTTAGGTCCTGTGGAACCCAACTGGGTAATGTAGGAGGTGGAAGTGGAGGCCTAGATGTTGTGGGTGTCTTCTTTTTAACATGTATATATATAATAATTTTAGATCAACTGACATCATATACACACACTAACAATTTAACGTAATGTAAATTTACCATACAATTTTAGTAAAGAGGACAACCGCTTTTAGCCACAATATCACTCTGCCTTCTGCCTCACCAAGCGTTTCACAATCTGGGTGGGCATATGGCAATGGAAGATCCATCCACTTGGGGAATATATGTACTGGGCTCACACGAATCCAACCAGCTGGTAATGGAGACCCGTGAAACATTTCCCCTGGTAGGGATGGGTAAGCCGACGCCTCTACAACGACATATTCATTAACTTTTAGACGACATGGCTTCAACCCCTACAAATTTTTGTGTAAAGAATGTTATATACATATATACATATCATCTTGAATTAAAAAACTAGTTACTATGTCATAAAAATACTTACAGCAGATGTGCTAGGTGGTCGGTCTACATGATTACTTCCAACCTCTGCAGTAGGAGTAGTGCGAGACACCATAGGTACTGTCTGGTAAGTGGCAGTCTGAGATGCCTGCCACTTTTTCATTGCTTCTTCTAGTTTCCTATCAACTAGCTTATCTACCTATACATGGATAAAAGAAACGTTAGCTTCTAATTATTGAATTCTCTTTTATAGTAACATTATAAAGAAAGAATATGTTACCTCCTCTTGTGAAAGTCCCGCTTTTGGGACATGTTTGCGCTGGGATGGCCCAAAAAAAGCTTTGATGTCCACACCAACGCCTGTAGCCCTAACACGTCCAGGATGCTCTGGGTTACCCAAAGCAACTGTCAATTCATCCCTTGTGTCCTCAGGGATGAACTTGCCTTGTTTCCTCAGCTCGTGCAGCTCCCGCTAATCGCCAAAACAAAAAATTGTAATTAAGTAAACACCACAAATAATCAATATTCGAACGATTGCTGTAAGAGTTGTATTTTACCATTTTTGCAGCTGCCTCAGCAGTTACGGGCTTCCTTATTTCTCCCTTCTTATTTTGCCTCCCAGCTATCCAGACATCATGGCGAGGAAGAGGTGTTCTACCTATAGTGGAGGACAACTAAGTAGCAGCAGACTGAGCAGTAGCCTTAGACTGTAGTCTTTGGCGAATGCCTACATACCCCTTTGGACCCATTGTGTGGTCATGCACATTTAGTGCACGCCTTGATCTTTGTGCCTCACTGAGGATTCTCAATATACTCAACAATGAAACCATTAGTAACCATTGCAAATGAAACCATTCTCAATATACTCAATATCTACCAAAATGTTGGACTAAAACCATTGCAAATGGATCCTAAGAAAACCCAGTTTGTGATTGTGTGTACATGGCATGATGCAGAATTCTCAAGAAATCAGGAGAACTCTAGGCTATAACATTAGTAACTACCTTTCAGTATAGTAATCTGACTACATTGTAGATTATCATCAATAATCATTTCAATTTTGCAATAGAATGTTCTAACCAAATCAGTACCTAAACCCTAAACACAAATAAGTAAATAACTTAAAAAAAATTAAAAAAAACACAAACCCTGCCTTGGCACCGCCCAAGCAGCCGCCAGAGCAGAGGAAGAAGGAAGAAGGCATGGCGGGCATACCTTGAGGGCAGAGGAGAGCAGCGGCCGGAGCAAGACCTAGAAGCAGCTGGCAGCCGGCCCCGGCGGCGAGGAGAGAAGACGAGCGGCGATGAAGGCGGCGAGGAGAGCTCAACAGCCACCGGCGGGGGCGGATGCAAGGAGAGGAGAAGCGTCGGCGGAAGAAGAGAAGCAGGAGCGGCGGCGAGTGGTGGCGGCGCGGGGGAGCAACGGCAGCCGGGGCAACGACGGCGGCAATGACAGGGAGCAGAATGTCCAGACCTAGCAGCTAGAGTCGCAATGAAACAGAGAAAAATGGGGAAAAGTTCTGTTTGCGGGGCTATTAACTGTTCCATAGGTGTCGGTTATTCAAAACAACTGACAACTAACACTAACAGTGTCTGTTTAGAATAACAATCGACACCAATACTTGATTATAGTCGTCAGTTTTAAGCTACAAAACAACCGACGTCTATATTCATATGCCGATTAAAAAAATCGTTCTCGGTTTATGATCATAGTCGTCAATTTCTACTTCAAACCGACGCTTAAAGGGTGTGAAAAATTCCCCGCGGACAACGCGGGAAAACTCGTAAGTGTCGGTAGTTGTAGTAAAACCGAAGACCAAAATGTGCCCAATTTCTGTCTCGCGAATAACCTTTAGTCGTCGGTTTTTTATTTATCAATCGACGCCATATGTCAAATTTTGGAGGTAATTTTTTTCGCTGGAAATTTTGGATTTGGCATTTAATTTTAGGTGTCGGTTTTTTATTAAGTAACCGACACTTAATAAAAGCGGTACCCGTGTCTGGTCGCCCTTCATAGATTAGATGTCGGTTTATGTTATCAACCGACACTATAGAGCTTAGGTGTCGGTTTATTTATACAACTGACACCTTGAAAAATGACTTTATAAGCCATTTCTGTAGTAGTGTAAAAATTAATCTAAGAGATAGAACTTGGATCTTCATGTGTGTTTTGAATATATGGATAAAATTTGGATTGGGTTTCACCGTCTATGATCTCTCAATAACATGCAATACCTAAAACCATTGTATACCCCTAGCATAATTTATAAGCAATCATCGTAAGTGTATGTTCCCTCCTCCATCGTGATCAATTCGATCTAGATTATAAGCTTGTCTTTGTCTCAAGATGACAAACATACAATTGAAAATATAATTGTATGGTCATTATATTTAGTGTGCCAACATTTCGTTGCATTCATATTACTCTGTAACACTACCCTTTTGAGAAATTAGCAATAAAATGATAAAATATGGTAGCTAATTATGCAATTGAAGCATTAAAGAATAATATTTAGAAGATAATCTTGGCTAGGAGTATGTAGGGTCAATGGGTATGAATATTTACATGCTAAGACAACCTTAGAGGCTTCCACCAACAAAAGAAAATGGTGTATACACTGATGGTAATGAGAGGCAATATAGATTTACCCATAAGAGGATGGATGGAGGAAGGGATATGAACAAAATGGGGAAGAAGGAAGAAAATAAAATAAATAATAACCACATGGATATTGGTGGTCGATGGTGACATACTTCTTCATAGGGACGATTATGGAGAAAAAGGCGACTTTAGGATGTCGTTCTCTTGAAGATGGTCCTCTATGCCTTGAGGAGGAAATTCATATGATGATGGGTCTTGGACTCTCATCCTTGGCCTATATTGCATATGGTGAGTATGGAATTGGAAAACACATTGTGGTGAAGCAGGAATATGCTCGCAATGGAGGTTGTGAACCTCTATTTATAGTCAATATTCATGGACCCCGAGCTCAAGAGCACAAGAACTTTTCTAGCTCTTCATGTCTCAAAGAATATGCCTCAAGGCATGCGCTTATCAAACCACAATGACGAGTGTACTTTGTAAAGACTTTGTTGGGTTGTTAGCTGTTGGGTTTTAGGGGAGACAGAGAAGGCAGCGGAAACACACATTTTCTTCTGCCCGAACCCAATATAAAGGAATTGCGTCAATGCCTATACAATAGGAAGGATGGTTTCTAGAGACATACCTTGTCTCGAGGCTTGCTCGGCGACATTGACACGATTTTACCATGCATATAATGCAAGTGCACGCGTCAATGTAGTATAGGCCCTTGTGAGGCCCGAGTCAAACTCAGGGACACTAAATTATCGGTAGACTACTACTAACTACTCGCAATCAGCTAGACCAATAAAAATGTTATGAGAGTTGTTTTAAAAATAAAAGAAAATAAAATAAAACAAAGAAATCGATTAAATTTTTAGTTTAATCAATTCAAATGGAGATCTTTAGGATTGTGGTTTCACCGCGGGTTTTCATTGTATGAATTTCCACATAGTTAAACATGTTCATCTCTAATTCGGGTAGTGGCATGTAGTCAGAATTGTCCACTGTCGTGGTACTATTCACTACCTACGTCTAGGTCGGTTCCACCTTCTTAGTAACCTATACCCTAAACTAGGTGCATTAGAATCGACCTCTGGGTTTTCACCATTAACCTTACATCACCTTCTTCAAGGGATTTGTTAATTAATGTGAATTTTGTCTCTTTTCAACCGTTAATTATTCTTTCAAAGTAATTAAAGGCATTAGACTATCATTATGGTGATCAAGCATAATAATATAATTGAGAAAATGAAATCATACCGCGTATTTAAGAGATAAATTATGAATTACTATGATAAAAATGTCATACAATGTTTCCCCTGGCTACTCTCGGTCCTAAAAACAAAGGGGATTAGCCCCGCATGTTCATCTCAGAGCGAGACATGGTTGAAGAAAGGGGAAACATGGAGAAAAACGTGAATAAGTGATGAAACCCCTAAACGGAGAAGATCCAAGCATTCCCCGGCATAGAATGCGTGATCTACAGCCTTTCGGCGGTGGAAAACGACTTCTTCATCTTTTGGAACGGCTGGGGCGGTGCTTCTGGGCTCTGTTCTTCTCTCCACCATTCTCGGGACGTGTGCAACAGCTAATGATGTGATACCCTACTCTTGGCCTTCGCCATTAGGCATAAACACTGAGTTAGGTTGCAAAAATATCACAACTATTGGATTAGAGCCGATCTGAAACAAACTCTAATCTGACGTCGTCGATACCATCGACGCGGGTCGATGGTATCGACACCCTTAGGCGTCAGTTTTATCCCTTTTCCATCGCTGAATCTACACGTGTTGATAGTATCGACGTTGGGGTCGATGGTATCGACTGACTGGTCACCAGCAACCAAATGGTACGTCGCTACCATCGACTTCCTTGTCGATGGTATCGACTCTGTGCTGCTCCTTGTGACCGGCTTCTTGTGGTTGTGTCGATAGTATCGACAGTCGTCGATGGTATCGATAGATGCAGATATGTGTTTTTCCTGAAATTACATAACAAAACCACATAAGCTGAGATAAAACCTATTATTATAATCATTTATGCTCAAAACAATAAAATAAGAGAAATTTGACACTGAGAAGGATCATAGACTAAAGTAAGTGAATTATGCAATATTAACCACCAAAATGACCAATAAACACATAAAACACGAGTAAAACAAGTCTATAAATGCGACTCAAAATCATCGCATCAAACTCCCCTAAGCTTGAACATTGTTCGTCCTCGAGCAGCAAAACTGTAGAATAGAATTGTGAGGGTCAACTAGAGAATAGATTATCACAACAAACATCACCATATGATCCCTGCCAGACATTCACATTTCGGCCCTCACTAACCACAGAATGATAATTACCCTAAAGGTGACAATAATCATCCATAAAAGATATCTACCTCAAAATTGATGAACACTATCATATAAGGCAGTTAACATAATAAAATTCTCTGGTTCAGACTCGGTGCATCTTGTGATCTCCTATCTACGTTGCTCACCCTAACTACCATCTACATGGAAGCAACTCTCCTGGTATTAACGAGTGAGGAGAAAATCACGGTGGCCTACCAATTCGAGCAACGGGTGGATGGAATGGGTGGCTAGTGAAAGAAATGGAAGCATTATATGGTTTTAACATGCACAAAACAATAATGACCTAAATGATGCATATGCAAGTGAAAATGCCCTAATGCCTACATTTGGGTGGAATGATGCATGCACTATCATCCCGTTTCAAGGTGAGATGGAATATCTAAGAGAACTACATCATGTACTTATTCTTCTTAGTATGCAGTGAGAACATGTTACTTTCTCCCTCTCAATCCTACTTGCTTCTCAATACTCTTTTTTTTTTAACTTCTTTTTTTCTTATTATTTTTTTTCAAGCCCTTATTTTCATAGCTGACAATGAATTAATTGTCAGGCTCACTTATTGCTGCATAACTTATACATTTGAAGCATTCATAAGGTATGGAACAAGTTCATCACCCTTAATGTTTCAGAAGACATAAGATGCATGATGTACTATATGCACAAAAATGTGAATGCAGCTACAAAATGATAGGTATGCAACTAAATGACACACACTAAAGAATATGTGCATGTATAACTATTCTATCTCTTTTTTTTCATTTTCATGCATAATATGTGAAAATAGTTGCAATGCAAAACCTACCTACATGGGATGCAATCAAAGAGATTAAAACCATAATGTACTTCCAGTTCTTAAGGTGGAATATGAAAACAATGGGGTGGATAGATCACAAGACTAATTGACTGAACCTTTGAAAATTATTATGTGTCCCTCCTTACTGACCTGTGTAGTAATCAATAGGTTTCTCTCTCTTATTTCAAATTAAGGTCTCATAATCATTTGGTCAGTTTAGGCTCAAACAACCAACTCCGTCCACTTTTCATGAATCCTAGGAATGTACAATTGTGATTTCCTATTTTAGAGTTGACAAACCCAATTATTTCCTTAAGTTGTGTGCTCAAAGTTGAACAACACAAGCTTGCAAAAATACTATTTTTTTTAAATTTGCCCCTTATTCCCATGTACAAGCAACGAGATGACACAAGACATTAGACATCCACAATTACACTAGATAGAGTGTGGATCCTACAAACAAACTAAAAACTAAGTGAAATAAATGACAAAAGACACACCAATAAAAACTAAAAATTGGGAAAAATAAAGGATAGAGCTGTTCCAACTCCCCCCTAAGCTTGAATTCGATTATGGCCTCATAGTCAAAAACAACCTTAAAAGGTGGAATAGTGATATCGATCATTCTTCAGGAGGAGGACGGTACTGTGGAGACGTGGGGTCCCACGATGGGTATTGCCCCTGAAAGCTCAGATCATACTGGGGCATTGGTGGAGGTTGTGGATACCCCCCAAAACAATTATGGCTCCAGTAATGATTGTATAAGGGCTGCTGCTGCATCTCCATCCTATGCAACCTGTCATGGATGTGTTGTTGGTTGTCGAGGAGGAGGCACTCATTCTCAAAAATGGCCCTCTAGTTATCTAACAGCCAATTCGTTGTATCCTGAATACCTACGTATTAAGATGTATGTTGTTGCTGCGTTTTCTAGATCTCGTGCAGCATTGTATACATCCCCTGCATGGAATAGACATCCTCTCCTTGATGAGATGGCTGCAGAGGTAGAGGCTGCGAAGAAGATGATGCACCCAGATGCTTGCGGGGAAGCTTCCGGGGTGCTACTCATGCCCAAAGAGGAGTGAAAGCCTCCTCTTCCTCTTCATGCTCGTCGCCTTCATCGTTGTTGTCATCATCACCACCATCTTCATCAGAGTCATTAATGGAAATGACAGACCATCGGAAATACTGAGCTCCCTCAATGTTGAAGACGGGGTCTGGAAGCGAACATTCTTGATATGATTGATTGACATGGCAATGTGCATATGCCAAGCCATCACAGAGCAGGAGGAGGTTGGAGCGGTGCAGATGCTGGAGGTTGACCTTGCTCCTATTAGAAAGGGGAGTAAGCTGGGAGAAATATAACCCAAGGTAGAGGGCCAGCGATGTGATGAGCCCTCCAAAGTGGATTGGAGCCTTCCGCGTACTTCTCCTCACAGCCAACACGCGTGTCAAGAAGAACATGCCCCTATTGCACTCCTCGCGCTTTAGCAATTTGTCCAGGAAAAACAAATCCGTCTCTTGAAACTTGCTGAGAGACAGGTCGCCGCTAGCGAACAGTGTGGTGCAAAGCATGCGGTGAAGAATCTGTACAAATGGATGCTCGAAATCAGCCACTGCAACATTGTGGTAGCTGACGGATTTCCCTGGGGGCACAGTCACGAGCTAGGTGAATATATCATCGTAGTCCATCCTATTGTCGGGCCTCCGGTGCTGGTAGTCATTTTGAAACCAATTATAAACTGAATTGAACTGGGTGAGAGTGAGGGTGTAGTTGTTGTTGTAGATTCTGAACGAGACCCGCCCTTTCCTCCACTCTCTATTGGTGGAGATCAAGTCATTGGGCACCACATTGATGTCCAATGATGCCATGAACTCCGTCACAAGTTCCTTGTACATCAGCCACTCCCTGAAGAAAGGTTGTCTGTCGGTGTGGTACTGCAGCTCGTCGAGCCTTGTGGATTTGTGTCTCGCCTGCCCCTTCAAGACATAGGTGAGTTTGGCCTTGAACCCCAGCTCACGGAGCATCGCCCGATCAACATAGTGCATGGGCTCGATCTTTCTCTTCATCAGTTCCTCGTAGACCTTCTGGACCTCTGTGGAAGGATGGACAATCCTCGGACGAGGAATAGATGCAGTAGGTGGAGGAATGAACTCAGGGATCTCCATAGCATCCGCCCGTGAACAAGATGCACCGGCTATACGCACCATCATTGCCGAGAAAGAAGGAATAGTAGATGGAGCTTGGTGAAGGTCGGAGAAGACAATCTCCACTCGGTGAAGGATCGGGGAAGATCTCACTCCTTATGTTATAACCCCAATTTTTGGGTTCTTTTGGTGAGAAATGTAATTTCTCCTATTAAAGATATTTTAACAAATAATGATATAATTTGTTTTGAATAAATCAATTTATTTTACAATAGCTTTGTTAGTTGTTTTGTGTGCTTTATTGGCTATTGGGCCCAATAACAAGGAAAAGACAAAAGAAACTCCATTATTAAATAAGAAAATAGAGAAAAGAAAGATGTAGAAACCACTAAAAGGCAAAGGAATGTTACCCAAAGATGAATTTAGTGCCTCTTGGGTTCCTTGGGTTCCAAGGAGTCCAAAGTTGCAAAGATAATGCAATAAGAAAAGAAAATATCAGTTAAATATTTCCTTACTAAGAAAGAAATTGAAAACAATGATAAAATATGGGAAATATGTGGAAAGAGGTATGATTGAGTTATATTTTGTGGATTTTCATATCCATAAGGTATCTAATGTTAAAAGGAATGCCAATGAGGAAAATAAAAAGAAAGGTAAAGAGAAATCCTTAGAAAAGAGATATTTTAATAAAGAAATAGTAATATATTTATGAAAAATGTATAGAAAACTCTAGAAAGTGGCATTGATGGCCACTATTGATTAGATTTCGTCTACTGTTATTACTAATGGAAAGAGTAGTCAAAATAAAGGAAATAGAAAAAGAGGAGAGGGAAAATATGTGTTTTTGTACATAATACATGGTTTATGAGTCTTTGACTTTCATATGAAGAAAAAGAGTTATTCCTTTTGAGTTTCGATTTCAAACTTGGAATATAAGTAGATTAAGTATTTATAGACTTTCCCTTAAAATTTGGGATTAAACGGATAAGCGGTTTGAGAGATATAGATTTTTCTAGAAATCCTAAAGTGACTCGATTATCTTAAATGTCACAATATGATTTCTTTTAGAAATATAATGGGTGTGCTGGAGACCATTGGTTTGAGATCGGACGAAAATCTGTCATCTCCTACCTCTAGTCCAATAGCAACAGTAGTAGACAATCCCCCCCCCCCCACATCTATATCTCTCACCCTGATCAACAAGGAAACTTAAAAAGTGTATATCCAAGTTCGGGAGAATAAAATAGATCTAATGACCATTGGATGGTTGGGTTTCGTGCGCCATTGGGGCTTCTCCCAATGTCTGATGGAGCCTGGACTCCATGGAACCATAGAGGCATCTCCCCCACCTATATAAGGGGTGGGGACCCCATGAGCAAGAGGGGTAAAGCACGTTCGGCAAACACCAGCTTCTCAGGATCCGTTACCTTGCCCCAATTCGTTCCAGGTCGTCGTGGTGTCGTCAGACCTGCAGAGCTGTTCTCTGTCTCCGACGGGCTCATGCTTTGGTCTGTTCCCGCCACCACCTCGCGTCGGTGGAAGTCTAGGTGAGTTCAGGAAGCCAAGACGGAGGCTCTGGCCTCATCAATTCCTTCTCCAGGGTCTTGTGGCATGGAGTCAACTCGGAGGTTGACTGCCATCCCTGGAGGCAAGAACGCAGATCGTGCCCCACGTGAGGAAGAAGAAGGATAGAGTCAAAAGACTCTTATGCCCCCATCCTAGTATTCTAGACCCAAGGATATGTAAGTCCTTTCACAGTAGCCTGAGTTGTTTCTTTGACTAATTAATAACAAGATATAAAAGTGACATGGCGACCTTTGATTGGCCCAATTAACTTTATCTTGCAAAAATGATAGAAATTGTTAGGATGCTCAGATGAAAACAAGTTATATATGAAAATTGATCACGAGGACGAGAGGAATCCAATAAAACTGATAGTAAATCTTTATTCCATTTATAATTGCAAAAGTACAATAAGTTGATGAAAAGTGCATTAAAGTTAGGTTAAAAACCCTATTTGTGATTAAAGGTTGAATCTAGTATGCTTAATGGGTTAATTTAAGTATTAATAACCTGTTGAATGATAATGTTATATTTGAACCTGGTCTAGATGTGAAATTGCATGATTTAGACTTTTTACCCCATATGAGAATGATTAAGAATTTAGAAACCCTAATTTAGGATAAAAGAGGATAAGATCATATACATAATGGAAAGTGAGAAAATACGTTGTTAAATGATGGTTCTAAGTTATTTGAATACAAAAGTCCTTAATTTTGGATAAATACCCTAAATGTAGTAATTAGGGTTTTCTCATTAATAAAAGGTAGAATTATGGCAAATCGAGCTCATATGAGATTAGACTATAATGAACTTTGAATTGATGATAAATACGTATAATGATCTTGTCATGGATTAAAAGGATAAAAATAGTAGCTTTAATGTAAAATACGCTTAATGAACTTAATTAATGGTTAATGGTTCCTTTAATCCAAAAATAGGGTTATATGTTGTTAAGATAACCTTAGTATTGAAGAATAGATGAGATAATTAGGGTTTATGAGAATGGTATAAAGTTAGGGTTTAGAATAATAAAAGATGAAGTGAAACCCTAATTGCAAAGGAAACCCTAAAATGGATATGAAAACCTTAGGAAGCAATTTCAAGTTGAATAGAAAGAATCTTGATAAAGTGTATAGTAAATAAAGTACATGTGTTTTTCAGGATTCTTGATTGTGTGGTTGAACTACTTGCTTGGATGGCTTTCTTGGTTGGAATTGATATTATTTTAAGAAGTCTACTGAATAGGTATGTGGTTATGCTTATGAATAATCACTTTAGTTTCACGGTGATTTCCGAACGTGTTTATCGGTTGCCTAAAAATAACTTTTGGATGCCTTTTATTTCATGCAACTATAGAGTGACTATGACTATCACTATGAATATACATGTATAACTGGCTAGATCTGGGTCCACCTCTGTGACTTGTAAAGGCTAAAATGGGGTAACCTAGAGTAAGGTCTAGGTTATCGTGGGTTAGAAATTGGGCTACCAAGTGTAGTGCCATGAGACCCATTAGCCTACCATGAATTAAGGAGTGGGCTACTTATGAGTAGTGCCATGTGACTCAACCCTAGAAACTGGTTCACCTATAGGTGGGTCCATGAGGGGTTTAAGGGGGATCTACCATAAGGAATGTAGTATCCAGGTCCACTGTAGGGATAACACAGAGGATAGGGTACTCATGGATCATAGATTTATACTTAAAATGTAATCTTGGTTGTTAAATGATTAATTGAATGATGACATTGTTAACATATTTACACGATTATTGTTTCCCCCACATACCAGCTTTGGTTGACCGATGTTTTGTTTGTCGGCGATTTAGTTACAAAATCCCAAAATGGACAAACAGTAAAGCGACACTTTGTGAATTCACAAATTAAAGAACAAGGAGGTTGTAGTTAGACTAGTTCAATTGTGGATAGAGGTTTAGAAATTCCAACTTTTCAAAGGTATGCAAAATTTTATTTATTACAACTTTTCAGTATAGATTGTTGAAATTTAATAATTGTTCTTGGTTAAATGCCGAACCTTTGATCTGGAAGTTATGGGTGTGGCTTCGACCTCTCGGTCTCCCTTAATTGAGGGTTACCGGTAGGTGGAATCGTAACATTTGGTATCAGAGCGTAGGTTCCTCACTTAACCATTAATAATTATTAAATTTTAAAAACTCCATAGAACCCAAGGGAGTTATTAGAGTATTATCCAAAAGACGGAGGTGTCTAGAAAAGGATCACGACTGGGGGCTGGCAATATTTTCCTCTACACCACTAGTCAGAATACGAGGACTCCCAGATCTGTGTGACTGCCTGGCCAAAGTCTTAGGGTATGAATTGAAATAAGATACATTTAGGACTTTCTCATCTTATTCATTCCTTCTCATCACAAATTCTGTTAAGGACCTTAAGGATTAGGGTTTTCTCTCTTCTCCTCACCCTCTTAAGGTATGGGTAAGGAATCCTCCATCAAATTAATGAAAAGCATGTAAATAAGATGTCATGGAGATAAGATTAATAGATTAAGCGCAAACTAAAGAATAGATACATGCTTAGGTCGTATGACATAAGTTGTCGCTTCCCTCAAGAGAGACCTGAGGCTATACCTTCTTGTAAGGAGGATAAGCAGAGAAGGTTAGTCTTGGAGGAAGAGGCCTCCATTAAAAGTAGAGACCTAGCCCATCCTTTGAGGATGATGTTAACCCTAACCCTAAGTGAAGATTAGAGAGAGAGATGACATGATGAGTTAGATGTCATAGTTGAATGGGTGTTTGGATGGACATGCCTTGGGATGCCATACGAGTCAAGAGAGGTTAGGTGACCCAGTGCCTTTGACGACCCAACCCTGGGAAGGGTCGTGTATGTTTGAGTGAATGATAGCTCCTTCATTGATGAGGTTAAAGAAGAACCTATGGAAACCCCATGATCTTATAGGGGCATAATAGGCACCCAAAATGTATCAGTAGTGCGAGCAATAGGTTAAAACCCTGGCCGGAAGAGTATTATGGTTAGATTATGAGATAAGCATAAAAGCTAGGGATAAACTTGAGAAAACATAAGTTGAATATAGGCTTCACCTAGGTAGGGGTATGCTTATGAGGTTGATATTTCATGAAGAGATGACCTCTAGTTGTAAGGTTGGATGTGGAAGTAGCTCTAGAGAGAGAACAGTTAACCAAGCAAGAAGGTTGGAAACCTAGACTCTGAGATATGAGGAAAAATAGGGAGTTGAGGATGATGCGACCTAAGTGGATGATAGTGGTCGCCAGGTGCTTGATCCCTAGAGGTTGATGACGTCTTGGTTACCATACGAGGAACCAAACCCTAGAGAGAGGATGAATCTATTGATACCCCTGTGCCTTTGGTATAGGTGTTTCCCTCCTGAGATAGGAAGAAGAGTTCCTTAGATCTGGAGAGGCTTGGTAACATGTTGTGAGGCCTTGTACCTTGTTGGTTGTCCTTAAGGAGGACCCAACTCTATGTGTTTCTCAAGTTGAAGGATGACAAGAAGTGCATGTCATGCCTTTTGCATGCTTGGTTCGTGGTTAAGAGATAGAGCATGCAGTTGGACACCTACAAGTGAACCTAGGGTTCCTAGGCCTAAGAGGGAAAGCGGTGTACCTAATGCTCATGATGAGAGTTGAGTTCCTATAGAAGCGAGCATGGTACTTCTTATGTTGAGAGGAAAGGGAAATCCCTTAAGTTTAAGACGAACCCCTTCCAGCTAAGTTGATGACATGGGAAGGTATGAGTGTTGAGGAAAGTGAACAAGTATGACCTAGCATGGTTTGATAGGTGGTCTGCTTGTGCCTTAGTAGCTGATGGGTTAAGCATGCTCATATGGATGTAAACCCTAAGGATGTTTGTGACCTTATTGTCAAGAGTTGTAGTTTCCTCCCATCCTGGGAGAGGGACCCTTTGGTAGGGTGTATACCAGTTTTGTTGGTTCAAGTTAACCTAAAGAGGTCTCATAGGATCTTGAGAAGCTAAGTGAAAAGTACATGGTATGAGAATGAACCTGTAGACCCATAGATAACCGTCCCTAAGTGCATGTGGATGTGTTACCATGGAGGTAACTGATATGGGGCCTGACCAAGGTAGGCAGGTCACCATGACCCCTATGAAAGGATGAAAGTCCGTCCTTGAATGCAAAAAGAGAGATGATGAAGGTTTGGGTAAGGTTCTAAGATTGGACATATGTACTATAATGGAGAATCCTAAGTCTATCCTAGGGTCAGGTGGGGATAAGACTGATGGAAGTAGGAGTTTCCTAATTCCCTAAATTGTACATGACCATAGGGTCGGGAGGTAACATCTATCATTGTCTGAGGGCCATGGGTTAGGAGATTGATCGCCTTCATGAACTCATGGGACCCAAAGGGCAGATGAGTAGGGCACTCTCTGGATGCATGAGGGAAGAGGGATGACCCCAAAAGTACCGGCACCCTATAGACCTAGAGGAGATGACCAAGGAATGTGTATGGACCCAAGTAGGTCCGAGACCAATTTTCCATGGAAGGAACTTTGATATCATGGTGTTTGCAATGAAGTGACATATGTGGCACGTTTCAACTTAGATTTAAAGGTGTACTGGCAAGGTGGGATGCACCATCTCTACTCTTGGAATAGGAAGAACTCTGTATTTGGACTGCAGCCAAATGCTTATTTCCTCTTGTTATGAGAGTGAGAGATAGGACAATACGCATGCCATACACCAAGGTTAAAAGACAATGTGAGTTGGAACGTTGCTACGAGGCATGAGGATAGAGAGGATAACATGCCCTGGTAAAGTGAATGATACATGGATGGTTTGCAAAAGTTAAAGAGAAATGAGGTAGTCACCTTATGAGGATGTTTTTATCATGAAATATGAGTCATACAAGGTTGAGTTGATCACCAAGAAGAGGAACTCAAAAGTGTTCTAAAAAAGATAGACTTAGAGCTGAGATGAGATGATAAATGAAGGACATGGAAGTGTATGTCATCAACATTACCTAATACCTAAGGATGTGAAGTGGTAATGGATGCTCTGGTTGAGATATAGCTGCCTAGTTTGGCTAGAAGAGGTTGTTAGGCTAACCCTAAGTTTGGAAAGGAGATGTGTTTGGCTAACACTTAGATGTAACGAGATTTGTTGAACAAGTTAATGGTTGTTTGGTTAGCCAACGTAGCCCTTGGTGCAATGAAAGGATGGTTGTAGAACCTCAAATGCACTTCTTTGGAAAGGAAGATGATGAAACCTCGACTATAGTGGTTTAGGGTTTCTGAGGAATCGATCTTGAGGAATCATGATGTATAGGAAATCATGATTGAAGATCACCATACACCGTGGTACTACCAAGGTAATAAGTGAGAGTAGTACTTTAGATGCCTAACATAAAGTTGCATGTGGTATATGGCCATGCAAACCGAGGGAGTTCATCACTATGGATAAGTCTCCCCTGGACCAAGGAAGGTCGAGATGTAATATTGGTTATGGTAGATCTCCTTACCTAGATGACATAAGAAAGAAAGAGTTATGTCGAGGGACAGATTTGGTTGAACTACCCATGAGAGAGATGGTTCAACTACACCATGATGCAATTTCAAAGGTTCTTGAGTTTGACCTAAAGATTCCCTTCCAAAAAGTGGAAGTAGGTACATGAAGAACTCGATGTCAGTATAATTTATCAACCCTAACAAATGGTTAGTATAATCCAGACTAAAGGGGTCTGATGAGAGCATGTGTGCTCATTCAGGGTGATATATAGAGACAACTCTTGTCTTATGAAAGATGTGACAATGACCACCATAGCCATATCGGGATTTAAAGAAGCTCTGTAAGAGAGGTTGTGTCGGTCACCACTTCAGTAAGGTGATGTTGGTGAAAGAACCACGTGATGGTTAGAAAAGGGCTACAGTGTATGTAGATGAAGTCACTTTGATCGTGCAATGGCTGAAAGGAGCCTAGAGACGAAAAGAATCGTGAGCAGATGCAATGTAGACTGACATGCAGTTCACTGTGGGAGAATATGTGACATGAAAATCCGACCCCTCTAAGTTATAGCTAAGAGAGCTGAGTCCCCGATGCATGGGTTCTTTTGACATGGTTTGGTGGAGAAGGTTAAGTTTGACCTTACCCCTCAGGATAAAGTAATGTGTTATGAGTTCCATGTGTCCAATTTAGAGTACTATGTGAGGTACCCCGACCATGTGCTGAGCAATGAACCTAGTGAGCCCCAAGGGAGGCTGAAATGACCCGAGTCACCTGTGCAGTTTATAGACGCCAGGGTGAAGGAACTCAAAGAAAAGAATATGTGATGATAAAGGTTATTTGGAAGTGCCATGGGTAGGGTAAAACCACATAGGGGCCAATGATGGACATGGAAAAGTCTTATCCTAAATTGTTTGTTTGCTTGATTAAATTTTGATGACAAAATTCCTATAAGAGGGGAAGGATGTTATAACCCCAATTTTTGGGTTCTTTTGGTGAGAAATGTAATTTCTCCTATTAAAGATATTTGAACAAATAATGATATAATTTGTTTTGAATAAATTAATTCATTTACAATAGCTTTGTTGGTTGTTTTGTGGGCTTTATTGGCTATTGGGCCCAATAACAAGGAAAAGACAAAAGAAACTCCATTATTAAATAAGAAGATAGAGAAAAGAAAGATGTATAAACCACTAGAAGGCAAAGGAATGTTACCCAAAGATGAATTTCGTGCCTCTTGGGTTCCTTGGGTTCCAAGGAGTCCAAAGTTGCAAAGATAATGGAACAAGAAAAGAAAAGATCAGTTAAATATTTACTTACTACGTAAGAAATTGAAAACAATGATAAAATATGGGAAATAAGTGGAAAGAGGTATGATTGAGTTATATTTGGTGGATTTTCATATCCATAAGGTTTCTAATGTTAAAAGTAATTCCAATGAGGAAAATAAAAAGAAAGGTAAAGAGAAATCCTTAAAAAGAGATATTTTAATAAAGAAATAGTAATATATTTATGAAAAATGTATAGAAAACTCTAGAAAGTAGCATTGATGGCCACTATTGATTATATTTCGTCTACATGTGATTACTAATGGAAATAGTAGTCAAAATAAAGGAAATAGTAAAAGAGGAGAGAGAAAATATGTGTTTTTATACATAATACATGGTTTATGAGTCTTTGACTTGCATATGAAGAAAAAGAGTTATTCCTTTTGAGTTTCGATTTCAAACTTAGAATATAAGTATATTAAGTCTTGATAGACTTTCCCTTAAAATTTGGGATCAAACGGATAAGCGGTTTGAGAGATATGGATTTTTCTAGAAATCCTAAAGTGACTCGATTATCTTAAATGTCACAATATGATTTCTTTTAGAAATAAAATGGGCGCGCTGGAGACCATTGGTTTGAGATCAGACAGAAGTCTGTCATCTCCTACCTCTAGTCCGATAGCAACAATAGTAGGCAATCCCCCCCTCCCCCACATCTATATCTCTCACCCAGATCAACAAGGAAACTTAACAAGTGTATATCCAAGTTCAGGAGAATAAAACGGATCTATTGACCCTTGGATGGTTGGGTTTCGTGCGCCATTGGGGCTTCTCCCAATATCTGATGGAGCCTGGACTCCATGGAACCATGCAGGCATCTCCCCCACCTATATAAGGGGTGGGAACCCCCCGAGCAAGAGGGGTAAAGCACGCTCGGCAAACACCAGCTTCTCAGGATACGTTACCTTGCCCCAATTCGTCCCAGGTCGTCGTGGTGTCGTCAGACCTACAGAGCTGTTCTCTGTCTCCGACGGGCTCATGCTTTGGTCTGTTCCCGCCACCACCTCGCGTCGGTGGAAGTCCAGGCGAGTTCAGGGAGCCAAGACGGAGGCTCTGGCCTCATCGATTCCTTCTCCAAGGTCTTGTGGCATGGAGTCAACTCGGAGGTTGACTGCCATCCCTGGCGGCAAGAACGCAGATCGCGCCGCACACGAGGAAGAAGAAGGATAGAGTCAAACGACTCTTATGCCCCCATCCTAGTATTCTAGACCCAAGGATTGGTAAGTCCTTTCATAGTAGCCTGAGTTGTTTCTTCAACTTATTAATAACAAGATATAAAGGTGACATGGCGGCCTTTGATTGGCCCAATTAACTTTATCTTGCAAAAATGATAGAAATTGTTAGGATGCTCGGATGAAATCAAGTTATATATGAAAATTGATCAGGATGACGAGAGGAATCCAATAAAAATGATATTAAATCTTTATTCCGTTTCTAATTGCAAAAGTACAATAAGTTGATGAAAAGTGCATTAAAGTTAGGTTAAAAACCCTATTTGTGATTAAAGGTTGAATCTAGTATGCTTAATGGGTTAATTTAAGTATTAATAACCTGTTGAATGATAATGTTAGATTTGAACCTGGTCTAGATGTGAAATTACGTGATTTAGTGTTTTTACCCCATAAGAGAATGATTAAGAATTTAGAAACCCTGATTTAGGATAAAAGAGGATAAGATAATATACATATTCAAAAGTGTGAAAATACGTTGTTAAATGATGGTTCTAAGTTATTTGAATACAAAAGTCCTTAATTTTGGATAAATACCCTAAATGTAGTAATTAGGGTTTTCTCATGAATAAAAGGTAGAATTATGGCAAATCGAGTTCATATGAGATTAGACAATAATGAACTTTGAATTGATGATAAATACGTATAATGATCTTGTCATGGATTAAAAGGATAAAAATAGTAGCTTTAATGTAAAAGACGCTTAATGAACTTAATTAATGGTTAATGGTGCCTTTAATCCAAAAATAGGGTTATTTGTTGTTAAGATAACCTTAGTATTGAAGAATACATGAGATAATTAGGGTTTATGAGAATGGTATAAAATTAGTGTTTAGAATAATAAAAGATGAAGTGAAACCCTAATTGCAAAGGAAACCCTAAAATGGATACGAAAACCTTAGGAAGCAATTTCAAGTTGAATAGAAAGAATCTTGATAAAGTGTACAGTAAATAAAGTACATGTGTTTTTTAGGATTCTTGATTGTATGGTTGAACTACTTTCTTGGATGGCTTTCTTGGTTGGAATTGATATTACCTTGAGAAATCTACTGAACATGTATGTGGTTACGCTTATGAATAATCAATTTAGTTTCACGGTGATTTCCTAACGTGTTTATCGGTTGCCTGAAAATAACTATTGGATGCCTTTTATTTCATGAAACTATAGAGTGACTATGACTATCACTATGAATATACATGTATAACTGGCTAGATCCGGGTCCACCTCTGTGACTTGTAAAGGCTAAAAAGGGGTAATCTACAGTAAGGTCTAGGTTTTCGTGGGTTAGAAATTGGGCTACCAAGTGTAGTGCCATGAGACCCATTAGCCTACCATGAGTTAAGGATTGGGATACTTACGAGTAGTGCCATGTGACTCAACTCTAGAAACTGGTTCACCTATAGGTGGGTCCATGAGGGGTTTAATGGGGATCTACCATAAGGAAGGTAGTATCCAGGTCCACTGCAGGGATAGCACATAGGATAGGGTACTCATGGATCACAGAGTTATATTTAAAATGTAATCTTGGTTGTAAAATGACTAATTGAATGATTACATTGTTAACATATTTACACGATTATTGTTTTCCCCACATACCATCTTTGGCTGACCGATGTTTTGTTTGTCGGTGATTTAAGTACAAAATCCCAAAAAGGACAAATAGTAAAGTGACACTTTGTGAATTCACAAATTAAAGAACAAGGAGGTTGTGGTTAGACTAGTTCAACTGTGGATAGAGGTTTAGAAATTCCAACTTTTCAAAGGTATGCAAAATTTTATTTATTACAACTTTTCAGTATAGATTGTTGAAATTTAATAATTGTTATTGGTTAAATGTCGAACCTTTGATCTGGAAGTTATGGGTGCGGCTTCGACCTCTCAGTCTCCCTTAATTGAGGGTTACCTGTATGTGGGGTTGTAACATTTGGTATCAGAGCGTAGGTTCCTCACTTAACCATTAATAATTATTAAATTTTACAAACTCCATAGAACCCAAGGGAGTTATTAGAGGATTATCCAAAAGATGGAGGTGTCTAGAAAAGGATCACGACTGGGGGATGGCAATGTTTTCCTCCGCACCGCTAGTCGGAATACGAGGACTCCCAGATCCGTGTGACTTCTTGGCCAAAGTCTTAGGGTATGAATTGAAATAAGATACCTTTAGGACTTTCTCATCTTATTCATTCCTTCTCATCAAAAATTCTGTTAAGGACCTTAAGTGTAACATCCCTGACCTGGGTTATAACCTAACCCTAGAAGTTTTGCCTAAATATGTAAATATATACTTGTGAATACTCCCTGGAATGTAATTAAGTTCCTCAGGAACATTTACTTTCAATTGTGCTCCTTTATATGTAAAGTTGTAGCATTGTTTTGTAGTGCAGAGACCTATGTGCAAATTACCCAGTTAAAGGGGTTAACTTGCAATGTTCACAGGTTAAGATGTTCTTATGATAATAAGACATCATATGAGTAAATATGATGAAGTAAGAAGGATTTTCCAAGCTTGGGCATCAAGATGCAGCTTGTGGAATGATCCTTGTGCTTAAAAACCCTAATTTGGAGTAAAGTGCAATTTACCCAAATTTTAGGGGTGTAGTTTGTAAAATTCACTTTCTAGAACATCTTTTATAACTTTTTCCATCATTTAGAGTAGAAATGATAAAAAGGGGACGTCAATGAATAATCAGATAAGAAAAGAGATCTTTGTAGTGAAAGTCACCTAATATGGGTATGGAGACCTTTCATGTATGTACCCTAGTTGAAGGTTGGCTTTCTTTACCCTTAGATCTTGAGATTTCATGAGCTTTGCATAAGTTTAGATGATTTTGGACGTGCCTTGAGCAAGGAGGTACTTAGATGTAAATTCTATAATTTAGAGGTCCTTATGGTGTAAAAAGGCCTAAAGTATATAAGCCCTTTCCTTGTAACAAGTGAACGAACCTTTCATTTCCTTCACTTCTTCTCTTCTTTCTCAACCGACCAAGGCTAGCTCTGGAGCAGAGAGGGACGACCAAGGGTTCTAGGTAAGTTTAGATCATCCCTTTTTCTTAATTCTTGGGAGAAACTCGAATTCAAGGTCAAATTCATGGCTAGCTCACTTAGTTCTATCTTTCTAGCCATCTCTTCTCAACTTTCCTTGGAGGATTCACCATTGGCCGACCTGTGGAGCTTCTAGGACGCCATTAAAGCTTGGAGCTTGGAGGCTTGGAGCTCTAGGAACAACCTTTAGGTGGGTTTTATAACTCTAAACTCTTGCTTTATATGCATACTTTGTTCTTGCAATTTAGCATGTTAGTTCTTCTTCTACCTCCCTTCTTCCTTGCACTTTTGCAAGCAAAACGGTGGAAGAACCGACCTTGACAGAGGTTGAAGATGAGGGGCGTGAATCCCTATGTTACTTTATCAAACGACCTTGGACCCTTTTGGTCCAAACGGTTGCAAACCGTTTAAGGTCAAACGGTTTCAAACCGTTTGATCTCAAACGGTCTTGCAAGACCGTTTGGATTGAAACGGTCTCAAGACCGTTTGATAGGGTTGACCAAGGGACGACCGTTTGAGGGTCTGTTGGTTATATATTGAATTCCATTCCTGCAAAGAATCAAAGTTTAATTCTTAACCAATCGAGAGTTGAAGGCACTTCAACATCCTAACCCTAATCGGGTTGAAATTACTGTTTTAAAGCATAGATCTTGTTGAGTTTTGGGTTGAAGGACCCAAACGGTCTCAAGACCATTTGGGAACAACCCAAGACCGTTTGGAGGTCTAGGGTTGAGATAATATAATGGTTTGAAGGTCCAATTGCAATAAGTTGATGAATTGATAAAAATGCTGATTTTTTTACCTAATTGGAGTTCAACCCTAAACCAACCGACTTGGTTTTTAGTCAAACTTTGGGCAAACGGTCTCAAGACCGTTTGGAGGTCATACAAACGATCTCAAGACCGTTTGGGCCAAGTTTGGGCCCAATTGGAGGTCAATTGATAGGTTCAACCTTGAATTGATTCACATTGTTGAATATTGATGACCATCCGATTTGAAACCCTAATTGAGATGGACTTAACCCTAATTGACTTTCAATTGAGGGTTAATTTGGTGTCCAAGTGATTGAGGTTCATCCTAATTGACTCAATTTATAAGTGGTTAATATGGCTTTGGCCAATTGAGGGCTTCAACATACTTAACCATGACTAATTGTAACTTTTGAACCACTTTGGAGGTCCAAACGGTTTGAGCCCATTTGGACCAAACGGTCTCAAGACCGTTTGGATCCAAACGGTCTCAAGACCGTTTGAGGCCAAACGGTCTCAAGACCGTTTGGGGCCAAACGGTCTCAAGACCGTTTGGGCTCAAACGATCTCAAGGTCGTTTGGTCCAATCGATCTCAAGTTGATTTGATCAAATGGCTTCAAACCGCATGAGCTTCAAACGGTTTGAAAGTCAAAACGGTCAACGCACCCAAACGGTCTCAAGACCGTTTGAGGTCAAACGGTCTCAAGACCATTTGAGGTCAAACGGTCTCAGGACCATTTGAGGGCAAACGGTCTCAAGACCGTTTGAAACCAAACGGTCTCAAGACCGTTTGGTGGTTGAAGGTTGAAACCGTTTGAAGGTGTTCAAGGTGGTTTGTACTTAATCAATTGATGATGTAATTGATTCAATGATGATCTAATCTAAACCCTAATGGTAACCTAGGTCATTAAGGGACTAAGTGATTAATGAGTTGACCCATGATGGTGATCATGAGGTAAATTACCAAAATACCCTTGAGGGGTTTAATGGAGTAAAACCTTGTTTTAATCAAACCCTAATCACATGATAGTGATGTTTTGGCTTATGTTAGTCAATGAGGACTTAACCCAACCTGATCTAGAGTGGTGTTATCACCATCTATTAGTAAGAGGAGAGAGAAAGTATCCTAAGAGAGAGAAAGTACCCTTTTATGGTGGAAACTTAAGTAAGATACTTTCAATACACATGAATGTACATGAGTAGGGAATGATCCACCTATGTGAGATCATGGAAACCCTAATTATGATAACTAGTGAATCGTAATCTTACTTAAGAGCTTTAATGATGATGTTTCTCATACATTATGATGTAATGAGTACAATTCACCATGGAGTGAATAGTATACCCTAATTCTAGGGTGGTGACATGAAAGATGAATAAGTAAACCCTGATTGATGAATTGTTTACTATTACCAGTTGAATTAACCTTGCAGGTTGTTATGAGATGATGATCATATCCAGGTATGGATTATAATACTATATTCATTGAAAGCATGTCTTAAGCTTTATGAATAAGTGAAATATCTTGATGCACTGCTAGTGACATCTATTGAGATTTATGGGCTGTAAGAGCCATAAATACCATCAAGGTCATGCTTAACAGATGACTTGTGGTGAAATGATTGAGAACTGATGATTGAAAAGAGTTAGGCTTGCTACATTTTAGTATTCGCATTTATAGCTGTTATGCTAATGTTATTGTTTGAAGAACCATGTATGATGTGAAAAGAATACTGAATGTACCTAACTAATCAAGTGTAATGTAGAGCCATGATCATAGATCCATCATTGTCAGAGTCTAAATGATGGTGAAACAGGTTTTCCCAAGGGAACTCCTGGATCACATACTTTTGAGTATGTGGGGTATATATATGTGTAGAACCTTACATCCTAGTGTAGGAATTGATGTAGATTTTTATAGTCCGTCAAACCTTCACTACAAACCCAAAAGGTGAGATGTATCACTATTCTCCCAAAGTAAATACAAACACCACATCAGTGAAAGATAATCAAGAAATCTTCTGATGACGAAGAGAGTACATAACGCCACTGTAACTCTAAAAACATAGCGAAGGTCCAGTTTACCCTGGTGAGCTATAAATAGCAGACGTCCTGCCAGATGTCCTGCAAACAATCCTCTAACTGACTGAGGAAGATGAGGTCATAAGAATCCGGCTCTTTTAATGACCTATGTATGATACTGATGTGACTTCTTAGCGATCAGTTGGAGTATGAGTGGTATACCTCATCTCCACAGGGCATAATAATGGTTGAAAAACATAATCAATAGCGTAGTATTACTTGATTGATGTTACACTGGATAAAGTATATGTTCTTCATGTTTCATAAATGTTGATCTCTTGCTTATTATCAAAACTGCTAATGAATGCTTTGAAAGCTTTTACTGCTTAATTTATTCTTTGTTTGCTTATAAAGCTTCTAGTGGAGAGTTATAACTCTCGTTGGGGCAATTATGTATAATTGACTCACCCCGTAGACTTCAACTTTTTAGGTGGTCGTCGAAGACGGAGGAACCGATCTAAAAGTGACCAATCCCAGCAGCAGCAGCATCAGGAGCAGCAGTAAATCTCAGGTGGAGATTCAGCCTGCTATGTGGTGTAGTTAGAGTCAGTCCTATGTGTCCTCTGTACTCAAGAAGTAATTTGACAGAGATGTATATAGTTTAAATCCTTTTTATATGGAAAAGGTTTGTGGTTTCAAGCTCTTATCTCGAAAAGTTTTAATTTCCCGTGATTTTTGTCTTCCGCTGATTATCGATTGCTTCCGCTCAAGTTTAAATCGTGATTATTTCGTGGTTTGGAGATCGGAGCCCACAATTAAGTGGTATCAGAGCTCCAGGTTCACCGAGTCTACAGAGGCATAGGACTTAGGAATTCGAGTCTATCTCTAGTATTCCTTACTTATCTAATAGAATCTTCTGCTCCTCAGGAGAAGAAGATACATAAGGATGGCTGAGCTACAAGATGAGTACGTGGCAGAGAGTAGTGCTAGTGCACCTCGAGGCGGTGCAAGGGTTCCAGAAATAGAACAGCCTGCACCTGAGCCACTCAGGGAGCCACCCCAGTTTGACCCAGCTGACATGGGTAACCCAGCAGTACAAACGATGTTCGGGCAGTTTATGATTGCCATGACACACATAACTGACAGGATGCCTATGCCTGCACCTAGGGCACCAGCCCAGCCTGAAGGACAAGGTATCGGTAAGACGTTCGAGCGACTATGTCGTGTCGGAGCTACCGAGTACCTTGGGACTACTGACCCCGCAGATGCTGATCTGTGGTTGACGGAGTTGGAGAAGGCTTTCAGGATCCTCAATATCCCTGAAACTGAGAAGGTCAGACATGCTGTCTATCTTCTCAAAGGAAGCACTGGTCATTGGTGGACAATGGAAGAGCAGAAGAGACCTGGAATACAGATCTCGTGGGAAAACTTTCGGTGGGAGTTTGTTCATAGATATTTCCCAAAGACCTTCCTAGACGAGAAGATCTCTCAATTTGAGAGACTGAGGCAGGGAGTAATGAACATTAGCGAGTATGAAGCTAAGTTCATGGAGTTGTTGCGGTTTTGTCCGCACATGGCTGCCACAGAAGAAGAAAGAATCAGGAGATTCGAGAGGGGTTTGAATGCTGACATGAGTACCCCCGTGTCTGCCTTAGAAAACCGAGAGAGATTCTCTACCTTCATTGAGTCAGTCCGAAGGATAGAGAGATCTGTGGTTGAGAAGAGGCAAACTCAGAAAAGATATCCACGGTTCTAGGGTTCTTCATCTAGGGACTTTAAGAAGCCTAGATCCTCTGCACCTAACCCTCCACCACCTAGATCTAGTTCTCAGACTCAGTGGTCTCCAAGTAGAGGTAGAGGACGAAGACAACCACCTCAGGAGACTCAGAGTTCTGCATCAATGTCAGTTACTGGACCACCCAGACCACAACAACTAGAGAGAAGCTGCTACAACTGTGGTAAAGTGGGACACATGATGAAGGACTGCTGATCTAAGTCTGTCAGTGTGACACAACCTCCGAGACAGAATCAACAAGGATCTCAGAGAATGCAATCTCAAGGAGCAGCTCGATGACGTGGACAAGCGTCTCAAGCTGGATCATCAGCACCACCTCAACACCAGGCGACAACGAGGTTCTATTCTATGAACCCACCAGAGGCAGTGGTCGATCCACAAGTGGTGACAGGTCAGATGGAACTTTTATATTCTGATATGTCTAAACCTTGTGTAATATTTGTTCTGATTGACCCAGGTGCTACGCACTCTTTCATCACTCGAAGAGTGATTCGCAACTGCAATATGACAGTTAGTCATAGGGAAGATAGGTTGTTGTTGGAGACTCCGTTGAGTGGGTCTGCTGTTTTGCAGGAGGTATGCTCTCCCTGCATCCTCTTCTTTTCTAAACATCACATTCAAGTGGACCTTATACCGCTTGATATGCAAGGATTTGATGTAATCCTAGGGATGGATACCTTGGAAAGGTATCGAGTTGTCTTGGATTGTGAGTCCAAGTTGGCAGTGTTTGCTGATGAAAGCAACACATGGATCTTTCAAGGAGAAAGAAAGATTCTGCCCACTTGTCTTGTATCAGCTATGGTTGCTGATAAGCTGATGAGGCAAGGATGTTATGCATTCTTGGCCCATGTGGTAGATGTTACCAAGGAGAGTCCCAATCCTGTTGAAGTTCCTATAGTCAGGGAATTTGAGGATGTGTTTCCTGAAGAACTTCCTGGTATACCACCACCTCGGGAGATTGATTTTGAAATCAATTTAGTCCCAGATACAAAACCTATAGCCCAGACTCCTTATAGGATGGCGCCTGCCGAAATGGCAGAACGCAAGAAACAGCTTCAAGAGTTACTTGAGAAAGGTTTTATCCGACCGAGCACTTCACCTTGGGGTGCTCCGGTTTTGTTTGTTAAAAAGAAAGATGGATCAATGCGGTTGTGCATTGACTATAGACAACTCAATAAAGTAACAATAAAGAACAAGTACCCTTTGCCGAGGATTGATGATCTTTTTGACCAGTTGCGTGGTGCAACAGTCTTTTCCAAGATAGACTTAAGGTCTGGATATCATCAACTCCGCATTAAGGACAGTGACATATCCAAGTCTGCCTTTAGGACAAGATATGGTCACTATGAGTTCACGGTTATGTCGTTTGGACTAACCAATGCACCAGCTGCATTCATGGAACTCATGAATAGAGTCTTTCGACCCTTCCTTGATCAGTGTGTTGTCGTCTTTATAGATGACATCCTAATTTATAGTAAAGATGCCCAACAGCATGAGCAACATCTTCGCCAAACTCTGACCTTACTACGAGAACACAAGCTATACGCTAAATTTAGCAAGTGTGAGTTCTGGCTGCCGAATGTATCTTTTCTTGGACATGTGATATCTGCCTCGGGAATTCGTTTTGACCCTGCAAAGGTGGAATCTGTTCTACAGTGGGAACAACCGAAGACACCAATGGAAATTAGAAGTTTCTTGGGGTTAGCTGGTTATTATCAAAGGTTTATTAATAATTTCATTTCTATAGCCTTACCTTTGACCAAGTTAACCAGGAAAGATGTTCCTTTTGCCTGGAGTGATAAGTGTCAACAGTCTTTTCAGCTGTTGAAAGAAAGATTGACAAGTTCACCTGTGCTTGTGCTACCTAAACAAAGAAAAGGATATGTAGTCTTTTGTGATGCCTCCAAGAATGGACTTGGATGTGTGTTGATGCAGGATAAACAAGTGATTTCTTTTGCTTCCCGACAGCTTAAGAAACACGAGGAGAATTATCTGACACACGATCTAGAGTTAGCTGTTGTGGTCCATGCCTTGAAGATCTGGAGACATTATCTCTACGGAGAAACCTTCCATATTTTCACAGACCACAAGAACCTTAAGTATATCTTCTCTCAGCATGAACTTAACATGAGGCAACGTCGCTGGATGGAGTTAATCAAGGACTACGACTGTACAATTGATTACCATCCGGGCAAGGCCAATGTGGTTGCAGATGCCTTGAGTAGGAAATCAGCAACATCAACCATGGATAGAGCACAACTAAGTTCCTTAGTATGCTCTAGGAGAGATATGCTTATCTCTTTAAGGCAAAACAATGTACAGTTGAAGGTGTCATTGTTAGCTGGTTTGTTAGCTGAGATGCAGATTAAACCTACCCTAAGAGAGCAGATAAAGGAGGCACAACAAGTAGATGCTGCAGTTCAGCAGTTTAGATCCGCGTATGGTAGTGAGAAGCAAGAAGGTTTTCATGATTCAGATGACCAGGTGGCATGCTATCATGGGAGGATGATAGTACCTGATGTAGATAACCTGAGGAAGATAGTTCTGGAGAAAGCTCATTCTTCAATGTATGCTATGCATCCAGGGAGCACCAAGATGTATCGAAACTTGAAAGATATGTATTGGTGGCCTGGGATGAAGAAGGATGTAGCTGAGTTTGTTCGGAGGTGTCCTGTGTGTCAGCAGATCAAGGCTGAACACCAGAAACCTGCAGGAACAATGCAACCCTTACCCATACCACAATGGAAGTGGGAACATGTGACCATGGACTTTGTTGTTGGCCTACCCAGGACAAACAAAGGACATGATTCCATTTGGGTAGTTGTTGATAGGTTGACTAAGACAGCACATTTCCTACCTGTCAAAACAACCTATTCTGCTGAAAGGTTATCACAGTTGTATGTACAAGAGATAGTGCGTTTGCACGGAGTTCCTGTCACAATAGTTTCTGACAGAGGTCCCCAATTTACAAGTCGCTTTTGGGAACAGTTACACAGAGCCCTAGGCACCAAGTTAAGGTTTAGTACAGCCTTTCACCCACAGACTGATGGACAGTCGGAAAGGACTATACCGACCTTGGAAGACCTGTTGAGAGCATGTGTTCTCCAGTTTACCGAGAGTTGGGATCTACATCTGAACTTGATAGAGTTTGCCTATAACAATAGCTATCAACATAGTATTGATATGGCACCCTATGAAGCCTTGTATGGTAGACGTTGTAGATCACCCTTGTGTTGGTATGAGACTGGTGAGCACCAGTTGTTAGGTCCTGATCTTGTGCAGCAAACTACAGAGAAGATTAAAGTTATACAACAATAGCTTAAGATTACACAGGATAGGCAGAAGTCGTATGCTAATAAACGTCGTATACCCCTAGAGTTCCAGGTTGGAGACAGAGTATATCTCAAGGTCTCACCTTTGAAAGGAGTCCTTCGTTTTGGAGGAAAAGGAAAGTTAGCTCCTAGATTTATGGGACCTTATCCAATTGTTGAGAGAGTTGGAAAGGTGGCCTATAGACTAGAGTTACCTCAAGAGTTGCAGAAGTTACATCCTGTGTTTCACATTTCCATGGTGAGGAAATGTCACCCAGACACCGAGACAGTTCTACAACCTATGGAAGTAGAATTAAATGATGATATAACATATGAGGAGGGACCAGTGTCAATCCTTGATAACAGAACTAAAAAGTTAAAGAAGAAAGATATAATCCTCGTGAAAGTCCTCTGGAACCATCGTGGTGTTGAAGAAGCCACTTGGGAACTAGAGGATGAGATGAGAAGGAAATACCCTGCTCTTTTCTCCTAATACGTTTTATCGATTTCGGGGACGAAATCCTTGTGAAGGGGTGGATAATTTGTAACATCCCTGACCTGGGTTATAACCTAACCCTAGAAGTTTTGCCTAAATATGTAAATATATACTTGTGAATACTCCCTGGCATGTAATTAAGTTCCTCAGGAACATTTACTTTCAATTTTTCTCCTTTATATGTAAAGTTGTAGCATTGTTTTGTAGTGCAGAGACTTATGTGCAAATTACCCAGTTAAAGGGGTTAACTTGCAATGTTCACAGGTTAAGATGTTCTTATGATAATAAGACATCATATGAGTAAATATGATGAAGTAAGAAGGATTTTCCAAGCTTGGGCATCAAGATGCAGCTTGTGGAATGATCCTTGTGCTTAAAAACCCTAATTTGGAGTAAAGTGCAATTTACCCAAATTGAGGGGTGTAATTTGTAAAATTAACTTTCTAGAACATCTTTTATAACTTTTGCCATCATTTAGAGTAGAAATGATAAAAAGGGGACGTCAATGAATAATCAGATAAGAAAAGAGATCTTTGTAGTGAAAGTCACCTAATATGGGTATGGAGACCTTTCATGTATGTACCCTAGTTGAAGGTTGGCTTTCTTTACCCTTAGATCTTGAGATTTCATGAGCTTTGCATAAGTTTAGATTAGTTTGGACGTGCCTTGAGCAAGGAGGGACTTAGATGTAAATTCTATACTTTAGAGGTCCTTATGGTGTAAAAAGGCCTAAAGTATATAAGCCCTTTCCTTGTAACAAGTGAACGAACCTTTCATTTCCTTCACTTCTTCTCTTCTTTCTCAACCGACCAAGGCTAGCTCTGGAGCAGAGAGGGACGACCAAGGGTTCTAGGTAAGTTTAGATCATCCCTTTTGCTTAATTCTTGGGAGAAACTCGAATTCAAGGTCAAATTCATGGCTAGCTCACTTAGTTCTATCTTTCTAGCCATCTCTTCTCAACTTTCCTTGGAGGATTCACCATTGGCCGACCTGTGGAGCTTCTAGGACGCCATTAAAGCTTGGAGCTTGGAGGCTTGGATCTCTAGGAACAACCTTTAGGCGGGTTTTATAACTCTAAACTCTTGCTTTATATGCATACTTTGTGCTTGCAATTTAGCATGTTAGTTCTTCTTCTACCTCCCTTCTTCCTTGCACTTTTGCAAGCAAAACGGTGGAAGAACCGACCTTGACAGAGGTTGAAGATGAGGGGCGTGAATCCCTATGTTACTTTATCAAACGACCTTGGACCCTTTTGGTTCAAACGGTTGCAAACTGTTTAAGGTCAAACAGTTTCAAACCGTTTGATCTCAAACGGTCTTGCAAGACCGTTTGAATTGAAACGGTCTCAAGACCATTTGATAGGGTTGACCAAGGGACGACCATTTGAGGGTCTGTTGGTTATATATTGAATTTCATTCCTGCAAAGAATAAAAGTTTAATTCTTAACCAATCGAGAGTTGAAGGCACTTCAACATCCTAACCCTAATCGGGTTGAAATTACTGTTTTAAAGCATAGATCTTGTTGAGTTTTGGGTTGAAGGACCCAAACGGTCTCAAGACCGTTTGGGGGTCCTTCCAAATGGTCTCAAGACTGTTTGGGCACAGCCCAAGCCCATTTGGAGGTCTAGGGTTGAGATAATCTAATGGTTTGAAGGTCCAATTGCAATAAGTTGATGAATTGATAAAAATGCTGATTTTTAGACCTAATTGGAGTTCAACCCTAAACCAACCGACTTGGTTTTTGGTCAAACTTTGGTCAACGGTCTCAAGACCGTTTGGAGGTCATCCAAACGATCTCAAGACCGTTTGGGCCATTTTTGGGCCCAATTGGAGGTCAATTGATAGGTTCAACCTTGAATTGATTCACATTGTTGAATATTGATGACCATCCGATTTGAAACCCTAATTGAGATGGACTTAACCCTAATTGACTTTCAATTGAGGGTTAATTTGGTGTCCAAGTGATTGAGGTTCATCCTAATTGACTCAATTTATAAGTGGTTAATATGGCTTTGGCCAATTGAGGGCTTCAACATACTTAACCATGACTAATTGTAACTTTTGAACCACTTTGGAGGTCCAAATGGTTTGAGCCCATTTGGACCAAACGGTCTCAAGACCGTTTGGGGCCAAACGGTCTAAAGACCGTTTGGGCTCAAACGATCTCAAGGTCGTTTGGTCCAATCGATCTCAAGTTGATTAGATCAAACGGTTTCAAACCGCATGAGCTTCAAACAGTTTGAATGTCAAAACGGTCAATGCACCCAAACGGTCTCAAGACTGTTTGAAACCAAACGGTCTCAAGACCGTTTGGTGGTTGAAGGTTGAAACCGTTTGAAGGTGTTCAAGGTGGTTTGTACTTAATCAATTGATGATGTAATTGATTCAATGATGATCTAATCTAAACCCTAATGGTAACCTAGGTCATTAAGGGACTAAGTGATTAATGAGTTGACCCATGATGGTGATCATGAGGTAAATTACCAAAATACCCTTGAGGGGTTTAATGGAGTAAAACCTTGTTTTAATCAAACCCTAATCACATGATAGTGATGTTTTGGCTTATGTTAGTCAATGAGGACTTAACCCAACCTGATCTAGAGTGGTGTTATCACCATCTATTAGTAAGAGGAGAGAGAAAGTATCCTAAGAGAGAGAAAGTATCCTTTTATGGTGGAAACTTAAGTAAGATACTTTCAATACACATGAATGTACATGAGTAGGGAATGATCCACCTATGTGAGATCATGGAAACCCTAATTATGATAACTAGTGAATCTTAATCTTACTTAAGAGCTTTAATGATGATGTTTCTCATACATGATGATGTAATGAGTACAATTCACCATGGAGTGAATAGTAAACCCTAATTCTAGGGTGGTGACATGAAAGATGAATAAGTAAACCCTGATTGATGAATTGTTTACTATTACCAGTTGAATTAACCTTGCAGGTTGTTATGAGATGATGATCATATCCAGGTATGGATTATAATACTATATTCATTGAAAGCATGTCTTAAGCTTTATGAATAAGTGAAATATCTTGATGCACTGCTAGTGACATCTATTGAGATTTATGGGCTGTAAGAGCCATAAATACCATCAAGGTCATGCTTAACAGATGACTTGTGGTGAAATGATTGAGAACTGATGATTGAAAAGAGTTAGGCTTGCTACATTTTAGTATTCGCATTTATAGCTGTTATGCTAATGTTATTGTTTGAAGAACCATGTATGATGTGAAAAGAATACTGAATGTACCTCACTAATCAAGTGTAATGTAGAGCCCTGATCATAGATCCATCATTGTCAGAGTCTAAATGATGGTGAAACATTTTTTCCACGGGAACTCCTGGATCACATACTCTTGAGTATGTGGGGTATATGGATGTGTAGAACCTTACATCCTAGTGTAGGAATTGATGTAGATTTTTATAGTCCGTCAAACCTTCACTACAAACCCAAAAGGTGAGATGTATCACTATTCTCCCAAAGTAAATACAAACACCGCATCGGTGAAAGATAATCAAGAAATCTTCCGATGACGAAGAGAGTACAGAACGCCACTGTAACTCTAAAAACATAGCGAAGGTCCAGTTTACCCTGGTGAGCTATAAATAGCAGACGTCCTACCAGATGTTCTGCAAACAGTCCTCTAAATGAATGAGGAAGATGAGGTCATAAGAATCCGGCTCTTTTAATGACCTATGTATGATACTGATGTGACTTCTTAGCGATCAGTTGGAGTATGAGTGGTATACCTCATCGCCACAGGGCATAATAATGGTTGAAAAACATAATCAATAGCGTAGTATTACTTGATTGATGTTACACTGGATAAAGTATATGTTCTTCATGTTTCATAAATGTTGATCTCTTGCTTATTATCAAAACTGCTAATGAATGCTTTGAAAGCTTTTACTGCTTAAGTTATTCTTTGTTTGCTTATAAAGCTTCTAGTGGAGAGTTATAACTCTCGCTGGGGCAATTATGTATAATTGTCTCACCCTGTAGACTTCAACTTTTTAGGTGGTCATCGAAGACGGAGGAACCAGTCTAAAAGTGACCAATCCCAGCAGCAACAACACCAGGAGCAGCAGTAAATCTCAGGTGGAGATTCAGCCTGCTATGTGGTGTAGTTAGAGTCAGTCCTATGTGTCCTTTGTACTCTCAGGTCTTGGAGTGTTTTGGTCATGAGTTCTTGAGATTTTGTATCATGTTGTATATAATTACTCAAGAAGTAATTTGACAGAGATGTATACAGTTTAAATCCTTTTTCTATGGAAAAGGTTTGTGGTTTCAAGCTCTTATCTCGAAAAGTTTTAATTTCCCGTGATTTTTGTCTTCCGCTGATTATCGATTGCTTCCGCTCAAGTTTAAATCGTGATTATTTCGTGGTTTGGAGATCGGAGCCCACAATTAAGGATTATGGTTTTCTCTCTTCTCCTCACCCTCTTGAGGTATGGGTAAGGAATCCTCCATCAAATTAATGAAAAGCATGTAAATAAGATGTCATGGAGATAAGATTAATAAATTAAGTGCAAACTAAAGAATAAATACATGCTTAGGTCGTATGACATAAGTTGTCGCTTCCCTCAGGAGAGACCTGAGGCTAGACCTTCTTGTAAGGAGGATAAGTAGAGAGAGTTAGTCTTGGAGGAAGAGGCCTCCATTAAAAGTAGAGACCTACCCATCCTTTGAGGGTGATGTTAACCCTAACCCTAAGTGAAGATTAGAGAGAGAGATGACATGATGAGTTAGATGTCATAGTTGAATGGGTGTTTGGATGGACATGCCTTGGGATGCCATATGAATCAGGAGAGGTTAGGTGACCCAGTGCCTTTGACGACCCAACCCTGGGAAGGGTCGTGTATGTTTGAGTGAATGATAGCTCCTTCATTGATGAGGTTAAAGAAGAACCTATGGAAACCCCATGATCTTATAGGGGCATAATAGGCACTCAGAATGTATCAATAGTGTGAGCAATAGGTTGAAACCCTGGCCGGAAGAGTATGATGGTTAGATTATGAGATAAGCATAAAAGGCTAGGGATAAACTTGAGAAAACATATGTTGAATATAGGCTTCACCTAGGTAGGGGTATGCTTATGGGGTTGATCTTTCATGAAGAGAGGACCTCTAGTTGTAATGTTGGATGTGGAAGTAGCTCTAGAGAGAGAACATGAAACCAAGCAAGAAGGTTGGAAACCTAGACTCCGAGATATGAGGAAAAATAGGGAGTTAAGGATGATGTGACCTAAGTGGATGATAGTGGTTGCCAAATGTTTAATCCCTAGAGGTTGATGATGTCTTGGTTACCATAAGAGGAACCAAACCCTAGAGAGAGGATGAATCTATTGATACCCCTGTGCCTTTGGTATAGGTGTTTCCCTCTTGAGATAGGAAGAAGATTTCCTTAGATCTGGAGAGGCTTGGTAACAGGTTGTGAGGCCTTGTACCTTGTTGGTTGTCCTTAAGGAGGACCCAACTCTAAGTGTTGCTCAAGTTTAAGGATGAAAAGAAGTGCATGCCATGCCTTTTGCATGCTTGGTTTGTGGTTAAGAGATAGAGCATGTAGTTGGACACCTACAAGTGAACCTAGGGTTCCTAGCCCTAAGAGGGGAAGTGGTGTACCTAATGCTCATGATGAGAGTTGAGTTCCTATAGAAGTGAGCATGTTACTTCTTATGTTGAGAGGAAAGGGAAATCCCTTAAGTTTAATACGAACCCCTCCCAGTGTTGTTCAAGAAAAACCCAGATCCTGCGGAATCCAGATTGCTTCTATCATGCTCAGAAAGAGAAAAATCGAAAATCTTGACTTATTTTTCCTTGTCCAAACCATGGTGTGGGCACCTCCGCAGCATTATTTGGAAATGTTCCCACATTTCAGAATACGTCTCGCTGGCTTTCTGGCTGAAGTTGTAGATCTTTCGTACAAGATCGTTGGTCTTCTCGGGCGGAAAGAGCCTCTCAAAAAATACCTCAACCATGTGATTCCTTGATTCCACATACTCATCATCAAGATTATGTAGCCATTCTCGTGCATTTCTCGCCAGAGAGCTGGGGAACAACTTCAAGTACAACTTCTCCTATGGAAACCTATATATCTTGATCATATCACAGTTCTCCACGAACTGGCTTATATGAGACACCGGATCTTCATTTTTAAGCCCGTGAAATGCATTTGATTTTACCAAATTTATTAATGCAGGATCAATTTTATAAGTTGGAATATTGACTACCTACTTCATTATTGGCCCCTTTGAAGCAGATGAGGAAGAAGCTTTTATTTTTTCCCATATTGTCTGTTCTTCTGCCATGGCTTCTGGTTCAGAATCCGAATCTATATCTTCTAGTTGGGGTTGAACGTTGTTCTCCTCATCGTCTGGTCCTGGCAATGGAACCTCTGGTGATTGCTGCATGTAGTCTGTGCTACGCGTCCTTACCATGCACCAGTACCTGCAAAATGATAATTTTAGTTTAGTATCATGCTAGATGATTACACAATGTGAAAAATAAACTAAGAATTTCAAAAATGATTACTAAATAATAAAAATAAAAAAATGGCCTAGAATGGCCACTTATAACACTCGTAATGCCGACAATTGTCATGTCCCTGTCAACAGCGCCAAAAACATGGCACGATTTTACCGTGCGTATAATGCAAGTGCACGTGTCAATGTAGTATAGGCCCTTGTGAGGCCCGAGTCGAACTCAGGGAGACTAAATTATCAGTAGACTAATACTAACTACTCACAATCAGCTAGACCAATAAAAAGGTTATAAGAGTTGTTTTAAAAATAAAAGAAAATAAAATAAAACAAAGCAACTGATTAACTGTTTAGTTTAATCAATTCAAATGGAGATCTTTAGGATTGTAGTTTCACCGCGGGTTTTCATTGTATGAATTTCCACATAGTTAAACATGTTTGTAACATCCCTGACCTGGGTTATGAGTTAACCCTAGGTGTTTTGCCTAAATATGTAATTAAATTTTTGTGATTAACTCTGAGCATGTAATTAAGTTCTCAGAAACATATATCTCAGTATTTGCTCCTTTATATTTAAAGTAGTAGCATTGTTTTGATATATAGGGACCTATGTGCAATTTACCTAGTTAAAAGGGTTAGTTTGCAATTTGCACATGTTGAGATGTTCCTCTAATGTTGAGACATCATGAGAAATCTTTTTAGCAAAGTTTGAGGGATTTCCCAAGCTAAGGCACCAAGGTGCAGCTGTGGAAGCAATCCCGGTGCTTGAAACCCTAGTTTGGGGTAAAATGCAATTTACCCAAATAAAGGGATGCAATTGTGAAATATGTCAACTAATGTATCTTTTTAGACTCTTGCCATCATTTAGAGAAGAAATGATGAGGGAGTCACCTCAATTGAATTATCAAGTTATGAGATATGCCTTGTGATTGAATAATCAGGGTATATGTGCAATATTTCTTTATGTATGTACCTCATTATTAGCTTGCTCTCCTTTACCTTCTTTTCCTAAGACCTTAAGAGAAGGTTTGTCCTTAGTATAAAGAGGAAGGAACGATCAAGTAAAGAAGGAGGGACCTAGTTGGAATTATGGACAACTTATGAACTAATGTTGAAAATCCTACCCCATGTATATAAGCTCTCCTTCCCTTAGTTGCAAGGGAACTCACCCTTCGTTCCCTTACTGTTTCATTTCACCAAAGACGACCAAGGAATTCCTTGGAGCTAAGGAGGACGACCAAGGGGTGCAAGGTGGGTTTAAACCCCTCTTCTTGCCTAATTCCATGGTTAAAACTCAAATTCAAGGTCATCTTCATGGCTAACTCTTGAAACCCTACCTTTCTAGCCGTCTCTTTTCATCCTTCCTTGGAGTTTTCACCTTGTCCAACCTGTGGGAACTCAAGGACGCCATTATATCTTGGATCTTGAAAGCTTGGAGCTCAAGAAGCAAGCTTTAGGCGGGTTTTATAACTCTAAACCCATGCTTTACTATGTGCATCTTTATATGCGTTTTGATGATAGCTCTTAGTGTTTCCCTACTTTTCCCTGCTATTTTGCAAGCAAACCCATGGGATATCCGTACTGTTCTTGAGCTAGGAGATGAAGGCGTGATTTCCAAGAAAAACCCACCGCTTTTCACTTCCTTAAACGGTCTCAAAAGTTTGCTCTCTCGGACTCAAGACCGCGAGGTGAGCAAACGGTCTCGAGACCGCGACAGGGAAAACGGTCTCCAAGACCGTTTGGCCCCGTTGACCGAGCGTGGACCGTATACGAAATTTGTTCCTAATTATATAGGCTAATTACCCTCAGAATTTGGGAGGCTAACTCCAAGGGAATCCGGAGATATGACCTTTTTAAGTAACAACTTTATTTTAATTTATTCCTGAATTTCAAACGGTCTGAAATTGCCTTTTTGGGCAAACGGTCTCAAGACCGTGTAAGGTCGTTGACTAGGCGTTGACCGTATGATATTACTGTTCAAAATTATGTTAATTAATAACTCACCAAGTTTGATGGTCTAATTCCAAACGGGATAAGAGTTGAAGGGTGAATACTAGGGCTAACCCTAGATAAAATCAGTACTGAAATTATGGTGACCTAATTAGGGTTTTTAGGGTTGATTGACCTAAACGATCTCAAGACCGTTTGGGGGTCACCAAACGGTCTCAAGACCGCGAGGGCAATCAACCAAGACCGTTTGGAGGTCTGGGGTCAAGATTTGTTGACCAATTGAAGGTACAATTACACCAAATTACTTTGCAATTAAATATTGATATAATCATCAACTCAATGGGTCAGACCTTGATGAATCTGCACTAGAATCCAAAATTTGGATGGGCAAACGGTCTCAAGACCGTTTGGAACTCATCCAAATGGTCTCAAGACCGAGAGGACAATCACACAAGACCGTTTGAAGGTCTAGGGTTGAGTAATTTGACCAATTGAGGACCCAATTGCAAATAAGTTATCAATTTAATCAAAATTCTGTTTTGTGGTTCAATCATGGTTCAACCCCTATCAAATCACCTTAGACTTTGATGAAATCTTGGGCAAGCGGTCTTAAGACCATGTGCGGTCCACCAACATGACCTCAAGACCGTTTGGGCCAAGTTTGGGCCCAATTGGAGCTCAATTGAAGGGTTCAACCTTGTGTTGATGCACATTGTTGAGTGTTGATGGGTGAACATTGATAGACCCTAATTGAATCGATTTCAATCCTACTTGGTCAACAATTGAGGGTCAATTGGTTGACCAATTGGTCAAGAATAATCTTGATTAACCTAATCCATAGGTGGTCAACATAGATTGGACCTTTTGAAGGCTTCAACATCGTTTGACATTATTGGTTGCACCTTTGAGCCTTGTTGAAGGACCAAGCGGCTGAGACCATGAGAGCCTCGCGGTCTCAAGACCGTGAGAGGGCTCGTGGTCTCAAGACCGTGAGGGGGCTCGCGGTCTCAAGACCGAGAGGAGGCTCGCGGTCTCAAGACCGCGAAGGGCCTCGCGGTCCTGAGGTCAAACTAGCTAAACGGTCAACACCTCTTCGCGGACTCAACATCAAATTGATCTTCGCGGTCTCAACATTAACTTGAACCAATGGAAGGCTTCGCGGTCTTGAACCCCTTGCAGAGGCTCGCGGTCTTGAATGCATGATGGCTCGCGGTCTTGGAGTTAGAAGGAGGCTCACGGTATTGGAAAGTCAAAGCGAGCAAATGGTCAACACTTTCAACCGATCTCAACTCAATTGATGATTAATGATTGAAATCAATCAATGTGATTCAAGGTTGACCTCATTCAATCATTTGATGATGTAAATGGTTCAATGTTGCCCAAATCAGACCCTAATAATAATCTAGGATAGTAAGGGGTTAATTTACTAAGGTTTGGACCATGATGATGATCAATGGGGTGAATTACCAAAATACCCCTGAAGGGTCAATTAAGTTATACCTTGCTCAATTCAAACCCTAATTACATGAGAATGATGTTTTTAGTCATAATGACTCTATCCAACTTGATCTAATATAATGTTACCATCAACCATTAGTATGATGAAAGAGAGAGTACTCTAGAGAGAGAAAGTACCCTAGAGAGAGAAAGTAACTCTAATCACATAATGGTGATGCTTTTGGCTATGTTAGCCTATGATGACTCAATCTAACCTGTTTTAGAGTGATGTTGACATCACCTAACATTATGATGAGAGAGAAAGTACTTCTAGAGAGAGAAAGTACCCTTTTTAAGTGGAAACTCGAGTAAAGTATCTCCGATGCACATAAGTGAGCATAATTAGGGTATGGTCCACCCGTGTGAGGTCATAGAAACCCTAATTATAATAAATGATGAATCTTAACTAATCTAAGAGCATCAATGAAGATGTTACTCATACATGATGATGTTATGAGTTTAATTCACCTTGATGTGAATAGTAAACCCTAATTCAAGGGTGATGACATGTAATGTGAATAGTAAACCCTAATTCAAGGGTGATGACATGTAATGTGAATAGTAAACCCTAATTCAAGGGTAATGGCATGCTTTTGAGCAATAAACTCTATTTGATTTAAATTAAAGATTTAACTCTTATGACAAGAGTAGGAAGTACATTCCTTATTGTTGCATTACCTTTATCAGATGTATTAACCATGCAGGTTCTGATATGAAGGTAATCATATCCAGGTATGGATGTTGATGTTATATTCATTAAAGGCATGCTGTTAGCCTTATGAATAAGTAAAGTAATCTGATGCCTTGCCAGTGGCATCCTATGCTGATAATGGGCTATGAGAGCCATGAATACCATCAAGGTCATGCTTTAGAGATGACTTGTGATGAGGATAATGAGAAATAATGATTGATATGAGTTAGGCCTGTTACATTTAGTATTCTTCTTTTATAGCTGCTATGCTACTGTTATTATTTGAAGAACAATGTATGCTATTAAAGAATACTGAATGTACCTAACTAATCAAGTATAATGTAGAGCCCTGATCATAGATCCATCATTGTCAGAAATTAAGTGATGGTGAAACAGGTTTTCCTTAGGGAACTCCTGGAGCACATACTTTTGAGTATGTGGGGTACATGGATGTGTAGAACCTTACATCCTAGTGTAGGAAAGTGATGTAGATGTGGAATCCATCCATCCTTCACTATAGTTCCATACCGTATCAGTGGTAGGTAAACATGAAACCTCTTGATGACGAAGAAAGCACAGATATCCGTATCAGTGGTAGGTAAATATGAAACCTCCTGATGACGAAGAGAGTACGGAACGCCACTGTGACTCTAGAATAGCGAAGCACCAGTTTACCATGGTGAGCTATAGTAGTAGAGACACGAGATGTCCTACAAGTGATCCTCTTACTGACTGAGGAAGGTGAAGGTCATGAGAATCCGGCTCTCTTAATGACCTATGTATGATACTGATGCAGCTGCTCAGCGATCAGTTGGAGTATGAGTGGTAAGCCTCATCTCCACAGGGCATAATGTTGTTTGTAAAACATAATCAACCATGTAGTATAACTTGTTAGAGATGACTCCAAGTTAGTTGGTTGATGTTACATTGCAATAATGTTGATATTCTCCATATCTCCTAAATTGTAGAGATCTTGTTATACCTGCAACTGTTATAGAATGCTTTGAAGGCTTTACTGTTTAAGATATTCTTTGATGTTATAATAAAGCTTCTGGCGAAGAGTTATAACTCTCGCTGGGACAATTATGTATAATTGTCTCACCCCGTAGGCTTCAACTTTTTAGGTGGACGTCGGAGACGAAGGAACCAGCCTACAGGTGATCAGTCTCAGCAGCAGCATCAGGGGCAACAGTAATCTCAGGTGGAGATTGTCCTGCCATATGGTGTAGTTAGAGTCAGTCCTATGTGTCCTCTGTACTCTCAGGTCTTGGAGTCTTTTGTATAGTGATCTTGAGATTTTGTATCTTGATGTATATAATTACTCGAGAAGTAATTATCCTGAGATGTAAACAGTTTATCTCTCTTTATGAAAGAAGCTTTTATGGATTCAAGCTCTTGTCATGAAAAGTTTTAATTTCCCGTGATTTTTGTCTTCCGCTGATTACCGATTCGCTTCCGCTAAGTTTTAATCGTGTTTATGTTATGGTTTGGAGATCAGAGCCCACAACTAGTGGTATCAGAGCTCCAGGTTCAGTCGAGTCTACAGAGGCATAGGACTTAGGATGTCGAGTCTACCTTTAGTACTCCTTCCTCATCTAATAGAATCTTCTGCTCCTCAGGAGAAGAAGATACATAAGAATGTCAGAACATCGTGATGAGCACGTGGCAGAGAGTAGTGCTAGTGCGCCTCGAGGCGGTGCAAGAGTTCCGAGAATAGAACAACCTGCACCTGAGTCGCCAAGAGAGCCACCCCAGTTCGACCCAGCTGACATGAGTGATCCAGCTGTACAGACAATGTTCGGGCAGTTCATGACTGCCATGACACATATAACCGATAGGATGCCCATTCCTGCACCTAGGGCACCTGTCCAGCCTGAAGTACAAGGTATTGGTAAGACATTCGAACGACTTCGTCGTGTCGGAGCTACCGAGTACTTCAGAACTGCCGACCCTGCAGATGTTGACTTATGGTTGACAGAGTTGGAGAAGGCTTTCAGGATTCTTATGATTCCGGAAGCTGAGAAGGTTATACATGTTGTCTATCTTCTCAAAGGCAGTGCATGTCACTGGTGGAACATGGAAGAGCAGAAGAGACCTGGAGTAGAGTTCTCATGGGAAGAGTTTCGTCGGGATTTTATCAATAGATATTTTCCAAAGACCTTCCTAGATGAGAAGATCTCTCAGTTTGAGAAACTAAGGCAGGGTATGATGAACATTAGTGAGTATGAAGCTAAGTTTATGGAGTTGTTGCGGTTCTGTCCGCACATGGCTGCTACGGATGAGGAAAGAATCAGAAGATTCGAGAAGGGTTTGAATTCTGATATGTCAACCCCTGTGTCTGCCTTAGAAAACAGAGAGAGATTCTCTACCTTCGTTGAGTCAGTCCGAAGGATAGAGAGATCTGTGGTTGAGAAAAGACAAACCCATAAAAGATATCCACAGTTCCAGGGTTCTTCATATAGGGATTCCAAGAAACCTAGATTCTCTGCACCTAACCCTACACCACCCAGATCGAGTTTTCAAACTCAATGGACACCAAGAAGAGGTAGAGGACGGAGTCAACCGCTTCAAGGGACGCACAGTTCTACATCAGTGTCAGTTACTGGACCACCCAGACCACAGCAACAGGAGAAGAGTTGCTACAACTGTGGTAAGGTGGGACACTTGATGAAGGATTGCCGTTCTAGGCCTGTCGGTGTGACACAACAAACCCCGAGACAGAATCAACAGGGATCTCAGAATAGACAACATCAAGGAGCAGCTTGAGGACGTGGACAAGCGTCTCAAGCTGGATCATCAGCACCACCTCAACACCAGGCGACTGCGAGGTTCTATGCTATGAACCCACCTAAGGCAGTGGTCAATCCACGGGTAGTGGCAGGTCAGATGAAACTTTTATATTCTGATATGTCTATATCCTGTGTTGTATCCGTTCTGATTGATCCGGGTGCTACGCACTCTTTCATCACTCGTGAAGTGATTCATAACTGCAATGTGACTGTTAGTCATAGAGAAGATAGTTTGTTGTTAGAGACTCCGTTGAGTGGGTCTGCCATTATGCAGGAGGTATGTTCTTCCTGCATCCTTTTCTTTTCTGACCATCGCATTCAAGTGGATCTTATACCACTTGATATGCAGGGATTTGATATAATCCTTGGGATGGATACCTTAGAAAGGTATAGAGTTGTCTTGGATTGTGAGTCCAAGTTGGCTGTGTTTGCTGATGAAAGCAACACATGGATCTTTCAAGGTGAAAGAAAGATTCTGCCCACCTGTCTTGTGTCAGCTATGGTTGCTGATAAGCTGTTGAGGTAAGGATGTTATGCATTCTTAGCCCATGTGGTAGATGTTACCAAGGAAAGTTCCAATCCTGCCGAAGTTCCTATAGTCAGGGAATTCGAAGATGTGTTTCCTGAAGAACTTCCTGGTATACCACCACCTCGGGAGATTGACTTTGAAATCAATCTGATTCCAGATACGAAACCCATAGATCAGACTCCGTATAGAATGGCGCCTGCTGAGATGGCAGAACTCAAGAAACAGCTTCAAGAGCTACTTGAGAGAGGTTTTATCCGACCGAGTACTTCACCTTGGGGTGCTCCGGTCTTGTTTGTTAAAAAGAAAGATGGGTCAATGCGGTTGTGCATTGACTTCAGACAACTCAATTAAGTAACAATAAAGAATAAGTATCCTCTGCCGAGAATTGATGATCTCTTTGACCAGTTGCGTGGTGCAACAGTCTTCTCAAAGATAGACTTGAGGTCTGGATATCATCAACTCCGCATAAAGGATAGTGACATATCCAAGTCTGCCTTTAGAACAAGATATGGTCACTATGAGTTCACGGTTATGTCGTTTGGACTAACCAATGCACCAGCTGCATTTATGGAACTTATGAATAGAGTTTTTCGACCTTTCCTTGATCAGTGTATTGTCGTCTTCATAGATGACATACTGATTTATAGCAAGGATACTCAGCAGCATGAGCAGCATCTTCGCCAAGCTTTGACCTTGCTAAGAGAACATAAGCTGTACGCTAAGTTTAGCAAATGTGAGTTCTGGCTGCCGGAGGTATTTTTTCTTGGACATGTGATATCCGCCTCGGGAATTCGTGTTGACCCTACAAAGGTAGAATCTATTCTATAATGGGAACAACCGAAGACACCGACGGAGATTCGAAGTTTCTTGGGGTTAGCTGGCTATTATCGAAGGTTCATAAAGAACTTTAGTTCTATAGCTTTACCTTTGACCAAGTTAACCCGAAAAGATGTTCCTTTTTCTTGGAGTGATAAGTGTCAACAATCTTTCCAGTTGCTAAAGGAGAGGTTGACAAGTGCACCTGTGCTAGTGCTACCTGAACAAGGAAAAGGATATGTAGTTTTCTGTGATGCTTCCAAGAACGGACTAGGATGTGTGTTGATGCAGGATAAACAAGTGATTTCTTTTGCTTCCTGACAACTTAAGAAACACGGGGAGAATTATCCAACACACGATCTAGAGTTAGTTGCTGTGGTTCATGCTTTGAAGATCTGGAGACATTATCTCTACGGAGAGACATTCCAGATTTTCACAGACCATAAAAACCTTAAGTATATCTTCTCTCAGCATGAGCTCAACATGAGGCAACGTCGTTGGATGGAGTTAATCAAGGACTATGACTGTACAATTTATTACCATCCAGGCAAGGCCAATGTTGTTGCAGATGCCTTGAGTAGGAAATCAACAACATCAACCATGAATAAAGCACAACTAAACTCTTTAGTATGCTCTAGAAGAGATATGCTTATCTCTTTAAGGCAAAACAATGTACAGTTGAAGGTGTCTTTGTTAACCGGTTTGTTAGCTGAGATGCATATTAAACCTACTCTAAGGGAGCAGATTAAAGAGGCACAGCTAGATGATGCTGCAGTTCAACATATAAGATCTGAGTATGGAAATGAGAAGCAAGATGGTTTTCATGATTCATAAGATCAAGTAGCTTGTTATAATGGAAGAATGATAGTGCCAAATGTGGACAACTTGAGAAAGTTAGTCCTGGAAGAAGCCCATTCTTCCATGTATGCTATGCATCCAGGGAGCACCAAGATGTATCGGAATTTGAAAGATCTATATTGGTGGCCTGGAATGAAGAAGGACGTTGCAGAGTTTGTTCTGAGGTGCCCTGTGTGTCAGCAAGTTAAAGCTGAACACCAGAAGCCTGCAGGAACAATGCAACCTTTACCCATATCACAGTGGAAATGGGACCATGTGACCATCGACTTTGTTGTTGGCCTACCCAGGACAAGCAAAGGACATGATTCCATTTGGGTAATTGTTGATAGGTTGACTAAGACAACACATTTCTTACCTGTCAAAACAACCTATTCTGCTGAAAAGTTATCAGAGTTGTATGTTCAAGAGATAGTGCGTTTGCACGGAGTTCCTGTCACAATAGTTTCTGACAGAGGTCCTCAGTTTACCAGTCATTTTTGGGAACAGTTGCACAAAGCCTTAGGCACTAAGCTGAGGTTTAGTACGGCCTTTCATCCACAGACTGATGGACAGTCGGAAAGGACCATACAAACCTTAGAAGACCTGTTGCGAGCATGTGTTCTCCAGTTCACCGGAAGTTGGGATCTACACCTAAGCTTGATAGAGTTTGCCTATAACAATAGCTATCAGAATAATATTGATATGGCACCTTATGAAGCCTTATATGGTAGACGTTGTAGATCACCCTTGTGTTGGTTTGAGACTGGTGAGCACCAGTTGTTAGGTCCTGACCTGGTGCAGCAAACCACGGAAAAGATTAAAGTTATACAAGATAAGATTAAGACTGCTCATGATAGGAAGAAATCTTATGCTGACAAACGTCGTAGACCCTTAGAGTTCCAGGTTGGAGACAAAGTGTATCTTAAGGTCTCACCTTGGAAAGGGGTCCTTCGTTTTGGAAGGAAAGGGAAGTTAGCTCCTAGATATATGGGGCCTTATCCAATCATTGAACAGATTGGAAAGGTAGCATATGAACTAGAGCTTCCCCCAGAATTACAGAGGTTACATCCTGTGTTTCACATTTCTATGTTGAAGAAATGTCACCCAGACACCGAGTCAGTTCTACAACCTATGGAGGTAGAATTGAATGATGACATATCCTATGAGGAGGGACCAGTGTCAATCCTTGATAAACGAATTAAAAAGTTAAAGAAGAAATATATAAGTCTTGTGAAAGTCCTCTGGAACCATCATGGTGTTGAAGAAGCCACTTGGGAGTTAGAGGATGAGATGAGAAGGAAGTGTCCTACCCTTTTCGCTTAGTATGTTTTATCGATTTCGAGGACGAAATCCTTGTAAGGGGTGGATAATTTGTAACATCCCTGACCTGGGTTATGAGTTAACCCTAGGTGTTTTGCCTAAATATGTAATTAAATCTTTGTGATTAACTCTGAGCATGTAATTAAGTTCTCAGAAACATATATCTCAGTATTTGCTCCTTTATATTTAAAGTAGTAGCATTGTTTTGATATACAGGGACCTATGTGCAGTTTACCCAGTTAAAAGGGTTAGTTTGCAATTTGCACATGTTGAGATGTTCCTCTAATGTTGAGACATCATGAGAAATCTTTTTAGCAAAGTTTGAGGGATTTCCCAAGCTAAGGCACCAAGGTGCAGCTGTGGAAGCAATCCCGGTGCTTGAAACCCTAGTTTGGGGTAAAATGCAATTTACCCAAATAAAGGGATGCAATTGTGAAATATGTCATCTAATGTATATTTTTAGACTCTTTCCATCATTTAGAGAAGAAATGATGAGGGAGTCACCTCAATTGAATTATCAAGTTATGAGATATGCCTTGTGATTGAATAATCAGGGTATATGTGCAATATTTCTTTATGTATGTACCTCATTATTAGCTTGCTCTCCTTTACCTTCTTTACCTAAGACCTTAAGAGAAGGTTTGTCCTTAGAATAAATAGGAAGGAACGATCAAGTAAAGAAGGAGGGACCTAGTTGGAATTATGGACAACTTATGAACTAATGTTGAAAATCCTACCCCATGTATATAAGCTCTCCTTCCCTTAGTTGCAAGGGAACTCACCCTTCGTTCCCTTACTGTGTCATTTCACCAAAGACGACCAAGGACTGCCTTGGAGCTAAGGAGGACGACCAAGGGGTGCAAGGTGGGTTTAAACCCCTCTTCTTGCCTAATTCCATGGTTAAAACTCGAATTCAAGGTCATCTTCATGGCTAGCTCTTGAAACCCTACCTTTCTAGCCGTCTCTTTTCATCCTTCCTTGGAGTTTTCACCTTGGACAACCTGTGGGAACTCAAGGACGCCATTAGAGCTTGGAGCTTGAAAGCTTGGAGCTCAAGAAGCAAGCTTTAGGCGGGTTTTATAACTCTAAACCCATGCTTTACTATGTGCATCTTTATATGCGTTTTGATGATAGCTCTTAGTGTTTCCCTACTTTTCCCTGCTATTTTGCAAGCAAAACCATGGGATATCCATACTGTTCTTGAGCTAGGAGATGAAGGAGTGATTTCCAAGAAAAACCCACCGCTTTTCACTTCCTTAAACGGTCTCAAAAGTTTGCTCTCTCGGACTCAAGACCGCGAGGTGAGCAAACGGTCTCGAGACCGCGACAGGAGACCATTTTCCCCGTTGACCGAGCATGGACCGTATAAGAAATTTGTTCCTAATTATATAGGCTAATTACCCTCAAAAGTTGGGAGGCTAACTCCAAGGGAAGCGGGAGATATGACCTTTTTAAGTAACAACTTTATTTGAATTTATTCCTGAATTTCTAACGGTCTGAAATTGCCTTTTTGGGAAAACGGTCTCAAGACCGTGTAAGGTCATTGACTAGGCGTTGACCGTATGAGATTACTGTTCAAAATTATGTTAATTAACAACTCACCAAGTTTGATGGTCTAATTCCAAACGGTCTAAGAGTGGAAGGGTGAATACTAGGGCTAATCCTAGATAAAATCAGTACTGAAATTATGGTGACCTAATTAGGGTTTTTAGGGTTGATTGACCTAAACGGTCTCAAGACCGTTTGGGGGTCACCAAACGGTCTCAAGACCGCGAGGGAAATCAACCAAGACCGTTTGGAGGTCTGGGGTCAAGATTTGTTTATTAATTGAAGGTACAATTACACCAAATTACTTTGCAATTAAATATTGATATAATCATCAACTCAATGGGTCAGACCTTGATGAATCTGCACTAGAATCCAAAATTTGGATGGGAAAACGGTCTCAAGACCATTTGGAACTCATCCAAACGGTCTCAAGACCGAGAGGAAAATCACCCAAGACCGTTTGAAGGTCTAGGGTTGAGTAATTTGACCAATTGAGGACCCAATTGCAAATAAGTTATCAATTTAATCAAAATTCTGTTTTGTGGTTCAATCATGGTTCAACCCCTATCAAATCACCTTAGACTTTGATGAAATCTTGGGAAAGCGGTCTTAAGACCATGTGGGGTCCACCCACATGACCTCAAGACCGTTTGGGCCAAGTTTGGGCCCAATTGGAGCTCAATTGAAGGGTTCAACCTTGTGTTGATGCACATTGTTGAGTGTTGATGGGTGAACATTGATATACCCTAATTGAATCGATTTCAATCCTACTTGGTCAACAATTGAGGGTCAATTGGTTGACCAATTGGTCAAGCATAATCTTGATTAACCTAATCCATAGGTGGCCAACATAGATTGGACCTTTTGAAGGCTTCAACATCGTTTGACATTATTGGTTGCACCTTTGAGCCTTGTTGAAGGACCAAGCGGCTGAGACCATGAGAGCCTCGCGGTCTCAAGACCGTGAGAGGGCTCGCGGTCTCAAGACCGTGAGGGGGCTCGCGGTCTCAAGACCGAGAGGAGGCTCGCGGTCTCAAGACCGCGAAGGGCCTCGCGGTCCTGAGGTCAAACTAGCTAAACGGTCAACACCTCTTCGCGGACTCAACATCAAATTGATCTTCGCGGTCTCAACATTAACTTGAACCAATGGAAGGTTTCGCGGTCTTGAACCCCTTGCAGAGGCTCGCGGTCTTCAATGCATGATGGCTCGCGGTCTTGGAGTTAGAAGGAGGCTCGTGGTCTTGGAAAGTCAAAGCGAGCAAAAGGTCAACACTTTCAACCGATCTCAACTCAATTGATGATTAATGATTGAAATCAATCAATGTGATTCAAGGTTGACCTCATTCAATCATTTGATGATGTAAATGGTTCAATGTTGCCCAAATCAAACCTTAATAATAATCTAGGATAGTAAGGGGTTAATTGACTAAGGTTTGGACCATGATGATGATCAATGGGGTGAATTACCAAAATACCCCTGAAGGGTCAATTAAGTTATACCTTGCTCAATTCAAACCCTAATTACATGAGAATGATGTTTTTAGTCATAATGACTCTATCCAACTTGATCTAATCTAATGTTACCATCAACCATTAGTATGATGAAAGAGAGAGTACTCTAGAGAGAGAAAGTACCCTAGAGAGAGAAAGTAACTCTAATCACATAATGGTGATGCTTTTGGCTATGTTATCCTATGATGACTTAATCTAACCTGTTTTAGAGTGATGTTGACATCACCTAACATTATGATGAGAGAGAAAGTACTTCTAGAGAGAGAAAGTACTTCTAGAGAGAGAAAGTACCCTTTTTAAGTGGAAACTCGAATAAAGGATCTCCAATGCACATAAGTGAGCATAATTAGGGTATGGTCCACCCGTGTGAGGTCATAGAAACCCTAATTATAATAAATGATGAACTCTTAACTAATCTAAGAGCATCAATGAAGATGTTACTCATACATGATGATGTTATGAGTTTAATTCACCTTGATGTGAATAGTAAACCCTAATTCAAGGGTGATGACATGTAATGTGAATAGTAAACCCTAATTTAAGGGTGATGACATGTAATGTGAATAGTAAACCCTAATTCAAGGGTAATGGCATGCTTTTGAGCAATAAACTCTATTTGATTTAAATTAAAGATTTAACTCTTATGACAAGAGTAGGAAGTACATTCCTTATTGTTGCATTACCTTTATCAGATGTATTAACCATGCAGGTTCTGATATGAAGGTAATCATATCCAGGTATGGATGTTGATGTTATATTCATTAAAGGCATGTTGTTAGCCTTATGAATAAGTAAAGTAATCTGATGCCTTGCCAGTGGCATCCTATGCTGATAATGGGCTATGAGAGCCATGAATACCATCAAGGTCATGCTTTAGAGATGACTTGTGATGAGGATAATGAGAAATAATGATTGATATGAGTTAGGCCTGTTACATTTAGTATTCTTCTTTTATAGCTGCTATGCTACTGTTATTATTTGAAGAACAATGTATGTTGTTAAAGAATACTGAATGTACCTAACTAATCAAGTATAATGTAGAGCCCTGATCATAGATCCATCATTGTCAGAAATTAAGTGATGGTGAAACAAGTTTTCCTTAGGGAACTCCTGGAGCACATACTTTTGAGTATGTGGGGTACATGGATGTGTAGAACCTTACATCCTAGTGTAGGAAAGTGATGTAGATGTGGAATCCATCCATCCTTCACTATAGTTCCATACTGTATCAGTGGTAGGTAAACATGAAACCTCCTGATGACGAAGAAAGCACAGATATCCGTATCAGTGGTAGGTAAATATGAAACCTCCTGATGACGAAGAGAGTACAGAACGCCACTGTGACTCTAGAATAGCGAAGGACCAGTTTACCCTGGTGAGCTATAGTAGTAGAGACACGAGATGTCCTACAAGTGATCCTCTTACTGACTGAGGAAGGTGAAGGTCATGAGAATCTGGCTCTCTTAATGACCTATGTATGATACTGATGCGGCTTCTCAGCGATCAGTTGGAGTATGAGTGGTAAGCCTCATCTCCACAGGGCATAATTTTGTTTGTAAAACATAATCAACCATGTAGTATAACTTGTTAGAGATGACTCCAAGTTAGTTGGTTGATGTTACATTGCAATAATGTTGATATTCTCCATATCTCCTAAATTGTAGAGATCTTGTTATACCTGCAACTGTTATAGAATGCTTTGAAGGCTTTACTGTTTAAGATATTCTTTGATGTTATAATAAAGCTTCTGGCGAAGAGTTATAACTCTCGCTGGGACAATTATGTATAATTGTCTCACCCCGTAGGCTTCAACTTTTTAGGTGGACGTCGGAGACGAAGGAACCAGCCTACAGGTGATCAGTCTCAGCAGCAGCATCAGGGGCAGCAGTAATCTCAGGTGGAGATTGTCCTGCCATATGGTGTAGTTAGAGTCAGTCCTATGTGTCCTCTGTACTCTCAGGTCTTGGAGTCTTTTGTATAGTGATCTTGAGATTTTGTATCTTGATGTACATAATTACTCGAGAAGTAATTATCCTGAGATGTAAACAGTTTATCTCTCTTTATGAAAGAAGCTTTTATGGATTCAAGCTCTTGTCACGAAAAGTTTTAATTTCCCATGATTTTTGTCTTCCGCTGATTACCGATTCGCTTCCGCTAAGTTTTAATCGTGTTTATGTTATGGTTTGGAGATCAGAGCCCACAATGTTCATCTCTCAATCCGGGTAGTGGCCTGTAGTCAGAATTGTCCACTGTCGTGGTACAATTCACTACCTACGTCTAGGTCGGTTCCACCGTCATACTAACCTATACGCTAAACTAGGTGCATTAGAATCGACCTCTGGGTTTCTACCATTAACCTTACATCACCTTGTTCAAGAGATTTGTTAATTAATGTGAATTTCGTCTCTTTTCAACCGTTAATTCTTCTTTCAAAGTAATTAAAGGCATTAGACTATCATTATGGTGATCAAGCATAATAATATAATTGAGAAAATGAAATCATACCACAGATTTAAGAGATAAAGTATGAATTACTATGATAAAAATGTCATACAATGCTTCCTCGGGCTACTCCCGGTCCTAAAGATAAAGGGGATTAGCCCCGCATGTTAATCTCAGAGCAAGACATGGTTGAAGAAAGGGGAAACATGGAGAAAAACATGAATAAGTGATGAAACCCCTGAACGGAGAAGATCCAAGCGTTCCTCGATGTAGAATGTGCGATCTACAGCCTTTCGGCAGTGGAATACATCTTCTTCGGCTTTCGGAATGGCTGGGGTGTGCTTCTGGGCTCCGTTCTTCTCTCCACCCTTCTTGGGACGTGTGCAGTAGCTAATGACGTGATACCCTACTCTTTGCCACTGTCATTAGGTATAATCACCGAGTTAGGTTGCAAAAATATCACAACCGTTGGATTAGAGTCGATCTGAAACAAACTCTGATCTGACGGTGTCGATACCATAGACGCGGGTCGATGGTATCGACCCCTTGCGATATCGAAAAGCCTTCCTTTCTTTTCATCATTGCGCCTGATGCTGACTCGATACCATCAACGTAGGTCGATGGTATCGACACCCTTAGGCGTCAGTTTTATCCATTTTCCGTCGCTGAATCTACACGTGTCGATAGTATCGACTGACTGGTCACCACAACCTGATGGTATGTCGCTACCATCGATTCCATATCGATGGTATCGACTCTGTGCTGCTCCTTGTGGTTGGCTGCATGTGGTTGTGTCGACAGTATCGACAGCCGTCGATGGTATCGACAACTGTAGATATGTGTTTTTCCTGAAATTGCAAAACAAAACCACATAAGACGAGATTAAACCTATTATTGTAATCATTTATGCTCAAAACAATAAAATAAGAGAAATTTGACATTGAGAAGGATCATAGACTAAAGTAAGTGAATTATGCAATATTAACCACCAAAATGACCAATAAACACATAAAATGCGAGTAAAACAAGTCTATAAATGTGACTCAAAATCATCGCATCAGATGTTACCTCGCGACTTTCGTGGTCTTCACCTTCGGTCTTGGACGGTGTCTGTGCATCTCCTGGTCTCACCAGGACTGTCGGTATTGATAGTTGTCCTCTGAGTGGCAAAAGTCTCCTGTCTCTACAGTCATCCACACGGACTGCCTGGAACTCTGATTGCCTTGTCCCATAAGGCACCAGAAGGAGCCATACCCTCCTGTCGGCATATTAGTCACTGACACACTCTCCTGCAACCAGTTTCTTTTCTGTAGTTGTCTTTCCTTTGATGTGCCTCCCTTATCGGGTAGCACTTGCTCAGGCTCTCTCTGTTACCAAAACCAGAGAGAATGACAACTTTACAGAGCAACAAATGTTTTGAGTTGTACTTTGATAAGCCACCAATACCCCTATATATAGGAGGGTCATGGGTCAGGGTTCTCTACCCCGAGCAATGTGGGATTAAAGTAGGAGTAGAAGGATTCAAGATTTTCCACAAAACAACCAACTACGTCAGCTGAACCGATCATTTCAAGCACGGATCAATCGGTTGGGGACCTGAGTCGATCGGTTCACACTTGAACCGATTGGTTCGGGCACCTGAGCCAATTGGTTCACTTCTGAAATGATGGATTCACTACCCTGGTCAGTTCCCAATTGAATTTTCCTCTTTTGTTTCGAATTGATCCAAATACCAATCATTGTTCCAATCAAATTGGACAAGTGAAATGAAAAGAAATTTCTAAACAGCCTGACATTCCCAACTTGCTCATTTGGACCTGTTCAGCCGATCGGTTCAACCGTTGAACCGGTCGTCTCAACCTATACTGATCCTATCGGTACATCAGATGAGCCAATCGATTCACCAAGCTGAGTCGATCGGTTCATCATATGAGTCGATCGGTTGGGAGTGCAAATTGTGCAAAATCAATCAATTGCAATTTCAATCAATCTGATACTCTAATCAATTGGTCCAACACCTTGAACACTATGATATTGAGCTATCAATTGATTGAGTGTTTAATTGAACTACTAAACTCCTTTAGTAATCAATCTAAACATCGTTTGTGGATAAACTCCTCTTCCAGGTTAAATCTTATGTGTGTGACCCTACAGGCCCATTTCACGTTGGCAGTGAAAGTCCATAACAATTATGACTTCACAAGCAAAGAGCGGTGCTTTGTCGCACATTAGTTCTACCCAAGTGAAATAGAAAGTTGGAGAACAACAATCCTACAATCCATGAATGGTGTTACAACGAATGTATAATTCCTTCGTCACTAATGTCCTGAATGAACTAAAGGCATGGTACAATCATCCTTTCAACGGTCATCCATTTCCTTGATCTCAAAGCAGACTGGGTGAGATGCCTGTGACATCAATATCACATATTGATTCACACATGCATGCACATTCCTTTCTCAATCGTACTCATCAAGTGGCCATGGACATCAAACTCCCTTAGGAGGGAAAAATCCCATATCTATCACTAACCCCTCAAAAGCCCCATGTGTCAAAGTCACCCAATCATCACCTTTATAACAACACATGTTTCAGGACTGCGTTTGATGATGTCAAAATGTACCCAACGACATGTGTTGAGTGTAGTGATTTTAGGTCAAAGAATCACACTCACCACCATCACTGTGAGAGCTGACTGTGACTACCAAATCATGGTTCCATGTGTCACTCTGACGGTGGGTCTGTCCGGTACACTTGTTCTCTAACAAGTACCTATGTGCTTGGTTTGATATCACTATATCATGACTAATGAGATTCTATCATCAACCAAAACACAATCTAGTCTTTATTGTTATTGATGTCTATGGTTATTTCCACAATAACAACTGACTAGGGACTAAACAAGAATGTATACTCTTAACATCCGTATTGTAAGGAGGCGAGATCACCCCCCTACTTAAATTTAACAAAAAATACAATACATCCCTCAAATTATTAAAAGCATTTTGATGGAAGGATGCATGTATAATAAATCCATTTAAATAAGCATGGACCAAATACAACCATTGTCAATAGTAGCAGCGGAAGAAAGTAAGATGAGAAAAACTAAACTATTACATAGATTGTTCCAAACGAAGAAGTACATAAGATTCTAGGCTATTACAAACCTCTTATTTCTAGAGTTCATAACATAAATTTTTGAGCAAGGTCTTAGCGGCATCAACCTTGCCATGATATCAACTTCACTCCTGCCCTGGGTTTCCTTGTGCTTGTTCTAGCCATTGTCCTGGTTCTAGGTGGTTGGGGAGCACCCAACAAGAGAAAGATAGAAACATATGTGTCACAACATGATAAAGTACAAGAAGCATATTAAGGAATGGAAACATAAAGATTTTCTATACTAAGAGTGTTCAAGAGTATGAGGCATATAATTCAAATAGGATTTTTGCAAGAATATAAGTCAAATATAGAACAAGCATGATTCATTATGACTAAGCTAAACTAACATAGGGTGAGGCACCTACCAACCTCAACCAGGAGGAAAGGGGAAATAACACCCCAAACCTCAAAATTATATATAAAGTGGCAGGGGGACTAAAACCCCAGTGCCCATGGCAGGGGGACTAAAACCCTAGTGCCCTATGGGTGACTTGTACTCATGTGCACTATATTAGTTAACTAGTCAAACTATCATTATCATGCTTACAATTTACATTGGCAGAGAAAGAAAATAACAATGATTCAAGTGGGGCCCAATGACCCAAACATTTCCAAGAGATAATCATAAAAGAAGTTCATACAATAAGATTTCATATTGGATACTCAAATGAACATTTTAAGGGCAACATGTATATATCAAGATATCAATCACATTAACAAGGAAAGTGGGGTCCCATGACACATATTCATCAAGGAGTAACAGTATAGAAAGAATATGCATCATAGTTACAAATTTTCATCTCCAAGTAGAAGATGGAGAGTATTATCATAAGTATGCCTCATATGGGAAAACTAGGTTAAGCATGTTTAGAAGCCCAACTGAGGTGTTAGAATGCACATACCTATTCTTGTTTTGTATATTATCCCTTATCGACTAAGATATCAGGTCGAAACTCACTTTAACCTAGGTTCAAAGATTAATGCATGTATTAGGTTACTTAAAGGTACTTTAAGTGTAAAATGTACACATTTATAACCCATGGGTTAAAACTTTGTATTTTGGGTCTGGAAATATTCCCAAATGATTCCTACTATTTTTTTACTCTAGAAAACATATTTTACTTTCAAAAATAGAGTTAAAACACTATTATTATCATTTTATAACACTTTATGCATTTATACTAGGGTTTGAATTAATTACCGTACTTGGGATGGAAACCAGGGTTCAAAACTTGAAAATTCAGATTCTACATGTTTTTAGCTATCCAACGAGTATTTATTTGTATTTTTTTGATATTCGAGCGATTTTCTACGAATTAAACAAGACTGACCAATTAATTGCTAAATGGGTAAAAAAGCAAGGTTTCAGATGACGAATCTACACTTGGTGAGAGGATCAGGAAGGAAGGGCACGCGAGGGCAAAATGGTAAAAAGCACTTGAGCATCTTGAAGCTCAGGGAGCAGCCATGGCGGCGTGGGTGTAGCTAGGTAGTTTGGGCGGTTTTGCGTTTCTCCACCAAAATCGTTGTGCAAGTACTCAAAACGAAGAGAATCGAAAGACAAACTCACTAGACCAATAAATTTCGATGCACGAGCACTCTAGATCCGGGGAGAGGTGCCGCAAGCATAGATGTAAAAACTCCACGTCGCCGTCTACACATGCAATCTCGGATGAAATTGATGGTTTGTGAAAGTTGCTAAGGGGCTGACAGATGTGTGTAGCGGGTCATATATAGATGGGAAAGTCAGAGGAGTCGAAGAGAAGGTGGAGGTGAGGAGCTACAGCTAGCAACGAATGACATTTTTCCTACAGTGCACGGGATGCGAAGAGACTTGGCTCGTTTAATGCGGGAGGTCCTCACGAACTCGTGGGTGAAGAAATCTCCAGAAAAGGTGAAGAGACGAGGGAGAACGGTGGAGAGGAAGCGAGTCGCGTCTTCCTAGCTACTATTTCGGTTAATCTAATGTAGGAGACAAAGAGCCTACCATTGGATGGGATCCTCGTCCCACCTGGACCGTTGGATGGCGACCCATGGTAGGCCAAGCGCGCGTGACAATCATTTAAAGGCCGAACTTAGGCTTAAATGATGCAAATCAATGATATATCGATGGCTATTAAGTCACACTATATTAAATATTTGTTAAATGCATTTAGAAGGTCAAATGAACTCCAAATGACCTCAAGTTTTATCCCTAGGTTGCTAATGACGTCTAGATTCATGCTATGCAATTAGATTTACGTTTCACCCAACATTTGGCATCCAATAATTATTTTGATTATTAAAGCATATATTAATATAATGCTTGAGCAAATAATTATGTATTGGTTTTATAAGCAACCCTTGGTTCCCATATCCGAGATTTGTAGTCCAAGAGTTCACCACTCACTAATATCATGCATTTGCAAAATTAATTAGTCCATAATAAGAGTGAGGTATGAAAGTTGGTTTTAATTCACCATTTAATTTACACTTATTAATTAAATCACTTCTTATCCATTAATATTTATTCTTGAGCTCCAACATTATCCATTAGACAATAAATTCATGGTTTAGTTTAAATTTGCATAGTTACCCTATCCATATATCCATTTGTGGTATTTTGTGCATCTAACCCTCAATTGGCAACAAATTGTACTTCAACCATTAATTTCTCAATTATTCAATATTAAGGACACAAAATTAAGGAGAAAGAAATTAACATAAAAAGTGAGGTGGAAAATGATAATATTATTGAAACTCAAGACGTTACAACACTCCACCCGTTAGAAAGTATTTCGTCCCCTAAATCTCATACAAAAAGAGAAGGGTGAGATCAGAGCATTTCTTCTCTCAGCTCCCAAGTGGTTTCTTCTAGCCCATGATACTTCCACAACACCTTCACTAACTCAATCTTTTTATTCTTCAGCTATTTCACCTGAGTGTCTTGTATTTTTATAGGTAGTTCCTCATAGGTTAGGTTTTCATGAATCTACAAGGGTTCTATTATGAGTACATGAGAAGGGTCCTTCACATACTTTCTCAGCACGGACACATGAAACACATTGTGTATCTTATCATAAGCAGGAGGAAGAGCCAAGCGATATGAACAATCCCCAATCTTAGCCAAGATCTCAAAAGGTCCCACATAACGTGGGCTAAGCTTGCCTTTGACTTTGGATTGGGCAATAAAGCGTATGGGCTTGACCTTCAAGAACACATGGTCGCCAACAAGGAAACTCACATCAGACCTATGCATGTATGCATACATCTTCTGTCGGTCTTGAGAGGCTTTCATACACTTCTTAATCAGCTGAACCTTCTCTATCATCATCTGCTAATTGTCAGTCTTCACTAAGGAACACTCACCCACATTGTCCCAATGCAATGGGGAACGATAGGGTCTTCCATACAATGCTTCATATGGAGGCATCCCTATGTTGTCTTGATAGTTTTTATTGTACACAAACTCCTCCAGAGGTAGATATCTATCCCATGCTCCTCCCCAATCCATCACACAAGCACAAAGCAGGTCTTCTAAGATTTGTACAGTTCTTTCAGACTGACCATCGGTCTGGGGGTGATAGGCAGTGCTAAACCGTAGGTCAGTCCCCATTTCTTCTTGTATCTGACTCGATAGACGAGAGGTGAACTTGGGATCACGATCAGAAACTATCACTTCTGGTACACCATGTAGACGAACTATCCACTCCAGATTCTATCTTAACTTTTTGACAAGTCAAAAACTTTGACACGAACAGAGCTATATCCGTCTTCATGTTCTTCCACCAGAAACTGCAATGCAGGTCCTTGTACATCTTGGTCGTTCCAGGGTAAATTGTGTACTTGGACCCATGAGATTCACAGAGAATCCTCTGTCGCAGTTCGTCAACATCAGGAAACCGCAATCTTTTTCGGAAACAGAGTGCACCATCAACTCCAACAGAGAAATCAGATTGCAGTTTCAGGGTTAAGGCTTTCATTCGTTCTAGCTCAGGACTCTCCAACTGGGCATTAGTAATATCGGACATCCAGCTTGGAGTGATTGACAGGCTAGCCATGTGAACACATAGCCTATTTTCAACTGCATCATTCGAAATTTCTATCAGTTGCGGTCGCCATCCAGAAACATACTCCATGTTGTTCCAAATGGAACAAGTTATAGTAGAACATGTCCCAGACTTCTTCCGACTGAAGGCATCATCGACTACGTTGGATATACCGGGATGATAAGTGATGGTAAAGTCATTGTGCTTGAGATACTCCATCCATCTACGCTGTCTCAGGTTCAAATCCTTTTGTGTGAGGAGGTACTTTAAGCTTTTATGATCAGAGAAGATCTCAAACTGAACCCCATAGATGTAATGTCGCCAGATCTTTAGACCATGAACAAAAGCTGCGAGCTCTAAATCATGCGTAGGCCAGTTTTCTTCATTCGGCTTCAACTAGCGAGAGGCATAGGCAATCACCTTGTCTTCTTGCATCAGAACGCATCCCAGTCCTTTCTTGGAGGCATCAGTGTAAATGACGTAGGGTTTGCCTTCAACAGGTAGAGCAAGAAAAGGAGCAGATATCAGGCATTACTTTAGCTTTTGGAAACTGTCCTCACACTCTAGAGACCAAACAAACTTGACGTCCTTTCGTGTCAACTTTGTCATAGGAAGAGCGAGCTCTTAGAAGTTTTTGATAAACTTCCTGTAGTAACCTGCCAGACTGAGGAAACTACAAATTTCAGATGGATTCTTTGGAGCCTGCCACTTGGTCACTGACTCAACCTTTGCAGGGTCAACAAAAATGTGTCATCTAGAAATGACGTGACCCAGAAACATAACTTCTTTAATCCAGAACTCACACTTTGAGAATTTAGCACAAAGTTGATTTTCTCGCAGTGTATTGAGCGCCAAACTCAAGTGCTCACGATGTTGCTCTTCCGACTCAAAATATATCAAGACATCATCAATAAAAACCATGACGAATCGATCAAAGTAGGGGCAGAAAACTCGATTCATCAAGTCCATGAAAGAAACTGGGGCATTAGTCAAACCAAATGGCATGACCAAAAATTCATAATGCCCATATTTGGTTCTGAAAGCTATTTTTGGGATGTCTTCATCCTTCACTCACATTTTGTAGTAGCCACTCCGCAAGTCCATCTTTGAGAAGACAGTGGTAGACTTGAGTTGGTCGAATAAATCATCAATTTGAGGCAGTGGATATCGATTCTTCATCATGGCCTGATTAAGCATGCAATAATCCATGCATATCCACATAGATCCATCCTTCTTCTTTACAAATAAGATATGGGCTCCCCAAGGAGAAATGCTTGGGTGAATGAACCCCATATCAAGAATTTCTTGAAGCTGCTTCTTTAACTCAACCAGTTCAGTAGGTGCTAGGGGGTAAGGCGGCTTCGAGATGGGCGAAGTCCCAGGTGCAAGCTCGATGGAGAATTCCACTTTGCGAGTAGGAGGCAACTTGGGTAGTTCTTCAGGAAAGACATCAGGGAAGTCCTTCACCACTTCTATATGGTCGAGAGCAGGGGGTGTAGCATCAAGAACTATAGAGGCGAGAAATGCCCTACACCCTTGCGAGATTAGCTTTTCGGCTTTGATGGCTGAGATGACATATTGTCGTTCTTCTCATTTCCTGCCTTTGACACATATCCTTCCTTATATAGGGTGCAACAAGATAACCCTCGAATCCTCACAAAATAGGAGTGCTTTGTACTTCTTTAGCCAATCCATACCCAGAATAATGTCAAAGACAGACATTTCGAGCAAGATAAAGTCAGATGGAAACATCTTTCCCGATATACTCATCTCTAGGGTTGGAAGCTTGAGATAAGAGGAGCATATTCTAACACTAGGGGTTTTGACATCTAACACATGGTTCATTAATTCAAACTCTATCTCTAGCATAGCAGCAAACTGAGTAGATATGAAGGAATTTGACGAGCCAGAATCAAAATGTGCCTTGACAGGGTACATATTAAGGTGTAGAGTACCTTCAATCACATTATTCTCATCATCAGCCTCTTTAGCATCCAGAGAAAAGACCCTTCCATTACGCCTCTCCACAGGCAGACGACGTCCTTGCTGATTAAGGTTGTGGTTGTTGTTATTGTTCTGGTGATCGTTGTTGTGGTTGTTGTTGTTGTTGTTCCTCGGGGGTGGATTTTGTTGTTGTTGTTGCTGCTACGCGGGGACCTGTCCTCGATAGAACCTAGGACAGTTTGGCCTGATTTGAGCGGCTTGGCCACACTCATGATAGATAGGGACAGGCAGATCATTCCTTTGGTAAGGTGCATTGCTAGCTGGACATCTCCCTGGAGGATGAAATTGGGAACAGGAGTTGCACCTATCGCGCCCTTGTGGACCACCATGGTTCTTTCGTTTTTTTTTGTTTTTGTTCGAACCACAAGCGTGGAATCCAGGGTACACCTCCACGGCCAGAGCTTTGTCTAGAATATGTTGGAAGGTGAGCAGAAGCTGGGGCACCAGGTGTAACACCCCTGACCTGGGTTATACTTTAACCCTAGGTGTTTTGATTAAGAAAGAGGATTAAATGCTTAATCTCATCTTGTGAAAGGTAATTAGGGCTCAAAAGGAACTTATATTGCAATTCTAGTCCTTTTTTAACATTGTTGAAAATCAATGTCTTGTTTGTTTTGGACTAATGTGCAAAATACCCAAGTTGAGGGGTTTAAGTGTAAATTGTGCATGATAATATGTTCCTCATGTGTTGAAGAATCATGAGAGTAAAAATGATGTTGAGGTGTGGCTTATGGAAGCCTGAATACCAAGAAAGAGCTGATAAAGCAATGTTTGTGCATTAAAACCTAGTTTTGGTGTAAAGTGCAATTTACCCAAAATGTAGGGTTCAATATGCAAATTACCAATTCAATAAGGTCCTTAATGCTTCTTGGCATCATGTAGAGTAAAGAAAATGGGAGGGACACCTCATTTGAATTAAGTTGGAGGAGAGAGAATCTTGATATTAAAATAATCAACATTTAATCCTAATTGAAACCCTAATTCGATTTAGGGAAAAATGAATGTATTAATTAAAGGGCCTTCAACCAAAATTAAAATGGTTGGATTCAGATGTGTGTGGATAATACTAAAGCCTTGCAAAGGCACGAGCATATCCTAAGGAGGTGAAATTCCACTCTCACCATTATTATAAGAAAAAGAATTTCCACTCAAATATGGATATTCTTATTATAAGGGTTAGGTGCTTAATTTCTTTTCCCTTAATTCATAGATAATGGAAGGGAGTTCGGTGGGGATAGAGATGCCCTTGCATGCAAGAAGCCAAGGGGGAAGTCGTGGCAACAATTTTGGAATTTAAAAGACTTTTATAAAGTATCTTCTCTCTCCTCAATTTTCTTATAAAAGTACATTTTCCAAGCCAAATGAAAGGCTTTTACGACCCCACTTCTTCCACTTGCTTGCAAAACCGACCAAGAAGGCTAAGGACAGCAGGGAGCACGTCCCCAACCTGTTGGTAATCCTTTGATCTTCGTTCTTCATGATTTCATGGTGAAAATCATAAAACAATGTGTAATTCCTTCATTTCTTCACTCAATCTTCAATTCTAGCTGATCATTTCACTCCAAATCTTGAAGTTGAGACTTGGAATAGTTGGAGAAGCTTCATACACCATTAGATCCGTGTAGCTTGGAGCTTGGAGATCAGATTTGAGGCGGGTTTTATAACTTGAACCCTTTTTCATTGTTATTCAACCATTAATCTTGCAAATTCAATGATTCCTTCATTATCTTGTTTAATTGCTGGTTGAAATTGATTAATTCATGAAATCAGAAGTTGTTAGAACTTCAGGGACGAAGCTTGATGATGATGACATCATCATAAGCACACACCTCCCCAAATATCTTGGGCAAATGGTTTGGAAGTTGGGACCAAACGGTTTGCAAATCGTTTGGGAGAAAACGGTTTCAAAACCCTTTGAATGAGTTCACCAAGGGTTCACCGTTTGAGATTACTGTTCATAATTATTTTGGTTAATTACCCACCAAATTATATGGATTAACTCCAAAGGAATCGTGAGTTGAAGGCTAATCAATTAGGTAAACCTAATTGGATTAAGTGCTGATTTCCAACCTGATTAACTTGACCTTTTTGGACAAACAGTTTCAAAACCATTTGAGAGGGTTGACCAAGGGTTGAACGTTTGCGATTCCTGTTACTAATGATGTTGGTTAATAACTCACCAAATTTTATGAATTAGTTTCAAAGGAATCATGAGTTGAAGGCCAATCAATTAGGCAAAGCCTAATTGGATTAAGTGCTGATTTTCAACTTGATTGATTTGACTTTTTGGGTTATTTAACCCAAACGGTTTCAAAACTGTTTGGGGATTACCCAAAAGGTCTCAAGATCATTTGGGGGTCACCCAAGACCGTTTGGAGGTCTAGAGTTGGATATGGTTAAGTGTTTGAAGGACAAAAGATATGGTGTTAACCCTAATCGGCTAAGTGCTGATTTTGCATTGGAATGAGTTGATGTTTTTGTTTGATTGACCCAAACGGTTTCAAAACCATTTGGGAATCACCCAAACGGTCTCAAGACCATTTGGGGATCACCCAAAACCGTTTGGAGGTCTAGGGTTAAGCATGTTTGACCAATTGAAGGTCTAAAGGTACCAAATCACTTTGCAATTAAGTGCTGATTTGATGAGCAACTCAATAGCTCAAACCCTAATGATTTTTCACTAGAATCCAAGGGTTGGATGAGCCAAACGGTCTCAAGACCGTTTGGAGGTCACCCAAGACCGTTTGGAGGTCCAGGGGTGAGTATGGTTAAACAATTGATGATCCAATGATACTAAGTTAAAGTGTAATCAATTGCTGATTTGGTGATCAATCCAATGATCCAAACCCTAATTGGTTGACTTGGATTTTTATGATGTGATGGGCAAACGGTCTTCACCTACTTTGGCAAACGGTCTTCACCAACTTGGCCAAACGGTCTTCACCTACTTGGCCAAATGGTCTTCACCTACTTGGGCAAACGATCTTCACCTACTTGGGCAAACAGTCTCAAGCACCACCTTTACCAAACGGTTTCAAACCGTTTGAACTTTGAAAGACCAAGACCGTTTGGGGGTCAAGTAGTCAAAATTGATTGTAGATTCAATTGATCAATTCAATTGGATACCTTATGTAATGGAGGTCCAAGGTGATGTAATCTCTCCAGAATAGAGATGATGAATGACTCATTGATCCAATGATGATTAGTAATGATAATCAATGAAGGTACAAAGATTGAAACCCTATTAGTACCTAAGTGATTAGTGCCAATTAAGGGATGAAACCTAATTTCTTATAGGATCAATGACTTGGTACACTATGTCATTCGTAGTTGTATGTACTTGATTGAAGGGATGATATGACCTTATCAAGTTGAGGGGATGTTAGCATGAATTTATAACATGAATATGATTCATATGGTGATTAAGGGTATGATTCTTAAGTAAAGAGATCATGAAACCCTATTCATGAACATAAACCCTAATTGTGAGGGTTATTGAATTCTAACCCTAATTGAGGGAAATTCTAAATGAAACCCTAACCCAGGGTAAGGATGTATCCCTAATCTAGGGTAATCATAAGTGAAACTCTAGTTTAGGGAAAAGAGATGTAAATCACTAATTAGGATTAATAGTGAATCTCCAATTATCGATAATTGAATGAAATCCTAAAAGAGATGAATAGTAGACCCAAATTGTGGGAAACTATGGTGGAAACCCTGGTTGAGGGTGATTCCAAGAGAAACCCCAGTTGAGGGTGATTCCATGAGAAACCTTAACTAAGTATTAACACCACATGACATACTAATGTTATGTTGTGATAAGAGGCCCTAAGAAGGATGAAGGCATGTGAGACTCTAATGAGGAGTCATAATACATAAAGCCCTAATCTTGGATAATATGACAATGAATCATAATTCTAATCTTAAGTAAGGGTATAAAGAAACCCTAATGATGAGATAGTAGGAATGGCCTTATAAAGGTGGAACATTTCATGTGGTTGAATATATGCAACCTAATTGTAAGCAATGTATTTACCATTAGACAAGTCCATATCATTAAAGATAGTTGGACAACTCTAATGTGTGGCCTATGCATTATATGCTATAGGTAAGTGATTAGTGATGGAATGTATTAAGAAGGGAAATACCTTAATACAAGATAAGATGGCTAATTCAGGAGAGTCTGAACTGATGAGAAAGTGATACATCAAAATATGATAGTTATCACATTCAACACTTCAGGGTTTATATGCCTTGATGTACTCCAAATCCAATATAATTGGGTAAGAAACATATGAAGTGTGTTATGCAACTATTACAATGAAATGTAATGAGTTGTTGCACCTTGATGAGTGTTAATTAATGTACCTTGAGAATGGGGTTAAGCCCAAATGATGTGTATGATATAATCATACCATGATGAGGATGAGAAATGAACTCATACCTTGAATTGATGATCATTAATGCTATATAATGAAAGTAATGTTCTAGAATAATCAAATATGATATCCTTGAATGCCCCAGAGGTATGGAATAATGTATTAAGGGTTGGATAGATAATGAGATCATGAAATCTTTATTAATGAGAAATGGGGAACCCTAACCCTAATTTGGGTAAAGGGAATGAAAAGTCCTATTTGATAGTAAACCCTAATTCCTGGTAGAGGAATAATGGTGTTATAATTGCATCACATGATGTGATGAATATCTTGTATGACTATTATCATGCCTAATAACCATACAGATATTATGAGGTGATGTATATAGCTAGTTTGAGCTGTGACATTTATATAATAAATGTTGATGGGCATTATGTGCCTTAATGTTGTTGCTTCTTAGTAAAAGAAGCAATATACATGGACTTTTATGAGTCACATGAGTAAGTTGTTACCTAGTGAGAGGTGATAAGATATTTCATGGCCTTGTCAGCCAGGTGTGATGCTTGTGTAACAAGTATCATGAATGCCTTGGTCATATGACCTGAAGGTGATAGTTACCTGAAAAAGGTATAATAATGCTCCATGATGAGTTAAGGGTTTGAATACCCAAAACCATATGATTATGGTGATGAGAATGAGAAGGGATGAGAATTCCCAGTATTGAAATGAGGGACTGAGTTCCCAGGGTCTTTGAAAGACTGATAAATATCTGATGAAAGTAGTACATGTCTCTTTATAGCATTGTTGTAATAAGTTATGTTTGAGAACTTGGCTGATGCTAAAAGAATATGATAATGTACTTAATAAATCAAGTGAAATCTATTCATGTAGTGCTATGACATAGATCCATCATCGTCAGGAATAGGTGATGGTGAAACGGGTGTCCGCGGCAAAACCCAGAGCACATATTTTGAATATGTCAGGGTAAATGGGTGAAAATATCCTTACATCCTCTTGAAGAGATTGTTGGAAGGTAAACAATAAACCTCTCAATCCTTCATGAATATGTCGGGATGGATGTATCACAAATCTCCCAATGATACTTAATGTCAGATCGAGGAGATAAAAAAGAAATCTCTCGATTGGCGATGAGAGTGTAATTGACGTTGTAACTCTGTAGCGAAGGTGCCAGAATACCCTGGCTAGCTAGTTAGCAGAGACATGAGATGTCCTGCATGTGGTCTCGTACTGACCGAGACAGATGGGGTCATAAGAATCCAGCTCTTTTGATGACCTATGTATGGTACTGATGCGATTTCATAATGGTCGGTTGGAGTATGAGCAGTATATCTCATCTCCTCAGAGAATAAGTGTGATTGTAAAATGTAATCAGCCGTATATCATGTTTGCTTAAGGATTGAATACGGAGATTCATTGGCTGATGTTGCATTTCTTTGTGCATTCCATAGTAGATAAATGTTAATTATGTTTCTTTATATTCTCTGCAAGGTAGATAGATGAATTACTTATCTACCATGGGTAGATGCAATGACCTCCTTGAGAAAGGAGATTATCTTATTCTGTTCTATGATGAATAATTCTGCTTGATAATGTAAAAATAACCCCTACTCAATTTAATTTAATAAACTACAATAACAATGTTTTTGGTGGAGATTTATCTCTCACTGGGGCAATTTTCAATTGTCTCACCCCCGTGGGAAGCATTTTTAGGTATGCATGGGAGGCAAAGCAGAAATCCTAGAACAAGGAAAGAGCAATAGCAACAGCAACAGCAACAACAGGGACAACAATAAGATCTCAGGTGGAGATATTGTCTGTCTAGTCATACAGATAGTAGTCATATGTGTCGTCTCTGTACTCTCAGATCCTCGGAGTTTTTAGTCAGTGTCTTATGAATCAATCTGAAGTTTTGGCATGATGCCTCAAGATTCATATATTGTCTCTATAAAATGTTTATAACAGTTGATGTTGTAATCTTTGAGAAGGAATGGTACAAGTTGTGTACTTGTGAACCAGGATGAATTTGAAATACTTTGGTTCTTGGTTAAAGAGTTTTCCTATGAATGGATCTCTTTGAAAAAGTTTTAATTTTTAGTGATTTTCAGTAATCCGCTGCAAATAATTTACTTCCGCATTAGTTAATCATATTTTCGCGAGATGGTCGCCACACCAGGTGATGCCCTATGATGTAGTTGAACACTTCAAGGAAGACAGTCGCCCTCCGCTCTTCAGCTAGACCCACAACACAACTTTCCAGCACCAGCAAATGTTGCACATACTCTAAAACTTTCATATTCCCTTATCACATATTGTAGAACTCGACCTCCTTCTTCTTCAAGTAGGCCGTGTAGATATACTTTGCTCGGAATATCTGAAGGAACTCATCCCAGGTCATAGTTGTTGTGTCTCGTGTGCGAGTTATCCCATTCTACCAGACCCGTGTCGAGCCATCTAGGACATAAGATGAAAAGCGGACTTTAAGATGTGGGGGACACGCCATGTCATCGAATGTGCGTTCCAGGGCTACCACCCAATCATCTGCCTTGTCCACGATGTTGTTCTCAGTTCCCCCCTTGAAATAGGGAGGTTGCGTCTTGATGAAGTCATTTAGGGTTGGCTCCTTAGGCTTGTTGGCATGGGCAGAAGCTGCAGTAAGCTGCCCCACCAAGGTCGTGGAGAGTAGCTGTCTCAGCATCGCCAATTCTTGCTCAAGAGTCATAGGTGTCTCAGGAGATTCAGGGTTGGTGTCATCATTGTTTGAGCTTTCACCGAACAAGCTACCCTTCCTAAAAGACAAGTTTTTAGGGTAATATTTCTAGGAGTGTAAGATAGAAAAAGATAAGGCTATTATTGCCTATAGGCATGCTATTTCAGGCATTCAGTATCAGATCAGGCCAGGCCGGGTCATATGAGCTCAGGAGTCCTCGTCACCAAGCTAGTGGGGCGGAGGAAAATATTGCCAACCCCCAATCTCTGACCCTTTCAAGACACCATCACTTTCAACATCACACCCTAGTAGCTACCCTATAGGCTCTGATACCATGCTGTAAGGAGGCGAGATCACCCCCTACTTAAATTTAACAGAAAATACAATACATCCCTCAAATTATTAAAAGCATTTTTATGGAAGGATGCATGTATAATAAATCCATTTAAATAAGCATGGACCAAATACAACCATTGTCAATAGTAGCAGCGGATGAAAGTAAGATGAGAAAAACTAAACTATTACATAGATTGTTCCAAAAGAAGAAGTAGATAAGATTCTAGGCTATTACAAAGCTCTTATTTCTAGAGTTCATAACATATATGTTTGAGCAAGGTCTTAGCAGCATCAACCTTGCCATGATATGAACTTCACTCCTGCCTTGGGTTTCCTTGTGCTTGTTCTAGTCCTTGTCGTAGTTCTAGGTGGTTGGGGAGCACCCAACAAGAGAAAGATAGAAACGTATGTGTCACAACATGATAAAGTACAAGAAGCATATTAAGGAATGGAAACATAAAGATTTTCTATACTAAGAGTGTTCAAGAGTATGCGACATATAATTCAAATAGGATTTGTGCCAAGCATATAAGTCAAATATAGAACAAGCATGATTCATTATGACTAAGCTAAACTAACATAGGGTGAGGCACCAACCAACCTCAACCAGGAGGAGAGGGGAAATAACATCCCAAACCTCAAAAATATATATAAAGTGGCAGGGGGACTAAAACCCCAGTGCCTATGGCAGGGGGACTAAAACCCCAGTGCCCTATGGGTGACTTGTAATCATGTACTCTATATTAGTTCACTAGTCAAACTATCATTATCATTCTTACAATTTACATTGGCAGAGAAAGAAAATAACAATGGTTCAAGTGGGGCTCAATGACCCAAACATTTCCTAGAGATAATCATAAAAGATGTTCATACAATAAGATTTCATATTGCATACTCAAATGAACAGTTTAAGTGCAAAATGTATATATCAAGATCTCAATCACATAAACAAGGTAAGTGGGCTCCCATGACCCATATTCATCAAGGAGTAACAGTATAGCAAGAATATGCATCATAGTTACAAATTTTCATGTCCAAGTAGAAGACGAAGAATATTATTATAAGTATGCCTCATATGGGAAAACTAGGTTAAGCATGTTTAGAAGCCCAATTGAGGTGTTAGAATGCACATACCTATTCTTTCTTTCTAGATTATCCCTTATCCACTAAGATATTAGGTCCAAACTCACTTTAACCTAGGTTCAAAGATTAATGCATGTATTAGGTTACTTAAAGGTACTTTAAGTGTAAAATGTCCACATTTATAACTCATGGGTTACAACTTTGGATTTTGGGTCTGGAAATATGACCAAATGATTCCTACTATTTTTCTACTCTAGAAAACATATTTTACTTTTAAAAACAAAGTTAAAATATTATTATTATCACTTTATAACACGTTATGCATTTAAACTATGGTTTGAATTAATAACCATAAGTGGGATGGAAATCGGGGTTCCAAACTTGAAAATTCGGATTCTACATGTTTTTATCTTTCTAACGAGAATTTATTTGTATTTTTCCGATATTCGAGCGATTTTCTACGAATTAAACAAGACTAACCAATTAATTTGTAAATGGGTCAAAAAGCAAGGTTTCAGATGACGAATCTGCCCTAGGTGAGAGGATCGGGAAGGAAGGGCGCACGAGGGAAAAATGGTAAAAAGCACCCGAGCTTATTCAAGCTTGGGGTGCAGCCATGGTGCCGTGGGTGTAGCTAGGTAGTTTGGGCATTTTTGCATTTCTCCACCAAAATCGTCTTGCAGGTACTCGAAACGATGGGAATCGAAAGACGAACTCACCAGACCAATAAATTTTGATGCACACACACTCTATCTCTGGGGAGAGGTGCTGCAAGCACAGATGGAAAAACTCCACATCACCAGCTACACATGTGATCTCAGATGAAATTGATGATTTGTGCAAGTTGCTAAGGGGCCGACTGATGTGTGTAGGTGGTCATATATAGATGGGAAAGTCAGAGGAGTCGAAGAGAAGATGGAGGTGAGGAGCTATGGCCGACCACAAATGACATTTTGCCTACAGTGCATGGGATGTAAAGGGACTTGGCTCGTTCGATGCGGGAGGTCCTCATGAACTTGTGGGCGAAGAAATCTCTGAAAAAGGTGAAGAGACGAGGGAGAACGGTGGAGAGGAAGCGAGCCGCATCTTCCCGGCTACTATTTCGGTTAATCCAAGGTAGGAGACAAAGCGCCTACCGTTGGATGGGATCCTTGTTCCACCTGGACCGTTGGATGGCGACCCACGGTAGGCCAAGCATGCATGACAATCATTTAAAGGCCGAACTTTGGCTTAAATGATGCAAATCAATGATATATCGATGGCTATTAAGCCACACTATATTAAAAACTTGTTAAATGCATTTGGAAGGTCAAATGAACTCCAAATGACCTCAAATTTTAACCCTAGGTTGCTAACGACGTCTACATTCATGCTATGCAATTAGATTTGCGTTTCACCCAACCTTTGGCATCCAATAATTATTTTGATTATTAAAGCATATATTAATATAATGCTTGAGCAAATAATTATGTATTGGTTTTATAAGCAACCCTTGGTTCCCAAATCCGATATTTCGAGTCCAAGAGTTCACCACTCACTAATATCATGCATTTGCAAAATTAATTAGTCCATAATAAGAGTGAGGTATGAAAGTTGGTTATAATTCACCATTTAATTTAGACTTGTTAATTAAATCACTTCTTATCCATTAATATTTGTTCTTGAGCTCCAACATTATCCATTAGACAAGAAATTCGTGGTTTAGTGGAAATTTTCATAGTTACCCTATCCATATATCCATTTTTGGTATTTTTTGCATCTAACATTCAATTGGCAACAAATTGTACTTCAACCATTAATTTCTCAAATATTTAATATTAAGGACACAAAATGGAGGAGAAAGAAATTAACATAAAAAGTGAGGTGGAAAATGATAATATTATTGAAACTCAGGACGTTACACCTATGATGTCATCATTTAGGTCTTGAACCTAAAAGCATACGTCATTAAGTAAAACAATTCTCTAGACATCTATCATGTTACACTATCATCTCAGAAACTACTAAAACAAATAGATTGGAAATTGCCTTTATTATTGTTCAAATTATTTACAAAGTATCCCATTACAATCATCACATGACTTGCTCTATGGGCATACATACCAACAAACTCCGACTTGCACTTAGAGCGAGTCACCAAGGATCCTCAATCCTTGTGACCTAGCATGACCATCATGCTTCGGCTAAGAAAGGGCCTTCGTCAGTGGATCAGCTATGTTGTCTTCAGTTGGTACTTTGCAAATCTTCATATCTCCTCGATGTATGATCTCTCATATGAGAGGGAAGCACTGCAGTATGTGCTTGGACTACTGATGTGATCTGGGCTCCTTAGCTTGAGAAATAGCTCCATTATTGTCAAATAAAGCTCAATTGCATCACATCTACTGGGAACTACACCAAGTTCAGTGATGAACTTCCTGATCCATACAACTTCCTTTGCTTCATGTGATGCAACAATATATTCGACCTCTGTAGTAGAATCGGCAATTGTTTCTTGCTTGGAACTCTTCCATCTCACAACTCCATTGTTTAGGCAAAATACAAATCCTGATTGCAATATGTAATCATCTTTGTCAGTTTGGAAGCTTGCATCAGTATAAGCTCTTACAACCAGTTCTTCCTCACCACCGTTTATAAGGAACTGATCCTTAGTCCTTTATAAGTACCTGAGGATGTTCTTTATGGCTGTCCAGTGAGCATCCCTGGGATCTGACTGGTACATGCTCATCATGTTGAGGGAATACGAGACATCTTGGCATGTGCACAACATAGAGTACATGATGGATCTGATGGATGATGCATATGGTATCCCATTCATACACTCCCTCTCTTCACAAGATTGGGGACATTGAGCTCTAGAGATGGTGACTCCATGTAGCATGGTGATGTTGCCTCTCTTTGAGTTCTCCATGCTGAACCGCTTCAGCACTTTGTCAATGTACGTGCTTTGACTTACTTCGAGAAGCCTTTTAGATCTATCTCTATAGATATTAAAACCTAGAATGTCGGATGCTTCTCCTAAGTCCTTCATTTGAGAAAGTATTCCCAAGCCAAGTATTTACCTTCTCTAAGGCTATGACATCATTCCCCATCAATAGTATGTCATCCACATACAATATGAGGAATGTGGTTGTGCTCCCACTAACCTTCTTGTACACACAAGGTTCATCTTCATTTTGAATAAAGACAAACACTTTGACTTCCTCATCAAATCAAAGATTCCAACTCCGAGATGCTTGCTTCAATCCCTAGATTGACCTTTGTAGCTTACAGACTTTATTGGCATTCTCTAGATCTACAAAACCTTCAGGTTGTGTCATGTACACATCCTCATTTATATTCCCATTAAGGAATGTGATTTTAACATCCATTTTCCAAATCTTGTAGTCATAGTAAGCCTCAATACCAAGCATGATCCTAATGGACTTAATCATGGAAACTGTAGAAAACATTTCTTCATAGTCAACACCTTGAACTTGTCAGAAACCCTCCACAACCAATCTTCCTTTATAAGTTTGCACATTGCCATCCATGTCGGTCTTCTTCTTGAAGACCCACTTGCACCATATGGGTTTTACCCCTTTGGGTGGTTCCACCAAAGTCCATACTTTGTTGGAATACATGGATTCCATCTCAGATTTCATGGCCTCAAGCCATTTCTCAGAATTTGGTCCCTCCATAGCCTCTAGATAGGTAGTTGGATCATCATCTATGATCAACTCACCACCTTCCTCAGTCATAAGGTATCCAAACTTCTCAGGTTCAAGGTGGGTCCTACTAGATCTACGAGGTCCTTGTATTACTTGAGGAGACTGAGATTCCACAACACCTTGTGAATATCTATGTTCCTCTTGTACATCTAATGGTTCAATGTTTTCTTGTCGGCTTGAACCTGTTCAAGCTCTATTTTCCTCCCACTGCTTCCTTTGGAAATAAATTCCTTTTCTAGGAACACAACATCCCTGGCAAGAAACACTTTGTTATCAGTCGGGTGGTATAAGTAATATCCCTTGGTTTGCTTAGGATATCCAAGAAAATAACATTTGTTAGATCTAGGGCCTTGCTTGTTAGAAATTTTCTTGACATATGCCTCACACACCCAAATCCTCATAAAAGACATATTGGGACGCTTCCCAGTCCATATCTCATATGGTGTCTTTTGAACCGATTTAGATGGTACTCGGTTAAGTGTAAACATGGTGGTTTCAATAGCATGACCCCAGAAGGAAAATCGGAAGATCAGCAAAACTCATCATTGATCACACCATATCTAGTAAAGTGTGATTCCTTCTTTCAAACACACCATTATGTTGTGGTGTTCCAGGCGGAGTCCATTATGATACAATACCACGGGCTCACAAAAGGTCCTCAAACTCCTGGCTTAAGTATTGTCCACCTCGATCGGATCGAAGTGCTTTAATACTTTTACCAAGTTGGCTTTGTACTTCATTCATGAAATCCTTAAACCTTTTAAGAGTTTCTGACTTATGTTTTATCAGGTACGCATAGCCATACCTACTGAAGTCATCAGTGAAGGTAATGAAGTATTGATACCCATTTCTGGCATTAGTTCTAAAATGCCCACATACATCAGTATGTATGAGTCCTAATAGATCACTAGCTCTCTCACCTTTACCTGAAAAGGGAGTCTTGGTCATCTTGCCCAACAAACAAGATTCACATGTCTCTATTGATTCATAATCAAAAGATTCTAGATAACCATCTTTATGGAGTCTAGAAATGCACTTCTCATTTATGTGCCCTAGACGACAATGCCAAAGATAAATTTTATTTGAGTAGTTGAGTTTTTGCCTTTTGGTGTTTACTTTGTATACACTTGTCTCTAGATCTATCAAGTATAGACTATAAGACATTGGGGCACTACCATAAAAGATCCCATCTTTTGAAATGGAACACTTTCCATTTTTAATAAGAAATTCAAAACCATCCTTGTCCAAATAAGAGACGAAAATGATATTCCTATTTATGACAGGTACATAATAGCAGTTCTTCAACTCTATTATTAGCCCACTAGGTAGAGTTAACTCATAGGTTCCTATAGCACTGGTGACAACTCTTGCCCCATTGGCAACACATAGTTCAACCTCGCCTTTCCCCAAAGGCCTACTTCTCTTTAGATCCTTCACATTTGAACAAATGTGAGATCCGCATCTGGTATCAAGTACCCATGACAAAGAAGTAGTAAAGTTAATCTCTATCATGTATAGATTAGAAGTAGAGATCTCTATATCTCTCTTCTTCTTCCGTCATTCCTTCCATCCTCTCAATGTTTTGAGTGTAGAAGAATTTGGTTTGCTCAGAGAACCCTTCTCTCCCTTACCTATTCCTTAGACTTCTTTCCATTGATCTCTATCAATGAACTATCCTTCTTCTTAAGAATACATAGAGTGGATTCAAAGGCTACCCGTATATCTGGATTGTGTAGAACACTTCTCACAATCCCTAACCAGTTATGGAATTTATTCTCAATTAATTTTCCCATTTTAAAAGATGATTCTTTTGCCATTCTACAAGAGAAAATTGCATTTGTCAAAACTCCTTTTGATTTGATTTGATTTGAATAAAATTTGATGATAGTTAATTAGTCCTTTAATTAATGACCACTTCCACAATTTTGATTCAAATTGATAGCCCTCACCATGAATTCGGAAGATTGTAGTGCACAATCTTCTAGTTGGCAAGATCTATATTTCATCATGTCATGAGTCAGCTTTAGCTGATCGCCCACAACTTGACTATTTAGGTAGGCCATCATGCCAATTGCATCATATGCAACTCTTGATGAATAAATATGCACAACACCTTGCCATGAACATTCCGTGCCTCTAGTCTTAGACACTCTAAGAATCACCAGTTAAGTCTAACCCAAAAACCAAAACGGTAAACATGCACCCTGCTTTGGCAGAACCTACATGTTTACCCTTCACACTTTCACGAGATAGACGGTGCACCACGCTTTGGCATAACCTATGCTTGGTCGATCAGGTTTTTCATTTGTGTAGCTAATGGAGGGCATGAAAGACTTAATATTTAGATGAGGGATTTGGTTTTTATAGGTACATATACATATCCAATCACCACAATATATACAACATATCATATACATGCTATATTCCACATAAAACATGCAAAATGATAAAAAGCAATGATTATCGCCATCCTAATGTGATTCCTCGAGCCAAGAGGTATCATGGTCATCTAGGTTCACATCACATGCAACATGTACACGGTGAACTTTGTGCTTTGTCTTTCTGGGTTTGATCAACTCATCTCCATGATTGATTGGATCACCATCAGATCGGTCGGTTGAGTGCCACTAGCCGGTCGACTGGAGCCTCCAACCAATCGATTCACTGGTCGTTAGGCATCTCCTTAGACCACCACCCACTCATCTCGCTCCTCGAAATGGTCATCTGGATCGCTAATCAGTCAGTTCACGCCTTGAATCGATCATCTCAGTTGTCTCTAGATTGTCCTCCGTTCTTTGACATAATAGGAAAATAAAATATCTATCCTATTTTACATTTGAAAAAGGAAACCCCGAGTTACATTTGGGGTGAACAAAGGTAGGAAAGAAAATCTCAAGTTATCTCGACTTACATCAGGAATAGGAGATAGGGAATGGGTGAGCAGACCAAGATGCAAGCAACCACATATAACCATACAAAGACATAAGGTTTATTGGACATAACCACACTATACATCCACCACAAAACTCACTTAAGGGTGACGTGTATCGAGTTCATTCACATTACATATCATATATGTATATTAGGATTTGTGGATTGAGGATTGGACATGCATAAAGCCAATTTTATTTGCATCGTATGAAATAAATAAAGCGACAAACCAAAATCGATCATATCAATAATCCTAAAGTATAGAGCATTTGACGTGGCTCTGATACCACTATTGGGTTTTAGGGGAGACAGAGAAGACAGCGGAAACAAAAATTTTCTTCTCCCCAAACCCAATAGAAAGGAATCACATCAACATCTATACAATAGGAAGGATGATTTGTAGAGATATACCTTGTCCCGAAGCTTGCTCGATGACATTACCTCACGGATTGCATGGTCTTCACCTCCGGTCTTGGACGGTGTTTGTGCAGCTCCTGGTCTCTTTGGGACTATCATGATTGACTGCTATCCTCCGAGCAGCAGAAGTCTCCCACCTCTGCAGTCATCCACATAGACTACCTGGAACTCTGATTGCCTTGTCCCACAAGACACAAGAAGGATTCGTACCCTCTTGTCAGTGTAGTAGTCCCCGACACACTCTCCTACAACCAGTTGCCTTTCTGTAGTTGTCTTTCCCTTGCTGTGCCTCCCTTATTGGGTAGCACTTGTTGGGGCTCTCTAGGTTACCACAACCAAAGAGAATGACAACTTTACAGAGCAACTGGTGTTCTGAGTTATACTTTGAGAAGCCCCCAATACCCCTATATATATAGGAGGGTCATGGGTCAGCGTTCTCTACCCCGAGCAATGCAGGATTAAAGAAGAAGTAGAAGGATTCAAGATTTTCCACAAAACAACCAACTGCGTCAGCTGAACCGATTGTTTCAAGCATGACCCATCGGTTGGGGTCCTGAGCCGATCGGTTTCCACTTGAACCGATCGGTTGGGGCACCTGAGCTGATCGATTCACTTCTGAAATGATCAGTTCACTACCCTAGTAAGTTCCCGATTGACTTTTCCTCTTTTGTTTTAAATTGATCCAAATACCAATCCTGGTTCCAATCAAATTGGACAAGTGAAACAAAAAGAAATTTCTCACCAACCTGACTTTCCAAACTTGCTCGTTTGGACTTGTTGATCCGATCAGTTCAACCCTTAAACTGGTCATCTTAACCTATCATGAGTCGATCGGTTCATCACATGAGTCGATTAGTTCACCAAGCTGAGTCGATCGTTTCATCACATGAGCCGATCAGTTGGGAGTGCAAACTGTGCAAAATCAGTCAATTGCAGTTTCAATCAATCTGATACTCTAATCAATCGGTCAAATACCTTGAGCACTATGATATTGAGCTATCAATTTATTGAGTGTTTAATTGAACTACTAAAATCCTTTAGTAATCAATCTAAACATCGTTTGTGGATAAACTCGTCTTCTAGGTTAAATCCTATGTGTGTGACCCTACAGGCCCATTTCACATTGGTAGTGAAAGTCCATAACACTTATGACTTCACAAGCAAAGAGTGGTGCCTAGTCGCACATCACTTCTATCCAAGTGAAATAGAAAGTTGGAGAACAACAAACCTACAATCCGCAAATGGTGTTACAGTGAATGTATAATTCCTTTGTCACTAATGTCCTGAATGAAGTCAAGGCATGGTACGGTCATCCTTTCAATGTTCATCCATTTCCTTGATCTCAGAGCAGACTGGGTGAGATGTGTGTGACATCAATATCACATATTGATTCACACATGCACGTGCATGCCTTTCTCAATCCTAATCATCAAGTGGCCATGGACATCAAACTCCCTTAGGAGGGACAAATCCCATATCTATCACTCACCCCTCAAAAGCCCCATGTGTCAAAGTCACCCAATCATCACCTTTATAACAACCCATGTTTCAGGACTGCGTTTGATGATGTCAAAGTGTACCCAATGACATGTGTTGAGTGTAGTGATTTTAGGTCAAAGAATCACACTCACCACCATCACTGTAAGAGCTGAATGTGACTACCAAATCATGGTTCCATGTGTCACTCTCACGATGGGTCTATCTGGTACACTTGTTCTCTAACAAATACCTATGTGCTTGGTTTTATATCACTATATCATGACTAATGAGATTCTATCATCAACCAAAACACAATCTAGTCTTTCGTGTTATTGATGTCTATGGTTATTTCCACAATAACAACTGACTAGGGACTAAATAAGAATGTATACTCTTAACATTTGTATGATCTCATCATTTAGGTGCTGAACCTAAAAGCATATGTCATTAAGTACAACAATTCTCTAGACATCTATCATGTTACACTATCATCTCAGAAACAGCTAAAACAGATAGATTGGAAATTTCCTTTATTATTATTGAAATCATTTACAAAGTATCCCATTACAATCATCACATGACTTGCTATATGGGCATACATACCAACATTGGCTTCATGATGTCTTATCAATCGATGAAATTTTGACCAATCATCATGATTAATTTTAGGCAGAGCATCATAGTATGAAACTCTCATTAGTCCATAGCCACTCTACTAGGTCATCGAGGTGTTGATCTACCCTAGCATCGGGCTATATGCCAATAGTAAGCATGGAGCATCCACAAGAGAAGGATTGATGAGTAATTGGGCATCAAGCCTGCAGATGAGCATCATTATTGGATATTACGTTGGAATCTCCATTGTTGCATGGTTCATGGAAGACCTAGGTCTTCATTTCTATTGATGTTGGGTAGTTGGAGGGGGTTTACATTGGTGGATGATTGATGCTCTCCTACGTGATCCCCTTGGTGATGCCTCAGGATGTCAAAAGGGGCATCGAGCTTTGCCAATGGTGGCATTGAATTTTAAACCTTTTTCCTACAGAAAGATAAAACTATGTGCATGGAGGGAAGCATTCATAACTTGTAAGTAATTATGAAATTTATCAATACAAAAATTAGGAATGCTAAAAGAAATAAAGATCAAATAGGCATGTAACATTTATGAAATTGGAAGTTATCAACCCTCCCAAACATAGAGTCTAGCTTGTCCTCAATCTAATAAATAGAATCAAAGCATCAACTTACATCAAGGGGCTTTCTTTGTTTAGCTACTTTTCGAATTGATCATTTTATTACACCATCTCTTGGTCATGATCTCTGACATGCTACTTATTCTACCTATTGTATCCCTAGTTTCCTTCTCATAGATTTTGAATTGCCTGCTTTTTTTAACTATTATTACCTTTTTCTAAATTAGGATCTCTCCCTTGTGATATCAACTTAGTGCTTCAATTCTAATTCATACTTGTGCATTGATCTTGTTGAAGTTAGCTTTCACTCCCAATATTTATTTTTTTGTATAGTCAAGAGTGTGTAGGGTTGGGATAACATTGTTGTCTATCTTGTCCTTCTGAAGGTAACTTATTGATGAGTATTATGTTAATAATAGTGCCACTAAACCATAATTCATGTTGTCATGTTAGATGATGTATGTGACTGTCCTTGAAAGATAAGGGGTGATATTTTTCTCCTAAGTTTTTCTACCTGGAATGACATATATGCGTTCTTGAGCGCATATATACACCATAGGGAAAAACCCTTTAGCTCCTACTAGGAACAACTTTCATGCTATTATTGTCTTTCAAGATTTTATCCTTACTCACATGGCTTAGGGTTGATATAATTTTTAGGACGTGTTTTTTCATTTTAGCAAGATTTATGCACTTCCAACCTATACTTGGAGTTTTGAGTGATAAATTAGAAGTGTATTAGACTAAGTCATCCTTATTTTTGAGAATGTATTTAGGGATAATAAGCATTCATAGGCAATCTGCACTATCCATAAATAAATATGACATAAAAATATATTCACTTAGTAGGTTATTAGATGAATATATCTCCCCAATTCATCACTCATCACCATTATACACTAAGATGTTGCTTGGAGACAAATAGATCAAATTTAAGAGTGAGAATGACATCTAGGAAAATTGGATTGAGAATGTTCCTAAATAAAAGTTTAAACCTTTCATTTCAGAAAAAAAATTCAACTATTAATTACGAGTAACTTAACATTTATCATCTACAAAGTTCAAAATTCTGAAAATTGAGGAGAAGTTCAAAAAGGTAAAATGCATGCAATGGTAATGCAAAAAAAAATTCTAAAGTAGAAGGAAAAATATAGTGACTTTGTCACATATTTACATCCACCACCCAAGGTTATCTTACACTTTGTTGTAGAGTATCAAAGAATGAGATTGAATGTAAATTGGAAAGGTTTACACTTTTTTGAAGACCTTCATTTGCCTAGTGAGATTGCAGTAATTGTGAAGTGTTTATTATGCAAGGATTATGATAGAACTCATGTTATAGATTTTTGATCCTTACAACCCACCAAGTCAGGGTTTGGATCCAAATAAGGTAGAGTAAGCCACAATCATTTGATTGTTGTACCATTTAAAGGCCTTTATGATAGAATTTTTGCTTCTTGAAGTCTATTCATGGAACATACGTATATCCCTTGTGATGGTGTTGTACAAGTTTGATGATCTCCTCTGCACAAGAATTTTATTTATCCTCAGTGACTCTCTATATCTTTGTCATATTGGAGTACCTTGTCAGTCTATACTTTATAACCATTATACAGACTACTACTTTTTCCTTGAGGGTCCAATGGTTGTCATGCAGAAGGGGGAGGAAGAAGAAAGCTGTGAGAGAGAATTTTAAGAATTTTATTAGTCTTTCTTTCTTCCCGGGGTTCTTGTTCTATAGGATGTCCACATGTAAAAGGTAATATGCCATGTGCATATTGGAGAACCCATTCCCAATAGAGATTGGCATGTCAGCATCATGCCCAAGGACATATACCCGTTAATAATTAGTGTGTGTGGAGGTTGTCTTTTAGTATGTAAATTTAGTCTCTTTGAAAAAAGTATCCCCAGTATTATTATCTTCCTTCAACCTATCCATGATAAGGTACAAGTAATCTTTCTATAGAATTCAGCATGCCCATCTATCATAGTTGTTGAACGTAGTTCTAATAGTCCCAACCAGTTCATCAGGTACTACTTCTTTAAAGTCTAGGTTTGGATTGGGAGGAATTTATCTATGGGGTTTTTTATCTATAACCTCCCCATCCTCTTGCTGGACGTATGTTGAGGGAATAGCATCTTTTGTACATGTGACTTCTAGTTCTTCATTTGGGTTCTTATGAGGGAAAGTCTCTTTACACCCTTTTGTCTGTTGTTACTTCCTTTGGATGTTTCGCTGGTCTTTTGTGACGACATCTCCTAGTTGTTTTGGATGTTCCTCTTTTCCATTGCAAGGCTCTCTAATTCTTATTAGGATCCATTTATAGAGCTTTATTGATCTCTCACCAAGGAAGCTTCTCAAGTAGAGCGATACCAGAAAACAAGGATTGTGGTATAACTTCTGGTGGCATTTGTGGATCGTGGATGAAATGTTTGTTGTAAATGAACTCCATTGCTTAATGGCCACACAACCTGTGAAGGTCCTCCTAAAAAAAGATCATCAAATGGGGTACCATTTATTACAACCTCCATCAGTATTATAATAATAAAGGTGCAATCCCCTAATTTAGGTTTGTTAGGGAACTCTTTTGCTGATTATGAATATTTTCTAGTGGTTCTTGTTTCTATCGGCCTCTGCCTTTTTTTTCTCATCAAATCTCCTTTTCCTTTTTTACTTTTTGTAAAAAGTGTATTCACAAGTATATCTTTGTGAGCAAAAATAGAAAAAATCAAATAAGAAAGGAATAAGGCACGCATGCTAGAGATGTATAAGAACTCCAAAGGGCAAAAAAGAAGAAGGATGAGCAAGCATCCAACTATCCTAGAAATCTAGAGAATCAATACACTTAAGTCGAACAAAGGAAAAACCAAGCACATAGGGCCGCAAACTTGAAGACACCAAGAGATAGAACAAAAATCATGTCCTTCATAAGACTTTAGCTCCAGAACAGAAATAATTGTAACATAAAAATCCAAATTTCTTGAGCCTGCCAACAACTAGTCCAAGACTTCCAAACTTTGAACAAAATTATTCCCCGTGAATAAGCATCTGAAAAAGCTTTCATCTTTAGAATAGAGGGGAACATAAACATCAATCCTCATGAACTAACCTAAAAATACTTTGAATAAAAAAAAAAGAAGACAATTAGTCATGAAAGACCCTCAAAAAGCCTACACAATTTTACACCAGACTTGAGAACTTTGCATCTTAGTGTCCTCATGAACCCTCTGATTTCTTTCTCACCAAATATAATATAAAGAAAATGTAGGATGAACATCAATTCTCTAGAAAAAATATACAAATATCTAAAGTCTAAATTGAAAATTCAGTTCCCTTGCAACTAAAGCCCAAATGCTCTTTGTGAAGGAACAAGAAAACAAGATATGAAGATAACTCCCATAGTTACTTTTGCAGAGGAAGCATATCAATGACAAGGAAATCCCTCTTCTCCTACTATAATCCAAAGTAGGGAGTTTGTTGTAAGGAAAATTCCAATATAATTGAAATCTTCTAGGAAACATGCCTTTCCAAACCCAAACAAAAATGTCATTAATAAGAAGAGGCTTCCTAGTAGTATCCCAAAATTGTCCAATTTATGATTTGGGATTTCTTTAAAAGTGAAACAATATTCACCTAATCTGAGAGAATGAATGAAAGAGAGATAAGACAATACATTTTTATTGTTCCTCTTATCCATAATGGACCATACCCCATCTGGGATAGTATCACTAACCTTGAAGTTGATAGGAAGACTAAGATTGAGGATATAATCTTTACAGATAGGATTATAGAGAAAAATAAGATCTGGAGGCTACAGATCAAGCCAAAAGTAAGTATCGCACCCATTACCAATACAGAGTTTGACAAAATTCAATACAGTCAGCCTATAGTTCAAAATTTTTGTAAAAAATCAAGACTGGGAAGAACGAGAACTAAAAGACCAAAGAGAACTCTTGGAAAGGTATTTTTCATTAATATTTTTCATCCATTGGGTGTCTTTCTTGGAAGCAATATCCCAATAATTTAAGATCAAGCACACTGGAGAAACATCTACAATTTTCTCAATGCCTAAGACACCTTCTTTCTTAGGCATAGTAACATGGTCCCATTTGAGTAGATGAAGAAATTGGTTATCATCTTTCATACCCCATAAAATCATGGAATAGATTTTCAATGTCATTCTTGGTTGAAACATTGATAGGGAATGTCTGACACCAATAGAGATATAACAACTAATGGTAGAATGGATTAATTTCAACCTACCAGCCATAGAGAGCATCAGACATTTCCAACATTCCAATATAGACTTGACTCTATCCACCAAAGTTGTACAAGCCGAGCTAGAAATTCCACTAGCAACTAGGGGAATGCTTATATTTGGATGATGGAAGCTTACATTCTTTGAAATTTAGGATTTAAAAAATACTTGATTGTGGCACACTTTTACCGAAAATAACCACACTCTTGGACTGATTGATTCTCAAACCTTATAAATTTCCAAACACATTAAGAATATCCATAATCTCCATTGTATTCTTTGTATCAACTTCAAGGAGGATCACACGATCATTAGAGAAAAACAAATGGGAAATAGAGAAAGATTTTAAAGATGAAATATCATCACTTTAATTTTCTAGAGTCTTCTTATTCATAAGAACAATAAAAGTTTCAATAACAAGAACAAAGAGATAGGGCTCCAGAGGATCACCCTGACGGACACCATTAAAAGAGTTAGAACTAGGATTTGTCTCTCCATTGACAAGTACAAAATAAAAAGAAGAAGCGAAAATACTTTCTATCCAGCTAATACAGATCGAGGGAAAATGCATATTGAAGAGCACAATATATAAGAATTTCTAGTTGACAATATCATAAGCCTTAGATATGTCAATTCTTAAACATATCTTGATTCAAGAAGAACCTCTATTGAATTCATGAAGAATTTCATTGGATAAAAGAATGGCGTCTTTAATATTTCACTCATTGATGAAGTTTGACTAATTTGAACTAATAATAAAAGGAAGGAGTGGTTGAGGCCCATTTGCAAGAATCTTCAAAATAATTTTATACACCACATTACATAACAAAATGGGCCTCCAATTCTTGATTTCAGAGAAGTCCAAGCCTTTTTGAATGAGAGTGAGGAAGATAATGTTTGATTCCTTCAAGATCTTACCATTGATAAAGAAGTCCCTTATTGCTAAATAAACATTGGACCGATAATATGCCAAGCCTTTTTAATAAAATAGTCATTAAAACCATATGGACTAGGAAGTTTATCACAGTTCAAGCATGCAAATGTATCATCACTTTCCATCTAAGTGATAATAGATATTATAGAAATCCTTTGATCTTGATTGAGAGTATTACCTGAAGAGTGAAAATCCCTAAGACCACCACTCTCAATACCATTGTTTAACAAATTAGAGAAATAATCAAAGACATAATTCCTAAATTTAGAAAGGAAAGTACTAATATGGCTAGGAATCTTCAAACTCCTATTCTGATTTCTTTGATGCCTTGTTTTAAGAGAAGAGTAAAAGAAATTTAAATTATAGTATCCTTCCTTAAGCCATTGAGTCCTAGACTTTTGTCTAAGGAAACCCTCTTCAATGGACTCAGATTCCATAAGTTCCTTCCTAAAACCCCTTCCCTTAGATTGAAGGTCACGATTGGAGGGATCAAGGTCAACTTCATCTTGAATACGATAACTTTAACTCTATCATGAATACTACCAAAATAGTTACAATTCCACTCCTTGTGTGCTTTATCAAGATAATAAAATTTCTTGTATACTTTATACATAGCAATGCCTTCAATATCAATGTCCCAAATTCTTTTAACCAAATCCATAAAATTAGGCCTAGAAGCACTGACGTTGAGAAACCAAAAAGGATAAAGAATATTTCTAGAATTTCCAACAAAAAATGGAATGGTCCGTTGGTCACTAACAACATTAGAAATCAGTTCACTAGAGAAATCCTCAAAATGTTGTAGAAATTTAGAGTTGTAAAAATGGTATCAATCTTTGAAGCAATGAATCTATCACCTACCAGATGATGTCCCAAGAGAAAAAAGGTCCTTTAATTAATTGAGCTCAAAGAGACCATAATTTAACATGAGTTAAACACATCCATTTCTCTACTAGTAGGTGGAAGCTTTCCTAGTTTTATAAGATCTTTTCTCACAGAGTTAAAGTCACCAAGGATAATCGAAGGGGAACTTTTCCTATTAGAAGGATCCACAATATACTCCCACAGAGAAGACCGATCAATATCATCATTATGGTCGTAAATAGATGAAAGAAAGAAACTTATATTACGAAATGAAACTTCACTCAAAACATGTTGATCCATCTATGAAACTTTATAAATAGAACAAATGGTCAGATCCCAGACCACAACCACCCTACCAAGGATGTGAGAATAAAGGTTATAGATGAATTCAAATCTACAAAAGTGCTCGCTCATGAAGCTAGAAATCTTCTATTTTCCTAGTTTTGTTTCATTAAAAATAATAATGCCACTTCTCAACCTTCTCAACTCCTCTTGGACACTACCTATTTTGTTTTTGATTCCCCAGAAATTCAAAGAGGAGATTTTAAGGTTATAATTCATTAAATCACCTGGGTCTTTGAACTAGCGACCACAATTTCTTCATCATTAATGATATTTGGACCCAAATTATTCTGATTGGAGAGAAAAAGAGTCTCCAAATCTATGCAGAATACCCATGATATTCTTAGTACAAAAAATTAGGAGGGATTGAAATCTTCCTCGTGTTCCCATTAACTTCATCTTTGAATGAGTTGGGAATTTCATTGAACACCTAAATGGTGGTAAATGGGATACACCTCACTTTAGGATTGGATGTTTCAACTAACAAACCAAAAATTCCAACTACCAAATCAGGAGATATAGGCCATAACTCTTGATCAGGCCCGAATAGATTGCATTGGACATAGATACTTGGGATCCTTACATAATAAAAATAAATTTTATGAATAACACCTTCTCCACACTGTATCTCTAACAAATTTGCAAAGTTATAGGAGGAGTCCATAAGGACTTGAATTCTGGCATATTCCAGAAGAGAATAATTGACAATGGCCTTATCGAAACAAATAGGATTACCCATCAAAGAATCGATTTTCTCAAGAATTTTCAAGTCCCATAACTCTAGCGGAATATCTTTAGTCGTAACCCATATAGGTGAGTTCTTAACGCCCAACTTCCTTAACGATAATCTTGGACTCCAGTTTGGAAGAATAATAGGATGTTTCTTAAAATACCATGGATCATTTTCATTAGTGAAGTCAAAGATCAGAAACACTAGAACACTGTAGGATGAAAATATCACATTCCTTATTAATGACCTCTATATCATCGGACGAGTTCTAGATCTTCATAAGATGAGAGTGTAGAAGATGGCGATCAGTCATGAAGTCAAGGACATAACCAACAAAGCAATGCTTCCATCTCAAAAAATTCTTAAGAGATTCAGTGCTAGGATAAACAAGCCAACCTTCCACCAAATCCACATCATTCTTTTGTAGAGTGTTTTCATTATATCTTCCACCCATTAAGAATACCTCCAACTAGTATTTAGGAGTATTGAATCAACATTTACTGGGTGAGATTTCTTCTTCTGGATTTGGTGTTCTTCCAGATAAACCTCCACCTTTGTAGAATATTCTAGTCTTATGGGGATTTTTTGTATTTCACATGCTTGTAAATCTTGGAAAAACATTAAATTGCATTGAAACTCCTGAGTGCAACAATTATATATTACCATATGCCTTTTATAAAGATCAACCACTATCAAAAGCAAAGTCCCCTTTGTTTGGTAAGACAGTGGCAAACTTAATTTTTTGTCTATACACTACATCATCCTACAATTTGAGGATAGGTTATGACTATTGTTTCTTGTAAAAGAGGCTCTTGGTTTGTGTTGGAGTTCCTCTATTGGGTCTAGGAATTCTTCTAGTACAGTAGAACAATGAAACTTGAATATTTGTGTTTTCACCCATGCTTTTCTCCTGAAGATTCCTATCACATCAAGTAATTCCCATTATTGTTGTATGGAATTTATTCTCCTAGAGGGTTGTCATTTGTGAGTGCTATTTTCTTGTTTGAATTTGTTTACTTCAAGGATAGATACAACCAACTTTGTGAGGAGATTGAGGATCAAAATGCTATTGTTGACCCATTGAAGAAAGATCTGATAGATCGAAGTCCAAATGTCTAATATCATGAGGTGTTGAATGTTGGATTATTTGGACACTAAGGAAAGTGATAGCAAATCTTAATAACAATATGTTGTAGAGACTATTAAATATGCTTCCCTGGAGAGAACCCTTGTTGATAAGAAGCTTCCACAAACCAAGAATGAGTTAAAATTGTGACCAGAACATCTAAAGTACAAGTTCCTAGACAGAGAGGAACATAATTTGATCATTATAAGTTCTTTTATGTCTGAGAAGCAAGAAGAAAAACTCTTAACTGAGATAAATATGAGGAGAAAGTGATTGGATATGTAGTATATGATATCAGATGGTTAAACCCTATATATTCGAAATCTTTGACCAATCGATTCCAAAAGCGTTGAGGTGTGTATTTGACACAAGCACTTTCCAAGTTTTGGTGTTCTTATGAAAGGTTTCTTCAACATTCTTGATATGGAATCCAAGATTTATAAACTAACGTGAGTCTAGCATGCCATGAAGTAAATATTAACGTTATACACATACTAATACATGTAAAAACATAAGGAAAGAACCTTTTATATGTAATTGACAAAAGGGAATCATGTTAATTACATGTTCAAAAGTATATATTGCACTCATGCATTGGTATTCATGAATGGATATGCATCTATCTTTTTGCATATTCTTCTTAGTCATTATCATTAAATTTTCTCCTTTTTAGTAATTTTTTGACCAAATTACAAATTACCTACTTCTTTATTTACTTTTGCAAATACAAATCCATTTTCTCAAATTTTGTAGGGTTTTTTTCGAAAGTTGATTTTGACTCACTGAGCCAATGAGATGTCCGTCTCACTGAGCCCAGACAGTCATCTCACTCCCTGAGACCCCATGTTTCAGAGCCAAACGACCACCTTATCCTCGTCTCAACTAGCCTACTCTACACGCTAGACGGGAATCTCGATGTAGTAGGGAGATCATCTCATGGAGCCAGACAATAACCCGAGCAAGCCCAAACGGTTAGGTCTACTTGACCTAGAATCGAATCAATGCTCAAGCATGCCACCATTTTATTAGGGTTCCAACCCTTTAAATACATTCACAACAGAGCGAGGAGGGCACCCCAGTTGATCCAAGCGATTGTTTTGAGGTTTTACTTTGAGACCAAGAAATGAAAGAAAGGGTGTTGCCACTTCATTTCACTAGGGCTCGGTCAGTGCTCTAAAGCCACACTAAGTCACACCCTAGACGGGTGTCCCACTTCAGCCAAAAATTAGTCTCAAACATTGCTTCTAGCCCAAGTTTGCATCCAAACGACGCCACGACAACCCTTTTTAGGGTTTCAATCTAAAATTTCTAGAACCAAGAAACGTCACCTCCAAACAACCTTCTTGCCTAGGGAGATAGTTGTTTTTTTGCGTGTGAGAAGCAGACTCCAGCAACCTCTGTTCCTTTGTTTCTCTTTTGCCTTTCACAGTTTTCCCCCCTTCCTTCTCCTATAAAGGAGGGGGACTCCACTAAGAAAAGGGTCCCAAACATTTTGTACTTGCAATTTTAGTTAAACTTTTGTTACTTGCATTCTTAGTGTCATGTTTCATTTAAGTAATAAAATTAGTTCTTTTCTTCTACCTCTAGAATCCCCTTATTTCTCATTCTTTCATTTTGTTCTTTCTTCTTGTTCTTTCTCTTGGAGCGGGAGAAAAAGACATCAAGTCATTAAATACTCACAACCATTGGTCTCTTCTCATATTCTGGATTTTTTGGTCTATGACTTTCTGTCTTTTCTCCTTGTTTCTCCCTTCTTCACTGTGTCTAGCAAGTAGTTTTCTTATCGAGGTGAGGGGAGTGGCCCCTTAGCCATGTGTTAATCAGATCAGTTTTACATGACTATTTTATATGGATGGTTTTTAGTTTATTTTTTTATTTAAATGAAGTAGTTAATTGTATTAATCGCTTGTTAATCTCGGTGGATGCAACTGTGGAACCCAAGCTTTAGAACGCCTAAACAAATTTTACAAGGATTTGGATGTGACTTTGAAAAATCCTATTCAGGATGAAGAGCAAGGATACCAATGAGTTAACATGGATCCTCTCTTGCATTTTGTTTATGAATAAATCACATACCTACTTCTATCTTGTTTGTCATGTATCACTTGATTTTTTTTTCACAAGGGCTAAGGTGGTGAATCACCTAAGCCTTGTTGTCGTCCTTCCTGATTTCCAACCATTTCATCAAGTCTTGTTTTCAATTCACACTTTTAATTTCTGCACTTCACTTTTTTTGTTTAGATAATCTTGTGAGATAACAATTTCTTCCTTTACTTTCTTGCCTTAGAATAATATTTTCCTTCATTTTCATTAGTGTAATGTTTTACTTCCTTGCACTTTCATTTCTCATTCTTGTTTAAACAACCAACCCCCAAATCTAAATTTAGTTTCAAATCCTTATTCAAAAATATCAAAAAGAAATACTTTCAAAAATCAATCGAGATAAAAGATAATAATCTTTAAAATGTTGTCATGTGGGATCAACCCTTCTATACAAGCCTTAACTGGAAAATAAAAATAGATTAAACTCTAAGATAATTGGTCTAGTGAATTGGTGTGCCCTTCAATGAATGTCAATTTTTCCATTGTTGTCGGGGATAGCAGATTGTTTTCTCAAACCCCGATTTTTTTAAAAACATTTATGCGTCCTGAGTAACATTCCAGAAGTGTTATCTCCTCTTTCTGTTGAGTTTCCATTCCAACAATATATTTTTTCTGCACTTGATTATTATTTGTTATTATAATTGTGCATGCATCGACTGCCACACATTCATTCTACGCTACCAACTTTTTATCCCGAGTCATAGAAAACATCCCATCATTTTAATAAACACAACAAACTAAGGATGGATGAGGAAGAGGTTGCCCATAAGATTGAGTAGGCACTTACCGCTCAAAGAGAGCTTATGATCGCTGAACGCGCAACCCAAGAAGTCAATCTGCACGCAACCCATATCACTGAGCAACATGCCCTTAAAGCCACTGAGTAGGAGGCTGCGAGACAAAAAAACTAAAAGATTTTTGCACTCTAAAAACTGGATATGCACAACACCCAGTCGTTCCACCCGTGATTACATTCCCCATTTTGAGATCTGCACTCAGTGGATTACCATGCTCCTGGCCAACCGATTTTCTAGGAATGAGGATGAGAGTTCCCAAGATCACCTCCAACGTTTCACTGACCTTAATTCTTTGACCAAGATCCTAGGCATTTTCGAAGACTCAATTAGACTTTGGTTTTTTAAATACTCTCTCTCTCTCTCTCAGGAAAATCCAACAGTTGATATAATGCCATGTAGAGTGAAGATCCTGTTACCACTTGGGAAGCACTTCAAACCAAGTTTCTAGATAAATCTCCCCTTCCCTCACCTATGAAATTACGGGACAAATCCTTCTCTTTTCTATGGTCCCAAGAGAAACTTTAGGAGAAGCTCAAGAAAGATTTAAGGAACTCCTACATCACTGGACCCATCATGACATCTCCCAATCTCAACTCATTTAGATATTTAACTGTGGTATTGACGATGACAACAAGAAATTCCTTGATTCCTCGTATAGAGGAAATTTCATGTTCTAGAGCTTAAGTATCACCTAGGCGGTTGTAAAACATGCCTTTGAAACTTAGGAAAGACAAGGAGCCGGTGGAGTCCTCAAGGTAGCCTAGGCAGAGGTAAATCCTGACATTCAAAATATTACTAAAGCCCTTAAGCTAATTTCCTTGAAAAATGATCTCCTAGAATCTTCTTTCAATGCCTATGAGAGGCAACCTCAACAAGTTAGGGTAGTTGAACTCTATGTGGGATATACCAAGGGTATGATCAACTACCCTTCAATGTCAATATCTCTATAACACTCCTATGCAGCCAATAGTTGGCCAGCTAGTGGAAAACCTAAACTCATTCCATACTATTCCAGTTCAAGCTTACTACTGTCCCGACCAAGCTAGAAATCATCCCAGATTTTAATATGGTAACCCTCCAAGGGCTGAAAAATCTTATCAAATTCCCCTCCGCAACGACCACCTCGTCCTCAAGCGAGCATTTGTCCACCATCAAGTTTTCCCAACAATTACAACAACCAATTGAATTTAGGGAATGAAGGAAATTTTAGAGGCAATTTCCAAAACCGTGGACCTCGCCAGGGACAACAATATCTAAACCTTCATCAACCTCCACAACCACATCAAAAGAATGTCCCCACTCCTGCAATTGATGATAGAAATTCTACCTTAGAGCAAATCCTAATAGTAAATTAGAAGACTGCAGATGCTCAGTTTGCCCATCTCTTTTCTCAAAAAAAACCTCATGTCGACACATTCACCAACCAACCTAAACCCAACCCCAAGCACGTAGAACAACTCAAGGCTGCTACTACCATACCCAGCCTTACCACACCATAATGGGAAACTCCCCCCCATCAATTTTTACCAAGGGAAAGAGGATGAGATTGTTGTGCCATGACCACTCCTACCACTCAAGAAGAAATGCTTGATTATAATCCATGTATACCTCTTGCCAACCAGTTAAAGAAAACCCAGTTGGAATCTAGGTTCAACAAGTTCAAGGATATGATGAGGAAACTATGCGTCAACATACCGCTTCTGGATGCCAGAACCGACCTATTTGAATGCAAGAAATTCTTCAAGGCTCTTCTAAACTTTAAGCACATGACTAAAGAATCTGAAACTGTATAACTAGAAAGAACCACATCTGACACTATTCATATCAAGATGCCAAAGAAACACAAAGACCCAAGATCTATTGGAATCACTTGTTCTATAAGATATTCAGCTAGATATTTGAGATTAGCTGATCTTGGGGCTAATATATCCATCATTACTCTGGGCATGTGTAGTAGGCTTGGTCTCATGAGCACTAGACCCACTCCCATGCTTATTCAACTTGTAGATTCCTCCATCACCAAATGCCTTGGCATTATTGATGATGTGCCAGTCAAAGTCAGAAATTTCTACTTCTCTTGTGACTTTGTGGTGCTTGATATAAAAGAAAATAGTTGCTACCCTCTTATTTTTTTGTAGGACCATCCTTGCCATTGCCAGGGTGCTCATCGTCGTTGAGGAAGGACATCTCACACTACTTACAATTCATCAATTTCCAAGCCTTTGGGGATAGAATGAAATATACTCAAGAAGAAAAAGTCTATTTCTTCAACTAAATGGATCGGTTCAATCAAATGCAGCAATGCTGTCTAAATTCTGAACCACCACTTTTTGCCAAAACCCAAATTTCTCTGATAGACAATCAAGTTGCTATTCAAACCGCCCTGCCTCTCCTAACAAGATGGACATTTCCCGTCCCGCTGATCCTGTTGTGAGCACAACCAACATCACCACTCAAGAAATTCCCCTCCCAAAACCCCCTTTCCCATCTATGACCATACCCATATCCTCTCCTCCTTCTCCCTTTCAGGCACTGATCAATGATACTTATCAAACCCCTTTAGATTCATCATTGCAAATCACAACCCAAGTGGCAAAGACAAATTTCATCGATGGATATTTTCCTTCGCCTCCCTAAAACCCACCTTCCATTGACGTTAGTGGCCATAATAGAGAATTAAATGAAAATGTATACTTAAGACCAGCCTTGAATCCCATAAATAATTATCTTTTGGTTCCCGACAACTATCCTACACCACATCCCAACTATGGGAATCTAATAAGATTCTTCCAAATTTTGGTCCTTGGTATACAAATGTACGCCAACCATTCTAGGATACATTCCAACGCACTCAAGCAAAGATGATAGAGTGGTTCCCTTGAAATCAATATTGCAACCCAACCCTCCTCTCTGCTCCTTCACCACTTTATTACCCACTGTAAGAATGATTTTTCTTCCCATCACCTCTAATTTAGGTTTTTCTTAGGATGAGAAAAAGTCTATGTCTGAGGTGGAGGTGGGTGGTACGATTCTATTCCAACCCTATCTTTTCCCTTATTAGCTTTATTTTGCCTTTTTATTATTTTGCATGTATTTTCTCTAGTTTATGACCTTTATTTAGTCAACCATCCCTTTCTGTTTTACTTAATCGTAAAGGCCATTATCTACTCAGACCATTGAGTAGACATCTATCATTGTACTCCTTTGAATTTATTAAATCTTTTGCAAAATCTATTACAAATTGCCATTTCTGAATCCACTTTGTCACCTAAGACCCGTAAATAACATCACTCCTTTGAATAGTTGGCAAGTCATAAGGAATCAATCGTAACCAAGCATAATTTTTCCCTATATTTAAATAATGGATTATCTTGTTATAACACTTGTATGATGTGATTTGTAGGAATACTCTAACTAGAGCAATGACACACCCTGATAAAAAATATGAAAAAAGAAAAAATGTTGAAGTCATAAACAAAAGAACATCTCTTCCTAACCCTTATTTTTCTTCTAATAAATAGAAGCAAAGAATCACCACTAAAAAAAACCAAGTTTTGGGTGGCATGCTTCCCAAAAATAAAAACTCCATACTCCAAAAAGGGGCGTCCCATCAAAAGATGCCAAAAGTGCACATGAAAAAAATTGTGACCAATGTATATCCCGAGTCGAATAGAGGAGGGATCAATATTTTTCATCACTTCTTTGTTTTTTCACCCCCAATTTCGTCCCCTTCTTGGACAACAATTTACAAAAATAATAAAATTGAGAGTGTCAAAGAGACAGTAAGAGGAAGCATATTTTTCAACAAATTCTCATTTTAGAAGCAAGATGTAATATGTGTTTTGATAGGAAATACAAAACTTTATTCTATGTGGTTCTAGGAGTTGGGTCACTTGGCCAAAATTTGGAGGTAAGGATTATAATGATGTTATAATGGTGAGGATGACATTTTGGGATTATAAATTGGAAATTATTTGTAATTTAATTTTCTTGGGACAAGCAAAGATTCAAGTCCAAGGTAATTTGATGAATGCATATTAATCTACCTTTTTGCATAATTTTCTTAGTCATTTTCATTATATTTTTTCCTTTTTAGTATTTTTGTGCCAAATTGCAATTTACCCGCTTATTGATTTACTTTTACAAATACTTGTCTATTTTATCAAATTATGTTTTTCTCAAATGTTAATTTTGACTCACTAAGCCAACGAGACGGTCGTCTCACTGAGCCCAGATGGTCGGCTCACTCCTTGAGACCCCACATTTCAAAGCCAAATGGCCACCATGGCCTCAACTCAACCAACCTACTCTACACACCAGACAGGCATCTTGATTCAGTGAGATGAGCGTCTCATGGGACCAAACAAGCACCCGAGCAAGCCCAGACGACAAGGTCAACTTGACCTCGAATTGAATCAATGCTCAAGCGTTCCACCACTTGATTAGGGTTCCAACCCTTTGATTACACGCACAACAGTGCGATATGAATGTCCCCGTTCCTCCAAGCGACCATTTTGAGGTTTCAATTTGGGACCAAGAAATAAAAGCAAGGGCACCACCACTTTAGTTGACTAGGGCTCAACTGCTGCTCCAAAGCCACACCATGACACAACCAAGACAAGTGTCCCACTTTAACCAAACGACCATATCAAACATTACTTCGAGCCAAATGTTTCATCCAAACGGCATCACCACAACCCTCTTTAGGGTTTCAATCCGAACATTCGAGACCCAAGCCACGTCACTGCAAGAGTACCCTCTCACCTAGCGAGACAGTTGTTTCATGACACGTGAATAACATACTCCAATAGTTGTCGTTCGTTTCTTTCTCTTCCCTCTTTCAGGGTTTTCCACCCCTCCTTACCCTATAAAAGGAGGGGAGACCACTAAGAAAAGGGTCCCAAAAATCTTGTACTTTCCATTTTGGTTGAAGTTCTGTTACTTGCATTCTTAGTGTAATATTTCATTCAAGCAATATAGTTAGTTCTTTTCTTCTACGTATGGAATCCCTTTATTTCTCTTTCTTTCGTTTCCTTCTTTCTTCTTATTCTTTTTCTTGGAGCGGGATAAAAAGTTATCAAACCATTTAATTGTCACCATCATTGGTCTTCAAAGATTCTGGATTTGTGGTCTATGGCTTCCTGTCGTTTTCTCCTTATTTCTCCCTTCCTCACTATGACTAGCAAGTAGTTTTCTTATCGAGGCGAGGGGAGTATCCCCTTAGCCATGTGTTAATCAGATCTATTTTACATGACTACTTTAGATGCATGGTTTTTGGTTTGAAAATTGTTGATTTAAACAAAGTAATTAATCATTTTAATTGCTTGTTAATCCTGATGGATGCAACTATGGAACCTAAGATTTAGAATGCCTAAACCGATTTCATGAGGATTTGGATGGGACTGTGAAAAATCCTCTTTAGGATGATGAAAAAGGATACGATAACACCAGGAGAAATAGGTTCACATGGAGTTCCTCTCTTGTGTTTTGATTATGAATAAATCACATACATGCTTTTGTCTTATTTTTCATGTATCACTTGATCTTGTTTTCGTAAGGGATAAGGTGGTGAAACCCATAAGCCTCAATGCCTTCCTCCCTAATTTCAAACCATTTCTGTAATGCTAGTTTCCAAATTTCCCTTTTAATTTCAACACTTTACTTTTTTTTGTTTAGATAATGTTGTGAGCTAACAATTTCTCCCTTCACATTATTGCCTAAGAATAATCTTCTCCTTCTTGTGGATTAGTGTAATATTTTGCTTCCTGGCACTTCAATTTCTCATTCTAGTTTAAACAACCAACCACCAAATTAAAATCTAGTTTCTATTTCTTATTCAAAAATACCAAAAAGAAATACTTTCAAAAATCAATCACGATAAAAGAGAACAATCTTAAAAATATTGTCATGTGGGATTGACCCTTCTATACTAGCCTTAACTAGAAAATAAAAAAGGATTAAACTCTAAGATAATTGTTGTAGTGAATTGGTGTGCTCTTAGATGTGTATCAGGTATCATAAAATCCATAACTTAATACATTTCTCATGAATTGCATGTATACATACAATAGCCTCGGTTGACCAGGATGCTATGTTCATCAAGATCTACCCATGTACTTGGAGAGCATAAAAATACCTCGAGCAACCTTTGTTCATAAGAATGCTCACCTACACTACTAGAGCATAGTAGAATAACACCTTCAAGATAAAGAACTCTAGAAAAGAAGCATAAGTAATAGAAAACCTAAAGTCAGAGCATATATAATATCCAATACAAAAAAGATCATGATGTTTGTAGTTTGTAGCTTCATTTACATAACAACAATAACTACAAGCTAGGAATACATTATTGGTTCCAATCGAGTGTTAGAGAAAAAAAATAACTAAAGTACTAAATTGTTGGTTCATATAGAGAAAATATTAGAAGAACATTATTGATGACTTCAAAAAATGCAATAAAGAATATACCATCAAGCCACTGATCATTATTATTTATTGGTCCATTAAATTTCTCTTACTTTTTTGTATTTTTTGTAAGTAAATTTACAGTGCAAGAAATTTTACAATGGGTAGGGGGAAAATGTATAAAGAAAACTTGTAGGCTATACAATGCCACAAATAATTGGGAATCAATCTCAAAGGAAAATCTCAAACAATGTAAGGCCCCAAGAAACAAATTAATGCTCATGAGCCTTACACGAAACTTGCACTTGAACCTATAAACAAAATTTTAAGAAGGAGAGAATAAATATGTCTCCCACTCAACTAGAAACACAATGAGAAAGACCATAAGAATAACTTCCCTCTCCATCCAAACAAAATGATAGAATAACTTCTAAAAATAGAGACAAATTGGGACCATTCGAAATAGATATTTGATAAATAAACATTCATATCTACGTGAAAAATCAAAGACAATAGAAACAAAATACATGAATTATCCATATGCCTCACAGCAAGCCAGAAAAGACTGGCCTCTTATCGGAGACTTGCACTTGACTCTGTAACATTTTAATAAGAGAGAAGCCTCTCACTCATTTAGAAGCCCAAAACTATAAGGATCATGGACAATTAAATATGACCCGACTTTTGAACAAAAATTGATACAAATGCAAGGAAAATTGTATGGGAATCAACACAAAGATTACCAACTGGGTAAGTTAACAACTATCCAAGTTGATGGAGGAGAGCATGTAAGAAAACCTGATTAGAACCTAAATGCATTGTATTGCATTAAAGATCCTTGGTCCCTACTATGCTCATGTAAGAGATTTATCGAGTAAACGATGAAAAGAATAAAAAAATCCAACATCACTCCACACTGCACTTACAACTCAACATATTGCATCATACAAAAACTCAATCCGAAGAATGCAAATTTATCATAGAGATATTTCTTAGACCTCCAATTAATAAAACATGGCACAAAGATATTAAATGATAATGACAAGGTGAATGAAACATTTTTTAATTTGCTAAATAATTTCTTTATCCTATTAATTGACAAGCATTAAATAGCACAGAAAAGAGGGGAAAATAGAAAAATAGAGAATTCATAATGAAATTTCTTGTTTCCTTGTCTCCAAGTAGTCTACCTACAATAATAAAAAAAATTATCTAAAATTATTATACAGACATGTTACATTTATAGCACAAAAAAAATATTGAACAATGAGTAACTTCTTTACTCAACATATTATTGCCACAATTTCATCTTCAATGCTTTGATAAACCCCAAATCACCTAAACAATTTCTCTTCATGTTTAATTGCCACATCAATGCAAATAGATGCAAATGCATACCCTAACTTTCCTCCTCCTATAATAAGGTCATGATTCACACTCATCAATAGATGCTATAATTGACGTTGCATCATCAAACTTAAAAATATCATGACCTACAAGTTGTCTAAATTACCATGTAACATTTTGGACATCAAGAATCAAAATTGTTAGGAGGAGGTCTTTTTCTTTTAATAACATGTCTTTCTGTAATGTGTTTCCACTACACGTCTGTTGTGGCATGGGTGTCCCTTTATTCATGGTCCTCTCCATATTCTACAATACAATTCATTTATCACATTAGTGAAATAAGAACTTATAATTTTTTCTAAAAATTTTGAACAATTACTTGATTTGCTTGAAATGGAACACTATGGCTGGAATTTTCTAAAGTTATGGCTTCTAGATTTTTGTTCAGATCTGAAAATTCTATTTTTTGCATCACAGATATATATTGTAGGTCTTTGTCTATACCCTCAAACCCCTCTACATACGTCTGATTAAACTCATTGGTATCATGGTTCACACGAGCCTTCTTTCATTTTCATTAAGATTTGCATCATTATTTATAACCGCTGATTGTAACATGTCCTACAACATTAACCATAATTATGTATTTTTTGAGCAAATAAAGGGAAATATGTCATAAATAATTTCTTACATACAATTAGTTCAACTAATTTTGCATCTATACGAGTACCATCCTTCCTCTTGTGGGTAGCAACAAACAACTACAATCGACCAACGACACCCTTTTTATTCTTTTGTTGCAAATATTATTAATAGAGAAATAAAGTATAAGTAGAGTGTGATTCACTTATAATATTAATATCATTAAGTGGAAAAATAACTCAGTTTCCCTTTCATGCAAGCATAGGGCATCAAACCTGATTTATGTTGTTTGGTAATAAACTTTCTACTCATAATGATCTTTGTACTCCATAACTATATTTAATGAACAATTAAGCTTATCAACAATGGAAACTAAGAGAACACACAATATATAATTAATTATCTTACATTTCCATCATTAGAGTTCCAAAATTCACAAGAAAATCCCACTACAATGGATCAACATGGGAAGGACAATCATTAAGCATGTATGTTTTGCATTTGTGGTGCATATACATTTTTTGTATTGATTTTAGATTTGAAGTTTCTTTAATAGTCCCTAGTTGTGCATAAAACAAATTTATTTCCCTTTTGGTCCATAATAAATTTCATCTATTATAAGAAATAAAATTAATAAAATAGGTACACCCTTAAATAACACTTTATAAATATACATTACTAAGACATAAATTTATATCTCAGTTTTCTTTCCAGCTGGTACTTGTTGCCAATCCAAGTAATCCAAGGGTGTTAGTTGTGAATTTCTAGCAATTGTTCCCAAAAAATATGACAACTTGTACTAATGAGACCCACTATGTTCTCAGTTTTCATCCAGCATGATGGGAAATTTTGCATCACCTACCTTACACCATAACCAGAGACACATAGAATAGCCTCATTTTTCATTATCCATGGGACCACCTAAAATTGAAAAAAATGAGGCATTAATTTCAAAAAATACATGTATATATGCAAATATTTGAGGTAATAGTTAATTGCTATAAAATGCTGATTAGAGAATTATGTGCCTTCCACTTCATCCTGATGTAATCAATAATGGTTGAAGAACCTACCTGATATAAACATTATAAAATAGTCATTGATTTGCTTATTCTAAATATAATGAGAAAAAAACATGTATATTAATGGAAGATAAAAAGGTATGCATAATTAAGAACAAATCAAGAAAAATAATTTTCTTATAACACAACATTGATGGACAAAATGAAAAAAAAACTATATATGATTCATCACGGTGATCTTATTCGGCTTGCTCTTCATTTTCCACCTCATAAAATGTTACACCCACCATATATTCTCTAACCAAATCAGATCCATCACTCACATCACGAAAAATATATTCTCAATCATCTGCATGAGTATCTTCAAGTACACATGTCCCATCCATGAAATTTTAATTAAGATCCTCCTCCATGTCTTAAGTATCAAGTGGTGTAGTCTTCCTGAGATAGCTTCACCCATTGTGATTGATGTTAGTCACATAAAATACTTATTGTACTTGAGAGGCCAATGCAAATGGATTATCAATTAAGTCAATGAGGTCAAATTTGACCGTTGAAAATTCATATTCATCTTTTTTGACACCCTTGTTTTCCCCAATCAACTTTGAACAATAAATCTTTTATTTTCTCATCGTAACTAGTCTCAAAAATCTCTCTTAGTACCTCATTGTAGGTAACTTGGCCCATTATAGGATTTGACCTGGGAAATGGAAAACTTTCTATTTGAGCATTTACCAATATCCCACTATTTTGAGTTTTTCTTACAATATTCCCACTCCTTGGTTCAAAATCTAAACTCATTAGTTATATATCCAACATACTTCATTTCCATATTTTGTGGTCTCGAACTAGAGTTAGTAGATTTTATAACAAATTTTCTGACTTAGCCTTCTCTTCAATATGTATACATTATGAATTGAGCTATTAATACAATATTGTAATTGTGATAAATGAAATTGATTTGGTAGAGTTACATGCTTCTTAAACCAATCATTGAAAGTGTTTGTATGAATTCCAGTGATTTCCCATTGTCTTGCATGTGGATTTATTTTCTTCATGTGGAGAATGTGCTCCCTTGTAACAAAAACATAAGTCATGCATACATACATCTAAAGGTGAACATCAATATTTCTTAATAATGTAATGAACTCACTCCATGAATGGTTCAACTGTAACACATCAGGATAAAATATAAATAATGGATAATTTTCAACATCACATCTTCAAGCTAAATAGGAGTGTTCTTTCCTATTAGACATCCTTTGTATGAAAATATAGACCAATCAACATTGGTAATAATATTTTCATATTCAATATCATTTCTAGAAAAATTTGTGAACCTTGTCTCAACCCAAGAGAGATACCTCAAATAAAATATTAAGCATTTATGTGCGAGGTAACATTCAACTATGGATACTTCTTGAGCTTCTTTATTGCTCACATATTCTTTAAGATTTTTTAAGTATCTATAATGATAAATAAATGTTGTTTAAAAAAAAAATTATTTGATAAAATTTATCAAAAAGTAATAGTAAACACATATTACCTTTCTACTTGATACATCCAACGATAAAATGGTGGTCCGACTATCTTTGCTTCTCATGGAAGACGGATGACCACATGCTCCATGCTGTCAAAAAATTATGGTAGTAAAGTGTTCTCCATGTTGCACAGATTCGTTGCAATTCTAGATTCAAACTTCTCAAAAGCACATAGATTTATCTCTTTTGAGCATATGTCTTTGAAAAACTTAGAAAACTCAGTCATCACAGCTATAACATTTTTGCTCGATAGTGCTACCTACAAAGCCAATGACAGAAATTGTTGCATTAATACATGATAGTCGTGACTCATTAATGAAAACAATTTTCTTACTTAAAAGCATGTGTATTGAGAGATATTAGATGAATATCCATCCAAAACCCATACAAACTTCAAAAACTTACATAATAACCCCTTTCCTCCTTTTCAAAGTAAAACAAGAAGGTGGGATAATATTTTTACTTTAGTTCTTCATAATGTGTAGTCTATGCCTTATTACCATCTCTAAAAGATCATAACAAGAATTTTCATTATCCTTTGACTTGTCCATATCAAGCTATGTGTGAATCCAACTCTCACATACATTCTTTTCAATATTCATTACATCAAGATTATGACAAATAAGGTTATGCTTCCAGTATGGAAATTCACAGAAAATGTTTTGTTTTTTTCTAATTGTAAGGTAGATTGTCTGCATCTCCGATTTGAACTAAGAACTTGACTTCCTGATAACATCTTTGGTGTAGCTTTTAATTCGTCTTTTCCATCAAATGATGTCATATCTCTATGGAATTTATGATCCATTGTAAGGTACCTCCTGTGCCCCATGAAATATTGTTTCCTACTATGTGCTTATTGCAAATAGGGCATGCATCATATCTAGTAGTTTTCCAACCAGATAAATAACTATAGGTTGGGAAATCATTTATCATCCACAGTAAGGTGGTACACAACTTGAATACATCTTTACGATCAAATTTCTAGGTATCAACATCAACTTTCCACAATTCTTTTAACTCTTCAATCAGAGGTTATAAGTAGACATCTATCTTCATTCTTGGTTGAGTTGGACTGGGAATAATCATACAAAGGATAAAATTAGGTGTCTTCAAGCATAACCACTGTGGAAAATTGAACGTAATAAATATGACTAGCCAAATACTATATGATAGACTCATAATGCCAAAGGGATTGAACCGTCCGATGCTAGACCAAGATGCACATATGAGAGTCAGATGCAAAATCATCATGCAATTTATCAAATGTCCTCCATGTGGGTGAATCTGTTGGTTATCTTAAAACTCCATCCTTGGAGCAACTTTCATAATGCTTCCACATTATTGGTGAGACTCTATAGGACTTAAACAATCTCTTCAACTTTGGATTCAAGGGAAAGTAGCATAGAAATTTTCAAGAAACTCTTTTCATTTTCATGGTCATACTTTGTCCACCATCTACATCACTTCCAATTTCTTTATATCTAGAAGAATTACAACATGGACATGAAGTATTATATGCAAACTGCTTGTGATACAAAATGCAATCCTCTATACATGCATCAATTTTCTCATTGTCAAGTCCAAGGTCACTATTTATTTTTCTTAGTTTATAGTTTGAGCCAGGCTACATCCCACCCTCATGAAGGAACTCCTTCAAAAGTTTAAGCAACTCATTAAATTATTTATTACTCGAATGATTGCTACATTTTATATGGCACAATCACACAATGGTGTGCAACTTCAAATACTTAATATTTTGAGTGTATAATTCTTGTGCATCAATCTCTAACAATTTGTAGAATTTATCAGCTTCTTCGTCGTCAATAAATACAAACCCATCACCGTCATTGCCGTCATCATCCATAGTTTATCTAGAATTTGGCACTCCATATGCATCATGAAACATATCTCTCATATCATAAGACAACATGTTTCTTTGCATAGAAGAATATTCCTTGCCATTAAAAGAAGTCTCACCATGAAAAATCTAGTCAATGTAGCTGCTAAAAAAACCATTCCATAACACGTGCTCATTTGTCACTTGGCGATTCCGTCTGTGTGCATTTAGATACTTTTTTCAAGGGCATAAAATAGTCTCATATCTACTACATTTATCAAAAGTGTACTCTTTGAATTTGAATACCTCACTTAGGTACTTTGTGTTGGTCATGTTTTCCTCAATAATCCAACTTTTATTGATTATACTTCCCTAGGTAAACAAAAGTAAACATAACAAAAAAATAAATATATAAATAAGTAGAAAATTGTTACATAATTTATGTGAGGTATATAGATACAAAGTTAGACATTCAAGTCAGTTATTTTGAGTGTTATGAGAAATTTCTACGAAGTACTATTATTAAATAAAAAAGTATTATATTTTAGTCCATTCAGAGAAAATGAAAATAATGTTAAGGCAATAACATAGGATTGTGAGCTAATGTTTAATTATACTCATCTAGGAAATGATCCCCACATAATCTTAAGTGCATTGATGATTAAGGACAACCTTCCGTGTACTATATACACTATGCCATGAAAAATTATAATTATCAACTTACAACTCAATGTAGACACAAACCAATTAGGAAAAAGCCTAGGCACATGTAAGATGGAACCACCTTGAAGAGACTCTCTTCTAGTTATCTTTGTTCCATCATTATGTCCGTAAATATCCAAGGAGTTTACATATTATAGAGACATAATAACAAACTAAACTAGTAGCCTAGTCTCGATGGACTTTTTGTGACTCCTATAAACATAGGTTATCATACAAAAATCGTGATATCCTAACCCCATAACCTTGATCAACCTTTAGACTACGGGTCAATCTGAACAAGACTAACCACATTAACATTAAGAAAGAAAATGTTTCTCCATATATTCCCAATAATTATGGATAACCACAATGTTTGACATGATGTTGACCGTGTCGCATGGTTGTGATGTTTTTCCAACATCAAAGATTTAAGATACTCATAACTCTCATGATCACAATAACTGTCCATCGCCACGTAATGATAGTCAAACACAACTATGAAAATCAATTGTTACTCAACTACATATCAAGTCTAAAAGAAGAAACCACATCGAGCCTCAAACTACCTCAATAGGTCTAGTCATATTTAAGTCTATAACAATCATGTTGTGATGTATCCATCAATCCAATAATTTTTTATAGGATTTATATACAAGGATTTTATAAAAATAGGTTATATCCCAGCTGGTGCTCAGTTTATGGGTGTGGACATGACAACCAATTGAATTTTAGTTTCATTTTTTTCTTCAAAATTGTTGGCTTAAATTTTGTTAACTAGTTCAATGATAGGATTTTTGTGCGTCAGATATGACTTAAGCCTTCCTAATAAATTCCAATAACTATTTCTATGAGTATGTCGATATATAAAACAAGTATATATACAAGTTGATCACTCTAGATGTTATGGTGATGAAAAAAGCTAACAGAGAATGACCCTTTCAACAAAAGGGCTACTTATCTCAACCAAGAGAACAAGGCTCTTTTAAGTGATATACATGTTGATTGAGCCAAGGGATCTCATTGAGAAAAGTTAGCATGAGGTTGAGTATCCCATGAGCCTCGATATGTAATTTACAATCACATGAGTTTTTCTATTTTTAAGTGGCAACAATGGGGGTATCGGTACCAAGACAATATAATATATCTTAGAATGGCACAAAATGCCTTCATTGAAAATAAAATTATTCCCAATCAGGTGCAATGGTCAGGGGGCCTGCAACCACTATGGGTACAAACTTCATATATCAAGAGGGGCAGACCTTGAACAATAGTACCTGCCACCTTTCCCTTGAGAACAGATGCTGATTGAGCTTCCATATTAGAACATGGAGGTGGCATGCCAATAGAACCTACCAATGAAGTCTTTGTTATTTAGGTTATAGTTAAATTTCAAGTAGGTATAGTAGAAATTAAGATCAGTAATGAAAGATAAAATATCCATGTGTGCATTGAAATTAAAGTTTTACAAAACAAGAAGAAAGCTTCCACTATGAAAAATTATGTAGAAAAAACTGAGAGCACTTTTAGTCGATAAGAAGAACTACTAAATCTGGTTGGAGTTAGACCACTATGCGCACAAACTTCATGTATCAGGAGGGGCAGAATTTCAGTAAACTAATAAACACCTTTCCCATGAGAACATATGTTGATTGAGATTTCATATTAGAAGATGGAGGTGACATGCCAATAGAACCTACAATTGAAGTATCTATGATTTAGGGTATAGTCAAATCCCTAGTAGGCATAGTGAAAATCAAGGTGTGTGATGCAAGACATGGTATTCGTGTGTGCATTGAAATTCATGATTTCCAAACCAAGCAGAAAGCTTACACTATGCAATATTCTGTACAAAAAATTGGAACATGTTTTAGTCGACCAGAAGAACAAATAAATTTAGTTGGAGTTCTGACAATTGTTGTGTCATCAACATCCAAACATTAAAATCCAAACCGAAGCCAAGTCAAAAAACTCTTAATCTTGAACTCTTAATATCTTCCCCTATTTGTAAGAACACACTTCCCCTAAGGATTCAATCAAAGGTTCCAATGTTGTTAAGACAAATCATTAAAGACCAAGATTATCCCTATGGAAACAATTGTGACTTGAAAATATACATTTCTTCCATATGGGTTAATACACTTGGGAGTAGTGATAGAGAAGAGTATCAATTTGCACACATTCAGATAAACACCATTCTATTGTAAGTGTTGGAAGATCAAATTGTATTTTTTTCAAATTAAAATTTTGCACTCCCATATATAACAAAACAAGGCCTAATATGATTTACTTGTATGGTACAAAAGGACAAATGAATAGACTAGAAAGTAAAAGAAATCATAGGCTCATAATAGCATCTACTATTATATAACCCCTTAGGTCATTGTTACTATTGTAAATAGAAGATATATCAACTGTGTATAGTATGTTACCTAGTTGTATATACTAGAGTCAAATGTGTAAAGAACCTCCTATACTCCCATTGACAAGCAACAAACATTGTGATCTCACCCTTTGTCTATATATAATGTCTCAGGAAAAATATGCATATAAAAACTAAACCATACACACAATATTATATTACCAAGATACTCATCCAAATGTTGATATCCATAATTTTAAAGACCAATTAAAGAGATGCTACATAAAAAATAGGTGTGTTCTATGTTCCATTGTGCATTGCAGGCGACAGTGGGGTGAATGCGTATACATACCTCAAGACGAGCTCGATTGATGATGATCAAACACTGAGGATTAATGATTAGTCATCTAGTCACCATAGTCATGCATAGTCTGAACTGTATATCTAAATTTTAAGCTCAAATGATTACTATTTTTTTTAAGTTATTAAAATGATTACAACAAAATAAGTGGTACATCCTATAACTACAAGAATAAAAAATACTAGTTTTTCTACTGATTACAACCCGTTATATGTCCTCAGTATAGAATTTGGATAACAAATAATGTTTAATTAAGTCAATATATTGAACCATTTCCCCTATATTCTTCAAAAACTGGCCATGCACCCCTGGTAAAACATCTTGAAATAATGGAAAAGGAACATATGATTATCCAATTTATATTATGTGTGATCTACATATGCCACTTAATATGCATATGAACTATATAGTTTGAGGGTATCAAATGAAAATTTCAATTTTAATCTACTAATCTAGCAAAACCCTCAGATCTACCAAACAGAAAACATAGACATGTTTTGTGACACATTCATGGAAATTGCACTGATAAAATGCAAAATACATGACACATAATATATGTGTAAACTAAAACAATCATCATCCAAAGAATTTCTAGGTTACAAATAATACTAGTCTTGATGCAACACATGAGAAATTATGAGTTACCCTTGAGATGATAACAATGAAATAGCATGATTGACGACAAAATCCCCAACTTACGCTTCAAATATAAAAGTTGAAAAAATACCATTTTCAATAAAAAATTGCAATTATTGGAAGGATGTTCTTTACTAGGTTGACAGAAACTAGATCATCATTAGAATATACAACAATGAATCTAGATAATGAAGTTGCAATCTTCATTTTGAATTTAAAACTACCCCTATTTGAACATGTGGTGCATATCATTCTAGAGTAAAGCTAATTTAAAATATTCAAAGGGAGACCAATGGCATTGAGCTCATTTGACTACACATATATAGCAAACTAACAACTAGTCTTTATGTTTGTAATCATCTACTGTAATATAAAGAAGATAATAATAAAATTGCACTATGATATCCATGTTACTAACAATTTGTTTGACATAAACCAAAATAAACACCAATTCTTCAAAATACATTTATAAAAACATTAACAAATGTATGTTGATAAACATTGGCTAAGTTGTACGTTGATCACTGATTTAGGAAAATAGGGTTAAATATTAACTATGAAGTTATAACTTATAACTAATGGGGAAGTGTGTCAACTCTAATACAAAGATAAGTTTGTGCGAGAATAAATAAAGAAAAAAAAATATATGAGAATGAATAAAGTCTCTATGTTCTATTAAGCAGAACAATAAGCCATGTATGGCCAACTTATCACAAAAGCATGCTTTTCTATATACTTTTTTGTAGAAGACAAGGAATAATTCACGCTTTTTAGGTTGTCACACACATTACAATTAAATATATTTTCAAAGTTTATGTTTTTAGTAGGAGTCCAGTGGCATAGAGTGCATCATATATCAATTTCTTACAAGCTGGCAGTAAACCTCTATGTTTGTAATCATTTGATGTAAGGTAATGTAGATAACAATATAATATATGTTGATTAAAGTAGGGGATCTCATTGAGAAAAGGTAGCATGAGGTTCAACACCCCATTAGCCCCGATGAAACTAGTAGGGACTGTAGCAGCCTAGTAGGCAGTTCTATTTTTATATGTTTTACTAATAATATGATCAACATACTTCAAACTGTATGATATACTTGTCCTGATGCTACATGTCCTAAGATGGTCAACTGGTTTCTTTAACATTATCACATGGTGTTGTGGCACACAACCTAGTGTAGTCTCTTATCCAAAGATTCATCCACATTAACCATGATGAAGCTGTCTTGAGGCTTGTTCTAGTCCTCAATTCTTCTTTTCTTCATTGGGTCATGCTTCCCATTAAACATTTTGTAATGCCAGTATTCTGGTTTCATGGTTCTTCATGGCAATGACAACTACAAATATCATGCTGATTCTCACCTTATAAAGTTTCAAGTAGGTCTAGAGCGCCTGGAATCATACATCTAGAATTATTCTTATGAATGCAGCTATATATCTACTGCACATTTTCATTTCAATTTTGCATAAAACATTCTATTTATATGTTGTTAATGTCTAAGTTAGTGATGGTTGTTAATTGGTTATTGGCTCTTTTCTTGGATATTTGGTTGGTATATTTAATGTTGGGGATGCATTTCCTTGGTAGGCACTCGATGACAGTGTTTAGTTGTGCCAAGGGGAGGTGACCTTTTCCTGCATGTAGATCTGGGGGGTGGTCCTACTCCTTCATTTTTGTTTGGGTTGTGGTTTAATGTTATATCTATCAACTGAACCATTCATCTTCTCCCTTATGCTGATTCATTATGTAAAGAATCAACAAACAAATCCAACTTATGAAGAGGATAGCAAGCTTTACCTAGATTTAAGGCAACAGAGACAATTGCAGCAGCAAAAGGAGAAGGTCAGGAGACAATCTTTGGTGCCTGTACGAGGAAATGAACCAACAATGGATGAGGAGAAGGGTAAGTGGCCCTATTTGGTGTCTGTCGTAGGAAGTAAAGGCACCTAGATTTTAGGCTTTACCAAGATTTAAGGCGACAAAGATAGTTGCAGTAGCAAAAGGAGAAGGTCAGGCGACAATCTTTGGTGCCTGTCCGAGGAAAAGAACCAACAATGGATGAGGAGAATGGCAAGTGGCCCTACTTGGTGTCTTTCATAGGAAGAGAAGGCACCAACAACATGGAGTCTGGATCAACCACAATGGAAGCTTGGTTGGGGGAGATCAACTACCGCTAGTAGGTTGGGGAGAAGCTCATGATGATGTCCCAAAGTCAGGAACCCTACCTAGTCAGGGTGAATGAAACTTTGTCGTGGGTAGGTTAGAAAGATGCCCCTGAATACAACAAAGATAGGGATCCAATGCAGATATTAGAGAGTCATGGATCATGAAAGATCAGTGAGAACATTAACCACATGGGAGAGCCAATCAATTAGAATAGTCTGACGTGTGAGGGAGAATAGTTTGGAATAGTCAAGGAGAGGGGGGCTAATGGTGTGGGAGAGGGTGAAAGAATTAGCACCCAGTGCACTAGATTTTAGTTTTCATCCTTATTAAACACCTAATTAGCTACATATATATGATTACAATTACATTAAAGAAAGACAAATGTAGATAGGAGAAAATTTATAAGTTTCCTGCATATTTCTATTTACACTTACAACTTTTGTAATAAAAATAGATTTAAAGACATATAAATTATATGTAATTAAAATAATTGTAGATAAATCATCTTTTCTTTGTAGTGATTTATGTGTTTCTTATACTCAAATGCACATTTATGTGTTGTATATTACTCCTATTTGACATCTAGCCTCACTCTATTTTTCTGTCAAGCAAGCGTGTTACTTTTTCTATAATATTGTTGGTGGGTCCAACACCACACCAAGAAAAGAGTCCATAGTTCAAAAGTATAGCAAAGAAAAAGAGGTCTATACAAAGGAAGATAAACAACAAAAAAGAAAGGAAACAAGAGAAAAAGAGAGGAGGTAGCCAATGTCCTAAAACAACACAACAAGGCTTGAGGCCAAAGAAAAGCGTCAACCTCAAACACGACAACATCCCAAAACAGAACACTTCTCCTCAGGTTATCATGGTGATCTTGCACCAAGCATACAACCACCTAGAAAACCAGACCCCTACAAAGGAAAATAAAAACTCCATTCTCCATAGGAAGATATGCACATAATATTTAGCTAATAAGCAAACTAAGTTTAGACCATATAAGAAATCAGAGCTTATCCAGATCAGGTGACCAATCCTCAAAGATCAACTTGTTACTAAATCACCAAATATAATATATGATACATGAAGAAGCAATAGATGATTTCCATAGAAAATCATATAATACTATCCATGGAGCTAGGAGTTTTAGAAATATAGCCATCCACAATAGCTTTGTTCTAGAAGACCGCAATATTGGAACATTTAAAGAAGTTGTGCTCACTCAACTTACCAGAATTCCTACAAACCCAACTAATAGAAGTGCAATAGAACACCCTTCTCCTAAGGTTATTCACCACATGTATGATATCTAGGGCAATCTTCCAGATCAAACCTCACTCTAATCATAAATTTAGTAAATTTGTGCCCTTCTTTAGCATAATAATAATAACCTTATCCCCTTATTATAGGTTTGTGCTAGATATCACTTAATGCATCAACATGATACAATTATGGTGATGCATGATTAAATTTGAATTGTATAATGTTTTGACCTAACTAGTGTGTCTAACTATGTTAGATCCTTAAACCAATAAATATGTGACATATCTAAGATCTACCCCTTCTGTGATATAAGGGGGTTTTTGGCTCTTAGCCACTCATAACTAGTCTAATTATCACGTCTTGATGAACCTTAACTTTATTTTTCATATTATTTGTTGGCCTAGAAACACATCCAAGATTTACTCATTAGGAGTATATCTTGGATAGTCCTTGGTATGGGACTTATCTTGAACCCTTAATCTCTCTTAGGATCTAAGTGTAAATGTTTATTCTATTTTCAAGATGTTTCATCAACACTCTAAAATTTTCTTCTATGTACATATGTAGGTTGGTATTTCCCCATCTACATCGGTGTACTTAGAGAACTACTGAGAAATTCTACCAAAATATTATTGAAAACCAAATACACATTATATACATACTAGTGAGACTAGGTGTTAAAGGACATGATAGGTGGTATAGATTTCACTAAATCCAAATCCTAATTTGTAAACCCTAATTCTTAAATCTATAAACCCTAAACCCTAAATCCTAAACCCAAATCTTTAAACCTTAATCTCTAAATACTAATATCCTAACACCTGGTTCAATACTCATTTTTATGTGATCATAGAATGGATTGATCATGGATGTCCATTTCATATCACTTAACTCAAGAGTTGATTACTGGTCTTGATCAGTTTATAAAATTTTGCAGAGGAAGATAGAAAACAACCTCAAGATATGTTCTATTGTCCATGTAGGAATTGTAGTAACAACTTGAAAGTCAACACTATTGATGAAATTGAAACTCATATCATGTGAAATGGGATTGTGCATAGATATACACAATGGTACTAACATGGAGAGGCTCCTACTATAAGATTAGTTGATGTCAATAGCAATACTTGTGTTGAAGAAGAAATTTCTGACAATGAAGTAGATGTGAATGAACCAATTTCAACAGACATGGTTGATGTGGTGTTAGATAGTTGTATGGTAAATTGTACTAATCCAAAATCCTTATTGAGAAACATTGTGAATGATTCTGAGAGACCATTATACTTAGATTGTATTAAGTTCACAAAACTGGGAGTGTTGTGTTAAGATTGTATACTCTAAAAGCTAACAATAGATGGAGTGACAAAAGCTTTACACCTCTATTGTATTTTTTGAAATAAATTCTCCCTAAACACAATGAGCTTCTAGTCTTAACATATGAATTTAAAAAATATTGTGCTTAATTGGAATGGTGGCCACAAAGATACATGCATGCCCAAATGATTGTGTGTTATTTCAAAAGGAATATATCAATTTGAAATATTGTCCAAAATGTGGGGCATCAAGGTACAAAATGATGACTTCGAGTAAGCCCAAAATTAGCTCTTTTCAAAGGTGATTTTCTATCTACCTATAATACCAATATTTTAATGCTTGTATTCCAGTACCGTGGGTGCACAAAATTTATCTTGGCATGTAGAGAGAAAGAGAAATAATGATGGGATCCTATGACATGCGTCTGATTCCCCACAGTGGAATAAAATTGATTTATTATACCTTGAATTTGGTGAAGAAGTCATGTATCTAAGACATGGGTTTTGTACCAATGGGATGAACCCATATGACACCTTAAACATCCAACATAGAACTTGTCTTGATATGATTATTTTATACAATCTTCCTCCCTAGTTGTATATGAAAAATAAGTATGTGATGTTTTCCTTGTTGATATCAGGCCCCAAACAACCAGAAAGTGATATTGATATTTTTCTTGAACCTATGAGTGATGACTTAAAGAAAGAATGGGGAGAAGGTGTGATGACCTATGATGCTTTGCATAGGGAGACATCTTGTTGCATGCTATGTTCTTTTTAATTAGTAATGACTTTCCAGCATACATGAATTTTTCTAGATACAATGTAAAAGGATCCAAAGCATGACCTATATGTGAGGAGAACACTAATTTGAATATTATTAAAACATTGAGGCAAGACTATATATATTGGTTTATGAAGGCTCATCCTTATGAAAGGTTGTGCAAATCATTCGATGGATCAAATGAGGAATGGAGTTCCCGTAAACCTATACCCAGAAAGGTTGTTTATGGAGAGTAAAATATTTTGTCAAGACATTTGGTAAGAGGTCACGATGTCCTATTCCAAAACATAGTGACAAATATTTATTGAAAAATAGGTCAATATTCTAGGATCTTCCTTATTGGAGTTATTTGGAAGTTAGACATTGTATCGATGTCACGCATGTTGAGCAAAATGTCTATGATAGCATCATTGGTACTATGTTGAATATACTAGGTAAGACTAAAGATGTCGTTAAACCCAGAATAGACCTTTGTGAAATGGGTATAAGAAAGAATTATCGACCAAAGTTAGCAGTGATTGAAAAACATATTCACCTTTTGCTAGTTACATGTTGTTTGGACAATATAAGAGAACTTTTTGTGAATGCTTGCTTAGTGTTAAGGTACGAAAGGGATACTCTTCCAATATTTGTAGATTGATATCAATGGATGATTTGAAGGGAATAGGTCTTAAAATTCATGATTGTTACACACTATTTCTCATGGATATTCGATTGTAATGCATAAGTATGTAAGGTTTGTAATCACAAGTCATTGTTTCTTCTTCAACACTCTATACAACAAAGTTACTGATCCTGGGAATCTTAATAAGTTGCAAAGAGAAGTGGTTGTAACTCTGTGTGAACTTAAGATGTATTTTACTCCTTCATTCTTTAATATCATGGTACATTGTTGTCCATTTGACTAGGGAAGTGAATTTTTTGGGTCATGTTTTTTTACATTGGATGTATCCTTTTGAATGGTACATGATTGTTTTTAAAGGTAATGTTTGAAATTATTGTTGTTAGAAGGGAGTATTATTGAGGGTTATGTGTCTATGGAGGTTATGGACTTTTGCAATGACTTTTAAGTTTTAATAAAACTCCTGCCAACAAAAAGCATACTAATCCCTATTCTAGCAAAGGGACTTTAGGAGCATGAGTGAGAGTGATTATTCATTAGATGTGGAAACGAGCATACTTGTATGTTTTACATAACATCAATGAAGTGTATATTTATATCACGGACCATACCAATGTTATCAGGAGAAAATTTCCTCAGGCTAGTGCAATGTGGCTTGCTAGAGAGCATAATATGACATTGATGAGGTGGTTTGAAGATAAAGTCTTCTATCAACTATCTCAAACACTAAATAATATTGCTGAGTATAAAATTTCCCACCTTTAAACCAAAAATGAATATTATGTCTTATGAAAAGTGTGACATAAATGGATTTTCATATTACACAAAAGATCAACATGATAAGAGTGTCATCTAAAATAGTGGGGGTCACCCTTCAAGAATCTTCATTGTATTTTTCTAGTGCAAAGCATAAGAGTCAATGTGAAGCTAAAATTTCTTATTATGGTGTCATTAAAGACATATGGGAGTATGACTACATTATATCAAAGTTTAGAGATTTAGGTGTTGTTGGGTTGATAACTTGTAGTGGATGAATTGGGTTACACATTAGGTAATTTGGAAAAGATTGGTGAGAAGTGTGAACCATTCATAATGGCATAATAGATGAAGCTTGTATTCTACATTGATGATTCTACAAATAAAGAATGATATGTTGTTCTTCATTAGAAAATGTAGTTCATTGTAGATCCTATAGATGAAAAAGGATACTCCTATCACAGAGAAATCCACCATTCTATTCTCATCCAACATGCCAAGGCCGCTCAGAAAATTTAAATAAAGGAAGATGAAGCTCAAAGAAACCACTAATCTTGGGAAACACCAGGGGTCCCCATAATTCACAAGAGGAAAGGGAAGATTCACTACCAACATCTACTAGAAAAAAATTACTCAAATAGGAAGATGGAAGAATTGTTTCCTTTCCTTAGAAGGCCACTTTACTCTAACTAAATCGGTCCTACTATCTCTTCCTTGTTACACAATGCAAGTAGCCCAGATACCCATGGCCATCTGTGACAATATGGACTAGATCACTCACAATTTCATCTAGCATGGCCCTGACTCATGAAAGAAGATGAACCTAGTAACATGTAAACATGTCACCAAACCACGATCCCAGGGGGGTCTCAATATTTGACAAACCAAATGCTTCAACAAGGCACTGCTCATGAAGGTGGCCTAGCAATACCTAGAATGCAGTCATACATTGTGGGTCCAACTGATGAAAGATAAGTATGACACTCTGGGACTAGGGAATCTATCTAGACCACATACATGGTGAATTATCAAGGCTCTTATCCCTCTCATCGACAACGATTCCAAAAATGTCCACAATATTGGGTCGTGATGTTAATGCGTGGAAGACACCTGGGTAGGCGATGGATGGGTACCCCAAATACTTTCAGCAAGATGAACTTCAGATGTGATCAAGGACTAAAAAGTGGCCAACATGATTAAAGAAGATGATACTTGGGACTATGAGTTCATACAACACTGGTTCTCAGGTTCATATGCAAATGACATTCTTTTTATGCCCCTCCACATGATAGGTATGATCCGAACAAATGAGTATGGATATATACAAGAAACGGGGTCCTTTTAGTGAGCTCATCTTACAAGTTACTCATAACACCCTGATAGAGGAGGAGACCGACCACTTCAAGGTCTTACGGGAAGTTCAAATCCCACACAAAATCAAAACTCAAATGTTGCTGGTACACTTGAATAGACTGTTAATGAGCACCCTCAGATACAAGAAACATATCTCGACATCCAACACTTACTCTAGGTGTAAAATAGAGGAGGAAATGGTGCTACAAGACATTAGAGACTGTGAATCCATGAGGAGAACATGGAAAATGCTTCTTGCACACTATGCTACAAACTTTTTTAGAGGTAAATTCGTGGCCGGATGGATATGATAAAACTTTAGAACTATGAGATATACAGAAGGGTGGCACACCGTTTTCACTGTAACATGTTGGATGATCTGGAAGAACATGAACATGTTCCTTTTTGAAAACTCTTGCAAACCCCCTGAGATTTTATCCATCTCATGTCGAGCTAAAGCCTCTGCTATAATCCATGTGTTCTCGATATCAAAGAAGTAGGTTAGACCTAGAATGTCACCCCCTTTGCCTCTAGTCACGCTATCCTCAGACTCCATCATCGTACAAGTTGACACATCAGTAAGCACAAATGACGACTGTCCCATGACACGACTAGTCATGAGAGACAAAGGAGGAACTTGGATGAAGGGTGCAACATCTACCCATAGAAGAGAGTACCCCTTGAGAGGAGAACGACTCACACTACTTGACAACTTACTCTATATAGATTCTAATGTCACCCAACCAAGCATCATCATGAGTGACTCAATGTGTGTAGTTGATTGGATGAACAACCATACCCACCTCTGGTCAAATATAGCCTCCTGGCCAATATATTACCAAGAAAAGGTTCTCAACCATGATGAAAGTTGTCTACCATGTGAAGAGAAATCTCAGCACACTCACAAATCTACTGGCCAAACATTGAGTAAAACAACCAGACATGAGTATCTCTTACTACCTATGTCCTTCCTTTATGTCCAACAGCTATGATGAAGACTTGTGAGCCTTCTCTATTTATTTTCCTATCATTTATTTTTCTACTAGCCCTGATGATGTGTTGTAAGCATGCTTAGTCATGCAATCCAAAAAAAATAAGAGTACTATGACAAGTATGATGACTCAAATTCATTTTTGGTTGGCTTGTCAACACAAAATGTTTGGGGTTGAGGTCATTCTATCTTTTACCAGAAGATATATATGTCGTTGCACTAGCCGAGGCTTTCCCACCCTTTCCAGGTGACATGATTCATGGTCATCCAATGCCTATCGACGCAGTTCATGTGTCTATTAGGCTTCTCTACCCCGCTTGGAAACAAATAGCACTTTCACATGCCCACCCCGAACACAAAAGGATAGGTGACACAAATGACAATGTAGTTGTGTGGCCAAAAGCTAGAGTTGTCTACACTGATGTATGTTAAATTTTCAATGCGTTTGTATTTGGGATTCTGTAACACTTGTGTATATAATTGGCAACCAATATGAGAATATATATATATATATGTATATATATGTATGTATATATATATATATATATATCTATATATATATTTATATACATATGTATGTATATGTATATATATATATATATATATATATATATATATATATATATATATATATATATATATATATATATATATATATATATATATATATATATATATATATATATATATATGCAAGTCATAGCATCTAAGAAACTCCCTACAATCTATCCTCCATTTCCTCCTCTAGATATTCAATTACTTGGTTTGCAAATGACCTATTCGAGTTGCTACGTCCTAGGTGTAGGGGGTGACAATATGGTTAAGCAACTTAGAAAAAGGGTTGCCTATGATGGTTCATATTAGGGAGGAAATTGCAAGTCAAGATCATGATGCTAGTGTATATGTGCATTATGTCATGGAGCTGATTACTTATTCTTGTTTGAATACACCGTAATAGAACTTTGGATATGGGAGATCTTATGTCCAGATAACTTGTTTTATATATGTGAATATATCTATTGATCTATTTTCTTATATATTAATACATACACACACAGATATATATATATATACATATATATACATATATATACATATATATATATATATATATATATATATATATATATATATATATATATATATATAGCAGAAAATTATATAGGGTGTGTGGAAAGCTCACACTAACCAATCTGGCATTTTTAGTTCCATCATTGATTAGTTTTTTAAATAAACGCCTAGCATCTATTAGAGATTATTTTTCTACCACATTGAAAAATTTTGGTAATGTAGGAAAGAGCGTGATTATATCTCCATTAAATGTTGGGTAAGTTTCAGGCACTTTTCTTATAATTTTTCCTTACAAATTACATTTCATTCTGAATTTTTAGTTTTCTTTTGTTTGCTATCTTTTCACATAGTAATAATCAACCAATGTTGTTAGTAATTGTACCTGAGATACTAACTATGTATTGTCCAAATCCTTCGGGTGAGGATGTACACAATGGGGGAAATGAAATGAAGAAGGCATTATTTATGTGTGTAATTTATTATATTCCTCAACATATCTTAATATTTTCATCATTAATTACAATACTATTTACTAATCAAATCAAATGTGTTACTTTAACTTATGGGGCTATAAATATTTCAAAAAGGACAAAGGAAATGTTGATAAGAAAATAAATCATTAACTTGGAAGAATGTTTCAGTAGTTTTTTGACTCCAAGCATATAGATGCGAACAATGCTTACTTTTATTTATTAACATCTCACATATTTGTACATTTATGGTACCCTATATAAGGAAATGGTTGGGCATGTGGATACTATATGATGCAGTAATAGGCCTAATTGTAAGACATGCGACACTAGACATCCATTGTATACAAAAGGTAATATATAGAGTCTCGCTCATCATAAGTAAATATTCTCATTTGATATTTATAAAAAAAATAAATCACACTCTTGAATTATGTCATTACAACTATTTGAAACGACAAAGTCCTATACAAAACAAGAGATAGATATGAAATGAGAAGAGTTGGCACACACCTTTGCTAAGGAAGTCGACTTTGAATATGATTGGGATAAAATATCACTTATCTAGACCTTGATGCATTTATTTGAATATACATGTGGTGGCTATGATTTTCTACAACTTTGAATTTTATGCTACTGAATTGTTGTTGCATATGTGAATGATGTGTGTATATATGCATGTGTGTGAATGCATGTGAACATGAATGAATACAATGACAATTGCATTTGTGCATGTCATGAGAATGAAATTGGAGAATATATCTTGTATGTGTGTATTCTGAAATGTGAATGAGAATGGAATTAAGTATTGAAGAGAATTGAATTGAAAAATGGAAAAGTATGTGGGTGGATGAATTTTGTGTATGTGTTTGTCATTGAAAGTGTGCTGGCTTGTTGTTAACATAAACATCTGATGGAACTTGCAATTCTAATGAATTGTAGGTACTAAATCCTGCTGAATAGCCGTATAGTAGGTCTGTAGACCTACTATTTAGAAAACGAATTAATGTGGCATCAATTTCTGTGAGAAAAACCAACATTGTAGGTCTTTGAAATTTTTTTGTTATAAAATTGATGCTATAGACAAATTGTATCATCAATTTTCTCTTTGAACCAACAACCTAGTTGTTCGAAAACAACTATGCTAGGCAACACGGTTGTACTACCAACTAGCTTTTGGTGTGAATTGTTCTAAAAAAAATGACACAATATATGTTACAACCCCGATTTTTGGTTTCATTTGGTGAGCAATGTAATTTCTCATATTAAAAGATATTGGGACAAATAATGATATAATTTGTTTTGAATCCATGAATTTTGTTTACAATAGCATCGATGATTGCTTTATGGGCCTTATTGGCTATTGGGCCCAATAACAAAGAATTTCGATTAATTAATGAATGATTGAGAATTCGAGAAAAGAAGGATGTGGAAACCTCTAGAAGGCAAAATAATGTAATCCAAGGATGGATTTCGTGCCTTTAGGTTCCTTGGGTGCCAAGGCATCCAAGATTGTGAAGAGAAGGATACAATAAAAGAAAAGTATTTCTTTATTAAGAAAGAAATTGAAACAATGTTAAAATATGGGAAACAAGTAAAAAGAGGTATAATTGAGTAATCCTTAGTGGAATTTCTTATCCCAAGGATTCCTAATGTTGAAAGGAATACCAATGAGGAAAATAAAAGAGAAATAAAGAGAAATCCTCAAAAAGAGATATTCTAATAAGGAAATAAGTAAGATAATAAGAAAATAAGTAAAAGGCTACGGAATATTCCTAAGATGGTATTCTAAACCATTAAGGTCCCTTGAGGTTTAAGGAATTCAAAATAAATATTTAATGACAAAGAAAGAGAAAATCCTAAATTAAATTGGCTTAATTTAAAAGATAGCTTGCTTATAAAGAAAACACCATTTTTCTTTGGAATTTGAGTCTCCAATTTGGAGCACATGTAGATGATGTCGACTCAAAGCTTCCTCTAAAATTTGGTAAAAAAAGGATGAAGGAATAATTAGTTGTGATTTTTAGAAGTTTCCTAAAGTAATTGGGTAATCCTTGAATCGTATTAAATGTCACAATGAAGTTGGATTATTTGATATTTTCGGATCAAACGGGGACCGTGGATCTAAGATACAATGGACGAGATGCAATCCCGGTTATACGATAACTCTGACAAGAAGATGACCTGGAAGGGTGACCTTCCTTTTGGATTTTCTTTAAGTAGAAGCAATGTACAACGATGGAAATGATTCCATTGGTTTCAGGAGTTAATTTCGCATCGGATCGACCTGGGATTGCAGACCTTTCCTGAACTGTGTGGGATTTCCCTAAACCGTAGGGAGGTCCTCATCGGGTTGGATGTCTAGGGATATAAAAGAGGGTCTGAGGTCTTGCTGCAAGGGCACAGACTCAACCGCAAGGTTTCAGAGGGTCTATAGAAGTTTTCCCTTCTGTTAGTACTTTGTGCAGAGCAAGGATTTCTCAGGTTCCGCTCCTTCTCTACCAACGATGGCTGCTCTATGGCTGTCCCTGTTTCACGCCATCGGGCAGAGGATGGAGGCCACCGGTGAGTTCGGTCAGGCCTGGCGATGAAGATGGAACCTTCACCTTGGCCTCAGCGCTCTAGAACCCAAGGACAACTATCGAGTTGACCGGTTGCTGAACCTGGCTCGTGAGCGGGAGCCGAGAGCAGGGAGGAAGATGACCAGTCCAAAAAGACTATTTTACCGAGTTCACGTGGGGCTAGAAGCTGGGGTCTTAAGGGCGTAAAGGTAATTTGCTTTTTTCCCTTTAGCCAGCCGCCGATAATCGAGTATATGATATACGCTGATGTGTCAAGCCACGATTGGTCGGTATTTACTTATCTTGCAAAAATCCTAGAAATTACTAGGAAGCTCCGATGGATAAACTTTATATATGAATGTGGTGTAGAAAAATGCAAGGAATCTGGTAAAAATACTTTGAGAACCTGATTATACTCCGTTATGCAAAAGTATCCTAATTTTCTAGTAATATGTATTAAAAGTGGATGAGAAACCCTAATTGAATATTAAGGGTGTAATTTTGTGAATTAATAGGTCAAATTGATAAGCTTAACCCTGTTAATGATAAAGTTGGTTTAAATATCAGCTTGGAATGCAAAGATGCCTAAATTAGAATTGTAATCCATAAGGGAAGGCTAATCTATATGGGAACCCTAATTTGGATAAAAGGAGATAAAAATCATATTTATTTGGATTAAGGAAAATCAGATGCTTAATAAAGATCCTAAACATATTGAGAGTTCTACAATGAGAAATTAGGGGTTTTATGTAGTTTTGATAAATTGACGTTTATAATAATGAAAGAGGAAGTAAAAAACCTAATTTCCAAGGGAACCCTAAAATTGGAATAGAAATCCTAAAGATGATGATGATATTGAAAAAATATTAATAAAAGGAAATTGGTATATTTATTTCAGGATTATGAGCATTATTGATTGCTTGATTGGGATTTCTATGTTCTGATTAATTCTGTATCTGAATCTGCAATACAGGTATGTGGTTACGCTTATGAATAACCGTTCTAGTTTCATGGCGATTCCCGAATGTTTTACCGATTGCTTTAAATAAATTTTTAGATGAATTTAGTTCATGCAAACTATAATGTGGCTATGACTATCACAAAGGATGTATGCCTACAAGCTCAGATCATGGTTCTCTCTGTGGCATTATAGTTGACCTAGTACATGGCTGCCTATGGGTAGGTCCATCAGGTCAGAGGAAGATCTAGTACATGGCTACCTATTGGGTAGGTCCATCAGGTCTATGAATGACCTAGTACATGGCTACCTATTGGGTAGATCCATCAGGTATATGGATGACTTAGTACATGGCTACCATTGAGGTAGAACCATCAAGTCACATTGAGTTAGATATTGGGCTATCTTCGGGTAGTGCCATGCGACTCTATTACCTAAAAGAGAGGTGGTATCTGTGTCCACTATAGGGACATCCCAGAGTTCGAGAATATGTATGGATTGAGTTGTATGGCTTAAAATGTAATCTTGATTGTTAAATGATTAATTGCATGATTACATTGTTATTATAGTTGCATGATTATTGTTTCCCCCACATACCAGCTTCGGCTGACCGACGTTTTGTTTGTTAGAATTTTAGGTACAATGAAAAGCACAAACAATAAAGTGACATATGTGGTACTAAATGATAATTAAAGTGCAAAAGAGGATTAGATAGATTAGTATCTGTGTGGATAGAAGTTTTGAAATCCTAGTTTTAAAAGGTATGCAAAAGTTTTTATTTTTCTCCATATTTCAGTATAGTTGGTAGAATTTAATAATTGTTAATGATTATTTGTCGAACCTTGATCCGGGTTATTGGTTAACGACTCTGTCCTTTCAGTCTCCCTTAATTGGGGGTTATCGGTAGGCGGGGTCATAACAATTGGTATCAGAGCGTAGGTTCCTCAGTTAACCATTAATAATTATTAAATTTTACAAACTCCATAGAACCCAAGGGAGTTATTAGAGGATTATCTGAAAGACGGAGGTGTCTAGAAAAGGATCACGACCGAGGGTTGGAAATATTTTCCTCCGCACCGCTAGTCAGAATACGAGGACTCCCGGATCTGTGTCACTTCCTGGACAAAGTCTTAGGGTATGAATCGAAATAAGATACCTTTAGGACTCTCTCATCTTGTTCATCCCTTCTCAACTCCAATTCCATTAAGGACCTTAAGGATTAGGGTTTCCTCTCTCTTCTCCTCACCCTCTTGAGGTATGGGTAAGGTGGATAAGGATTAAGGAATCCTCCACCAAATTAATAAAAAGCATGTAAACAAGATGTCATGGACATAAGCTTAATAGAGTAAGCGTAAAGGAATAGATATATGCTTAGGTCATATGACACAAGTTGTCATTGCCCTCAGGAGAGACCTGAGGATAAACCTCCTTGGTAGGAGGATGAGTAGAGAGAGTTATTCTTAGAGGTAGAGACCTCCATTAGAAGTAGAGACCTAGCACATCCTTTGAGGATGATGTTAACCCTAACCGTAAGGGAAGGTTAGAGAGAGAGATGACATGATGAGTTAGATGTCATGGTTGACCGAGGGTTTGGTGGGTCACGCCTTTGGGATATCATAAGAGGGTAGATGACCTAGTGCCTTTGGCGACCCAACCCTGGAAAGGGTCATGCATGCCATAGCGAAGGATAGCTTCTTCATGGATGAGGTTGTTGCTAGTTGGATATATCTTGCACCCCGAGTACATCAATAGTATGAGTAGTAGGTTGAAACCCTAGCCAGGATAGCTTATGAGATAAGCATAAGGGGCTATGGATGATCATGAGCAAACACAAGTTTGAGCATAGGCTTCACCATGTAGGGGTATGCTTGTGAACTTGATCCCTCTTTGAGAGAGAACTTCTCATAGTAAGGTTGTTTGTAGGGTTGGCTCTAGAGAGAGCAGGAAACTAAGCAAAAAGGTTGGAAACTTAGATTCCAAGACATGAGGAACAGTGGGGAGTTGAGGATGATGCGACCTAAGTGGATGATAGTGGTTGCCTCATTCTTGATCCATGGAGGAACCAAACCCTTAAGAGAGAGTAATGCTTCTGGTACCTATGTGGTGTTTACCTGCGAAGTGGAGACAAAGAGTGCCTTAGACCCTGAGGAGGTTTAAGTAGCAAGTTGTGAGGCTTTATACCTAATTGGTTGTTCTTGAGGAAGACTCAACTATGAGGTATTGCTCATATAAAAGGATCATGGGAGTGCATGACATACCTTGGACATGCTTGATTCGTGGTTAAGAGATTGAGCATGCAGTTGGATACCCAAAGGAGAACCTAGGGTTCCTAGGCCTAAGAGGGGAAGTGGTGTACCTAATGCTCGTAATGAGAGTTGAGTTTCTATGGAAGCGAGCACGGTACTTCTTATGTTGAGGTGTGTTTGACGAACCCCTCACAACTAAGATGATGACATGGGAAGATATGACCTTGATATAATGAGAACCCATATGACCTAGCCTGGTTTAGTGGTCTGTTTGTGCCTTAGTGGCTGTTGGGTTAAGCATGCTCATATGGATGTAAACCCTAAGGACAGTTGTGACCTTGTTGTCAAGAGTTGTAGTTTCCTCCCATCCTGGGAGAGGGACCCTTTGGTTGGGTGTATACCAACTCTGTTGGTGTTGAGGTAACCTACAGAGATTTCATAAGATCTTGAGAAGCTAAGTGAAGAGTATATGGCATGGGAGTGAACCTATAGACCCACATATAACCATCTCTATGTGCATGTTGATATGTTACCATGGAGGTAACCGGTATGGGGCTTGACTAAGGTAGTCATGTTGCCATGACCCCTATGAGAGGATGAATGTCAGCCCATGTATACAAAGAGAGATGATAAAGGCTTGGGTAAGGTTCTAAGTTGGACATGTACTATAAATGAAATCCTAAGTCTATCGTAGGGTCAGGTAGGGATAAGACCGATGGAAGTAGGAGTTGCCTAATTCCCTAGTTCACATGACCATAGGGTCGGGAGGTAACAACTATCATTGTCTGAGGGCCATGTGTTAGGAGATTGATCACCTTCATGAACTCATGGGACCCAAAGGCCAGATGTGTAGGGCACTCTCTAGATGCATAAAGGAAGAGGGATGACCCTAAAAGTGTCGGCACCCTATAGACCTAGAGGAGATGACCAAGGATTGTGCGGTGACCCAAGTAGGTTTGAAACCAGTTTTCCATGGAGGTAACTTTGCTAACAAGATGATTGCAATATAGAGGCATAAACGACATGTTTCAACTTGGATTTAAAAGTGTACTAGCAAGGTGGGATGTACCATCTCTACTCTTGGAACATGAAGAACTCTGTATTTGGACTGCAGGCAAATGCTTATTTCCTCTTGTTATGGGAGTGAGAGATAGGACATTACGCATGCCATACACCAAGGATAAAAGATGATGTGAGTTGGAATGTTGCTACAAGGTATGCGGACAAAGATGATAACGTACCTGGGTGGAGTAAAACAATACATGGATAGTTTACAAATAGTTTGAGAAATGAGGATGTTTTTAGCGAAATCTATGTAGAATTTGCAAGATATACAAGGTTGAGTTTGATCACCGTGAGGAGGAGCTCAGAGTTTCTTAATGAAGACAAACTTAGATTTTAAAATGAGGTGATAAGTGGAATACATGAAGGTGTATGTCATCAACATTACCTAATACATAAGGATGTGAAGTGGCAATGGATGCTCTATATCTGCCTAGTTTGGCTAGAGGCTAGAAGAGGTTGATAGGCTAACCCTAAGTTTGGCAAAGAAATGTGATTGGATAACACTCAGATGTAAAGAGATATGTTGAACAAGTTAATGGTTGTTGGGTTAGCCAGTCTAGTCCTTGATGCAATGAAAGGATGGTGGTAGAACCTCAGATGCATTTCTTTGGAAAGGAAGGTGATGAAACCCCGACTAGAGTGGTTTAGGGTTTCTGAAGAATCGATCATGAGGAATCATGACATGTAGGAAATCATGATACACCTTGGTACTATGAAGATAGTAAATGATAGTGGTACTTTGGATGCTTAAGATGAAGTTGCATGGGGTATGTTGCCATGCAAGTCAGGAGGTGAAGGATGAACACCAGTAACCCAGTGTATTGATATAAAGGATAAAGTGACCCCAAGAGGGAAATGGAGTTCATTACTATGGATTTTGAAGTCTTCCCTAGACCAAGGAAGGTCAAGATGCAATATGGGTTATGGTAGATTGCCTTACCTAGATGACATGAGAAAGAAAGAGTTCTGTCAAGGGACATATTTGGTTGAACTACCCATGACAAAGGTGGTTCAACTACACCATGATGCGAGTTCAAAAGTTCTTGAGTTTCACCTAAAGGCTCACTTCCATAAGGTGGAAGTAGGTACACGTAGAACTTGATGTTAGTACAGTTTATCACCCCTAGCTAATGGTTAGTATGATCCAGACTAAAGGGTCTGATGAGAGCATATGTGCTCATTCGGGGTGGTAGCTAGAGACAATTCTTGTTCTATGCAAGATGTGAAGTTAACCACCATAGCCAGTATCGGGATTCAAAGAAGCTCTATAAGAGAGGTTGTGTCGGTCATCACTTTAGTAAGGTGATGTTGGTGAAAGACCACATGATGGTTAGAAAAGACCACAGTGTGTGTAGATGAAGTCGCTTTGATCATGCAATGGCTGAAAGGAGCCTAGAGACGATAAGAGTCGTGAGCAGATGCAAAGTAGACTTACATGCAGTTCACTGTGGGAGAATATATGACATGAAAATCGGACCCCTCTAAGTTATAGCTAAGAGAGTTAAATCCCCAATACATGGGTTCATTTGAGATGGATTGGTGGAGAAGGTTATGGATAACCTTACCCCTCAGGATAAAGTAATGTGTGATGAGTTCCAGGTGTCCAATTTAGAACACTATGTGAGGTACCCGACCATGTGTTGAGCAATGAACCTAGTGAGCCCGAAGGGAGGCTGAAATGACATGAGTCACCTATGCAGTTTATAGATGCTAGGATGAAAGAACTCAGAGAAAAGAATATGTGATGATAGAGGTTCTTTGGAAGTGCCATGAGTACGGTAAAGCCACATAGGGGCCAGTGATGGACATGGAAAAATCTTATCTTGAATTGTTTGTTTGATTGTTGAATTTTGAGGACAAAATTCCTATAAGAGGGGAAGGATGTTACAACCCCAATTTTTGGGTTCATTTGGAGAGAAATGTAATTTCTCATATTAAAAGATATTGGGACAAATAATGATATAATTTGTTTTGAATCCATAAATTTTGTTTACAATAGCCTCGATGATTGCTTTATGGGCCTTATTGGCTATTGGGCCCAATAACAAAGAATTTCGATTAATTAATGAATGATTGAGAATTCAAAAAAAGAAGGATGTGGAAACCTTTAGAAGGAAAAATAATGTAATCCAAGGATGGATTTCATGCCTTTAGGTTCCTTGGGTGCCAAGGGATCCAAGATTGTGAAGAGAAGTCAACTATAAAAGAAAAGTATTTCTTTATTAAGAAAGAAATTGAAACAATGTTAAAATATGGGAAACAAGTAAAAAGAGGTATAATTGAGTAATCCTTAGTCGAATTTCTTATCCCAAGGATTCCTAATGTTAAAAGGAATACCAATGAAGAAAATAAAAGAGAAATAAAGAGAAATCCTTAAAAAGAGATATTCTAATAAGGAAATAAGTAAGATAATAAGAAAATAAGTAAGAGGCTAAGGAATATTCCTAAGATGGTATTCTAAACCATTAAGGTTCCTTGAGGTTCAAGGAATTCAAAATAAATATTTAATGACAAATAAAAAGAAAATCCTAAATTAAATTGGCTTAATTTAAAAGATAGCTTGCTTATAAAGAAAACACCCTTTTTCGTTGGAATTTGGGTCTCCAATTTGGAGCACATGTAGATGATGTTGACCCAAAGCTTCCTCTAAAATTTGGTAGAAAAAGGATGAAGGAATAATGAGTTGTGATTTTTAGAAGTTTTCTAAAGTAAATGGGTAATCCTTGAATCGTATTAAATGTCACAATGAAGTTGGATTATTTGATATTTTTGGATTAAATGGGGACCGTGGATCTAAGATCCAATGGACCAGACACAATCCCAGTTCTACGATAACTCTGGCAAGAAGATGACCTGGAAGGGTGACCTTCCTTTTGGATTTTCTTGAAGTAGAAGCAATGTGCAATGATGGAAATGATTCCATGGGTTTCAGGAGTTAATTTCGCATCAGATCGACCTGGGATTGCGGACCTTTCCCGAACTGTGTAGGATTTCCCCAAACTGTAGGGAGGTCCTCATCGGGTTGGATGTATAGGGGTATAAAAGAGGGTCTGAGGTCTTGCTGCAAGGGCACAGACTCAACCGCAAGGTTCCAGAGGGTCTATAGAAGTTTTCCCTTGTGTTAGTACTTTTTGTAGAGCAAGGATTTCTCAGGTTCCACTCCTTCTCTTCCAGCGATGGATGCTCTATGGCTGTCCCTGTTTCACGCCATCGGGTGGAGGATGGAGGCCACCGGTGAGTTCGGTCGGGCCTGGCAATGAAGATGGAACCTTCACCTTGGCCTTCGGCGCTCTAGAACCCAAGGTCAACTATCGAGTTGACCGGTTGATCAACCTGGCTCGCGAGCGGGAGCCGAGCGCAGGGAGGAAGACAACCAGTCCAAAAAGACTGTTTTACCAAGTTCACGTGGGGCTAGAAGCTGGGTGTCTTAAGGGCGTAAAGGTAATTTGATTTTTTCCCTTTAGCCAGCCGCCGATAATTGAGTATATGATATACGTTGATGTGTCAAGCCACGATTGGTCGGTATTTACTTATCTTGCAAAAATCCTAGAAATTACTAGGAAGCTCCGATGGATAAACTTTATATATGAAAGTTGTGTAGAAAAATGCAAGGAATCTGATAAAAATACTTTGAGAACCTGATTATACTCGGTTTTGCAAAAGTATCATAATTTTCTAGTAATATGTATTAAAAGTGGATGAGAAACCCCAATTGAATATTAAGGGTGTAATTTTGTGAATTAATAGGTCAAATTGATAAGCTTAACCCTGTTAATGATAAAGGTGGTTTAAATATCAGCTAGGAATGCAAATATGCCTAAATTAGAATTGTAATCCATAAGGGAAGGGTAATCCATATGGGAACCCTAATTTGGATAAAAGGAGATAAAAATCATATTTATTTGGATTAAGGAAAATCAGATGCTTAATAAAGATCTGATAACCTCCTATTTTAGTAGTTTATCTCAGTCTTTTTCTTTAGTTTTCCATACTCTTTTTACGTTTATACGGTACATAAACCTAATTTTACCCCTTTTTGTAAATACATCATCAAACTAACTTTTTCTTTTTACACTTGCAGAAAAAGCACAAAAAATCATAAAAGAATAAACCAACCTCAAGGCCGAGTGAAGCCAAACGGTCCCAAGACCGCATGGAGTTCAAACGGTCCCGAGACCGCATGAAGCCAAACGGTCCCAAGACCGCATGGAGTTCAAACGGTCCCGAGACCGCATGAAGCCAAACGGTCCCAAGACCGCATGGAGTTCAAACGGTCCCGAGACCGCATGAAGCCAAACGGTCCCAAGACCGCATGGAGTTCAAACGGTCCCGAGACCGCATGAAGCCAAACGGTCCCAAGACCGCATGGAGTTCAAACGGTCCCGAGACCGCATGAAGCCAAACGGTCCCGAGACCGCATGAAGCCAAACGGTCCCAAGACCGCATGGAGTTCAAATGGTCCCAAGACCGCATGGAGTTCAAACGGTCCCAAGACCGTTTGACGCCAAACGATCTCAAAACCATTTGACGCCAAACGGTCTCAAGACCGTTTGACGCCAAACGATCTCAAGACCGTTTGACGCCAAACGGTCTCAAGACCGTTTGACGCCAAATGATCTCAAGACCGTTTGACCTCACTCAAGGCCTATAAATAAGACCTCAAGGGCCATCCCTGAGGGGAGTCCAGACGTCCATAGGTTGTCTCTCTACTACCAGAACAACTCCATCCACTGCCTGAGGCTTCCGGTCTGAGACTCACGTTCCATTACAAGCTACCTTCTCTCTCATCAACAAGGAAGGTGAGAGGAGAAGATCCGTCTTCAAGCAAGCCACGAAGGGTGAAGATCGTTGCTCTCTCCACCAAGGGTTCAACCTTCTCTCCTCAGTGGAGATGATGTTCTTTCTATCTCTTCTTGCCTCCTCCGTTGTTGTTCCCTCTATGAGGAGCGAGTAGTTCCATCCACTGGGGCACGGGGACTAGCCCCGCTGCCCATGTCTTGTACTTTGTACTAAAAAGATGTTATCCTTTCATTTTAATACTAAATCATTTCATACATGCTTGAATGATGGCCACGTTCTTGTATGCATCTATTGTCTTTTGTTGTGGTTTGTCTATGACCGCTCTCGAGACTCGAATACCGATTTAGTGTTGGTTTCTGGTGTGTGTATCCACCACGCATCCGTTTCAGTGTCTAGGAGTGTATCTCAAAGAGTGGAGTAAACTCACTATCATCCGTAGCACTTCCATCTGTATGGAAGTAACCTTGGTAAGTCGAGGAACACGCTTTGCGAGGGGAATGATGTAAAGCATGTGACCATTTGATCGGGAATGGCTGGCGTTGCAACATTCCCGCACTTCTCGTAGCTAGGTTATCCGAATAGTTGACTAGGCCTACAAAGATACTATTCGATTTGATAATTATCGCTCGCTTGTTAGTTTTAGATGCACGTTTCATGAGGTTGAGTAAGATTCTCTCTTTGGAAGACTACATATCTTCATTGACACGTAGAAATGTACCGAATGAGAGCTACTTAACCCTTGAAGGATGTGATGCATTGCTCTTGTCTTATAAGGCATCGGTCTTGTGGAACATCGAAGGATGCAATGCATCGCTCTTGTCTTATGAGGCATCGGTCTTGTGGAACATCCTTGGATGCAATGCATCGCTCTTGTCTTATAAGGCATCGGTCTTGTGGAACATCCATGCATCTAGCTTATAAGTCTTGCTTGCTTAGTACATATACAATGCATGTGTAGCGGTGGTAAATACCTGCTTAACCCCAATGATTCATCATCATTTGTTAAATCTTAGTTTTACTTGCTTTATTTACTTTTCATGCTTTAGTCTAAAAACCAATCAAAATCCAACCTTTTGATATAAGTGCGAATTAGTAAAATAACTAAGTGAAGTGCTATACGTTTTCCATCTTGTTGCTTGCAACAAGACCGTTGTCTTTTGGGTTCGATCCTAAATCTGTACTATGATAAGGCTTCCATACTCTTATGGGGTTGGAGTTGTTATCTAAGCACCAGTTCTAGGTAAACCTAGGGAAGACATCAATCCTCTCTAGGGTTTTTGGTGATAGAATTCTGGGACTCCCATTGGAAGACTAAAAACCTTTTGGTGTAAGTCCCAGCTCCATCAAAAAATGGCGCCGTTGCCGGGGACAACAGAACGTTAGTATTTCACTTAGTTTATTTTTCTAGTTGGTTAGGATTTTACACTTTCTTTTTGAATCATAACTCATCATCTTCTTGAAGCTTTCATATTGTCTGTATTATCTAAAGGTGTTCTCTTTTCTTTACTCAGGTAGAACCCGTATATGCAATCACCGCATAATCGAGGATTCTCCCCTGATCCGGAGTTCGACTCCGAGGTAGAGAGAAGTTTCCACCGCAGAATCCGTCTCAATCGCCAACGCGCTAGTCAAATGGCTGACGAACAACATCAAGCCGCTTTGGTGATGGAAAGAGTCAATGCTGCTATCGCCGCACAACGGGCACAACTCATTGCAGACACCCGTGCCCAAATACAAGCGGAGATACGAGTAGAAGAGCAAGCCCGCATAAGAGCAGAGACCGAGGCTGCTCAGCTCGAATTACGAAACAAGCAACTGAGGGACTATGTTGTCCCGAAGAATTACGAAGACAACCACCCGGTCCGGCCTCCGATCATCAACATCCCAAACTTTGAGATTCGTACCCAGTGGATCCAGATTATGCAAGGAATTTCCTTCTCAGGAGGTTCAGGAGACGATTGCATGGACCATTTGAAACGGTTTAAGGCATTATGCCGCCTGGTCCCGCAAGCTGGTATTGCTTTCGACGCAATAATGCTCCACCTGTTTCATTTCACCTTATCTGGAAGGGCCTTGAGTTGGTACAACTCATTGGACAGAGAACCCATCATAACCACTTGGGCCCCTCTAGAGGAAAAATTCTTGGAGAAGTTCTTTCCACCCTCGCTGACCTATGAAATCATAGGGCAGATCAACCATTTCTCCCAGCTACCTGGAGAAACCCTCGCTGAGGCATGGGAAAGATTCAAGGAACTTCTACGCAAATGCCCTCATCATGGAATTTCACAGAATCAATTGATTGAAACTTTTTATCGGGGGGTAAGCGATGACATTAAACAGTTCCTAGATTCCTCATCTGGAGGAAATTTCATGAGGAAAAACTATGAAGATGCCTGGAAGATCGTTACCCTAGGAGCCGAAAACCAGTCCAACTGGGGGCGGTCAGCCGGAAAAGGCGTCCTTAAAGTCTTTAAAGCTGAGGAATCTATGGAACTAAAGTCAATAGCCGAGGCTTTGAAGACAATCGCTCATAAACAACAAACCCTTGAAACAACCTTAGGGGAAATTGATAAGAAGAAAACTCTGCTGGTTCATCAAGTCAAAGCCGTCACAGGATCCTGTGAAGCTTGTCATGCTTCAGATCATCCAACTCTTTCCTGCGGAATGCTCTATAATGTGATGATGGATCTGCATCCACCACCACAATCCTATGAGGCCATCACTAATCAGGCTGAAGATCAGATTCCAGAGCAAGTCAACTCCATCCATACTATTCCCGGACAAGTTTATTATAATCCTAGTCAACCAAGGAACCATCCTGGGTTCCAGTATGGGAACCCCTCTAGAACTGCGAATCCGCAACATCAGACACAAGGGGGACTTGACAGTAGGCTGCCTCCTGGATTTCCAAACAATTTTAACCAAAATCAAGGGAACCCAAGGAACAATTTCCCTAGGGCTAACTACCCTAGAAATCAATCATCCTACTATCAGTACACCCATTCCCCGCTTCACCCACAATTGCATACTCAACAGTCCCAACAACAAAACCCTCAGAAAAATTCTACCGCGCAACCGGAAGATGAGCTATCTTCAATAAGACAGATGCTGCAATCTCAGCAAACCATGCTGGGCAACCAACAAGCTCAACAGAAGGCAGTTGAAGCACAGCTTGCCCAGATTGCTGCACAATTGAAACCCCCAACAGGCACTTTCGCTGGGCAGCCTGAATCGAACCCTAAACATGGGCCAAATACACATGAGCAATCAAATACTATGCCAGCAGCATAATAATGTTTTAACTTCGTCGATCCAGCGACATAAAACCAAGGCGCTTCTTGGGAGGCAACCCAAGACCTCAGTATCACCTTCTCTAATTTCTAGTCTTTTATTTTTCTTTTGAATTTGTTTTGCTTTCTTTAAGTTCTTTCATCATTAATCTAAAAATACAAAAAAAATCTACATAATCAAAACTACAAAAACAATACATAAAACAAACAACATAAAAATTCATAAACCAAAATACAAAAAAATAATATACATACTCAAAAACAAACATAAAAATATACAAACCCTTTGTGCCCCTCCAAACGGTCTCCAAACCGTTTGGAGCCAAACGGTCTTGAAACCGTTTGGACTCCAAACGGTCTTCAAACCGTTTGGAGCCAAACGGTCTCCAAACCGTTTGGAGCCAAACGGTCTTGAAACCGTTTGGACTCCAAATGGTCTTTAAACCGTTTGGACTCCAAACGGTCTTCAAACCGTTTGGAGCCAAACGGTCCTCAAACCATTTGGGACCAAACGACCCTCAAACCGTTTGGGACCAAACGGTCTTGAAACCGTTTGGGACCAAACGGTCTTGAAACCGTTTGAGACCAAACGGTCCTGAAACCGTTTGGGACCAAAACGGTCTTGAAACCGTTTGGGACCAAACGGTCTTGAGATCGCTTGGGATCAAGCGGTCTTCAAACCGTTTGAAATACAAAAGGTCACCAACCAATCACTATAAATATCAACCCTACCCCTCCGACTTTCTCTCTTCGAATCTTCGAATTCTCCAGAGTTTTCGTGCGAAGAACTTCCCTTCTTGCTCCTGTTGCATCCGCACAAAGTCACCCTTCCGTCCACCTTCCGCAAGGTAGTCCGGCGACTCCACGCTGCTCATTCCATCGCCAGTCGCTGCTTACGCTGCCATCGTCGTCGTTATCGAATGGTTTAATCAACTGACCCGTCGCCTTCGTCGCCGCGCCATTCTGTCTCCACCATCATGGCGCCAGTGCCGTTCCCTTTACCATCGCACGACGTCTCTTGCTCCGCCATCGCCGTCGCTGTCAAAAGATTTCACCGACTCTCCCACCGTTTTCATCGTCGTCGTCGTTCTTCTCATCGTTTTCGAAGGTGCCGACGCGTTCTTCACCTTCGCGCTGTTCCACCTTCTCCCGCGCCGGCGACCTGCGACTCTTCACTTTCCAAACGGTCCTCAAATCGTTTGGGACCAAACGGTCTTGAAACCGTTTGGGACCAAATGGTCCTCAAACCGTTTGGGACCAAACGGTCTCGAAACCGTTTGGGACCAAACGGTCTCGAAACCGTTTGGGACCAAACGGTCTCGAAACCGTTTGGGACCAAACGGTCTCGAAACCGTTTGGAACCAAACGGTCCTCAAACCATTTGGAACCAAACGGTCCCGCAACCGTTTGGAACCAAACGGTCCTGAAACCGTTTGGAACCAAACGGTCTTGAAACCGTTTGGAACCAAACGGTCCTCAAACCGTTTGGGACCAAATGGTCCTCAAACCGTTTGGGACCAAACGGTCTTGAAACCGTTTGGTTTTCATTTCCCTTTTGCTTTCACAAAATATAAAAGATATAACTACAAATCAAATTTACATTGTTTCAAATCTTCTCTAATTATGAAACTCTTATTCTTTTTCAGAAATGGCGTCACCAGCAAACAAAACTTCCGGCTCAGGAACTGCCCCTGCTCTGATAAGGGAGAAGATGATGGAAGAGCGAGACAGGCTCATACAGATCAGGGACACTTACAACACCACCAGCGTCGTCCCTCCCAAGACCAAGATCATCGACGTCCTGTGTGAGATAACCCGCCTCACCAAATGCTTGGGTGAGGCCCCTGAAGAGGACATCGAGCACATCTCTTCTGACGATGATGAAGAATCGGACTACATACCGAATCCCGATGAAGACTCCTCTGCCCAAGAGACAGAGGGAAAATGCAAAGCTGCAAAGGCTGCATCTGGGCAGCCCCCCAAGAGGGCAAGAAAACAAGTCCACCCTCTATCTGCCATGGACCAACCCTTCGCCAAACCATCCACCTTTGCTGCTACCACTACCACCCCTACAGCTACCATCCCTACCACCTTTATTCCCATCACCGCCCCAATACCACCACCAGAGCACCTATCCATCCAAACCTCCATCACCACCGATAAAACCCTTAAACCAACCAAGTATGTTTGCTCCAGCATACTAGCTAAAATGGGAATTCACGAGCGCATCTTCAAAGCGCTACAAAAAGCCAACCTTACCAGGTTGTGCTTAATACCTGAAATATCCTACATTGAGCCCACAGCTGAATTCTTCTCCTACCTGACAAAGGAGCCCGTCGACATTGCAGATAGGTCACGGGATGGGGGTGATAGAAGGATTGTCACCCAAATCTTCGGTAGCAACGTCGTCTTAACAGAGAATATGCTAAATTCAATATTCATTGACGACCTGGAGCAGCTAAAAAAGGCCAAATCAGTGGGAACTGATCATCCATAATTCAACCGCCACACATTCTGGAAAAGCTTAACTGGGATTCCCACATACGACGCCAAAACATGCAAAGAGTCAAACATACACTCCGGATTTGTGCGCATTCTGCACAAAATCCTAGCTGGCGCACTTTTTCCAAGAACGGAAGGAGGAAACGTTACAATATCAGACCTCTTTGTCCTCTGGTCTATCCTCAATGGAAGGCCAGTCAACATCGGATGGTTGATGGTCCAGAAATTATCCGCCGCCTTCATAGGGAAAGAGATCTGTTTGGGGGGCCATGTCACATCCATAATTAAATCTTTTAAGATGGATAGGCTATTACCCCAATGCACGCAAATAAAGGGCGACATCCTTACAAACGAACAATCTTTGAAAAATTCGTTTATAATCAAAGAAAAGGATGGAAAGTTACACTATGTATTCTGTCCGATGGTTAAGTCATCAAGAACCCTCCTTCCATTACCGGAGCTAGCACACTATGATATGACACAGCTCCTCTTTTCTGACGAGGAGCTCACTCATCTACAAGCTTCGGTCACACCCGCTGCAAAGAAACAAACTGCGGGCCCAACTGAAACGAGCATCACAGCCCCGACAGCTCGACCTACAAAAATCCCTGTCAAACGACCTTCTAGGAGGATGCTGCAGGCCCAACAGCTGTCGGGGACACCAACGTCCCGCCCAAACCCGGAGGACGAGCGGTTCAACAATGAAATCTTAACAACTTCCTCATTTGACTCTTTCATCCAGAGTCTAAATGAGCAGCTCTCCGCTGCCCCCACCACTACTTTCCTCCCCACATCCACGCCAGCATTCACATCCACCTTTTCACCCACCCTAACATCGGGCTTCCCTTTCTCCACCTCCATGCCCGACTTCACCACCTTTCCATTCACATCCACAGTTCCCACCCCTTCATCATCAGTGCCACCTTTTTCTCCACAAATACCACCACTCTTCACATCCGCCACCACACCGACACCGCTGGTGACTTCATCAACAGTCACTACGCAGTTCGGGCCATCATCAGTGTCTCTTCCGCAAGACACTACCACCATCCCACATAGGCCCCAGCCACATCACCCTTCCGCCTCTGGGGCCCCCCTTACTAACATCAGTGAGGAATTCGGCCGTCAATTTGATGTTGTCCGAAACCTCCTCACCGATCCTTCTAACCTACTACATTCTATTTTTTCTTGTGTACATGATTTATCTAAACAGGTAACCAGGATCGACAACCAACATCAAGCTCTTCCTGTCGTCCTACAAGGCATCCAGCAACGACAGGATGAAGTGGCTAAGCAAGGTGAGCATATCAACAGCCACACCAACAACCTGCCAGACCTGATCCTTGGGGCAACGCGCCAGCAAGAAGCTACGACAAGAAAAGTCGATGAGATCTCTAACCAGACTCACCCTCTGCAAGAGAATCTCCGCAAGCTTGAGAAGAATCAAGAAGAGCTAAGCACGCGCCTGGCCACCATCGACGACACAATTACGCAGTTCCATCATCATCAAGAGGAAGCTATAATCAATGAAACACAACAACTACGTGCCCAAGTCACAGATCTGACAGCACGCCTCCTCTCCGCCAAGGGCAGATACACAGATCTCAAAGAAGCCCACGACGCACTACTCGAGAAACACGAGCATCTGCAAGTGGCTTTCGATGAGCTACAAGCCACTCACCGGCGGTGCAAAAAGTCGACTAAAAAGAAGACAACCGACGAAGCTGCGGATGACAACGATGATGATGATGAAAAAGAAGACGAATCCGATTCATCTGCTGACTCCAATAAAGACACATCTTTAGGAGACAAGCACGATGACGGTGAAGACCCCGGGAACGCAGCAGGACCCTCCCATAAAAGGTCTGATAAAGGTCACCAGGAAAGTGACTACCACCCCAAGTCCCCACAGCATGACAACGTAAACATTTCTTACGGGGACCAATTCTTTGATTACTCCGCTATGGGGTCAATGGGGGAGGCTGCCAAGGATGCGGCTTTCGCTGAGCTCCAACAATGCATACTAGGAGCCAGCGCTACCTCACCAAAAACGTCTCCTCCCTCCTCAACACCTTCTCCCCCTTACCTAGACGAGGCAGACCGAGTGAGTCTAGATACTGACGCAGATCTTGACTCCGCCTCTGATCTAGACGACAACCTCAAAGGCCATGAAGAGGCCCCCGAACAGCATGCCTCCCCTCCACCACAAGATCTCCCCCCGCCACCTCCTCTCCCACAAAAAATGCACGATCTTGATACGACAGCCATCTCTACTTTAGATGCTCAGGACATCTTCATCCTGAACACTATAGTAGACGATGCAAAAGCGGGGGACGACATAGTTTACAATAATACAAAAACCAGGCGTACGTTGACACGTGAAAATTTTCGTTGCATCCTCCGACCCCGGTCTACGATGCCAATGCCAATCTTCCGTGTCCTCCTCGCCAACTGTATAGAAATCTATAGAAGCAAACAGTGGATACAACCAGCCTTCAACGCTTCACCCGCATTGTCTTTTGGCCTTTTACACAAAAGCTTGCGCGCGCGGTCGATTGAGCGGCTGCGTGCCGGTTTAGCGCGTCGGGCACGCTATATCACAATGCCATTCCAAGTCTCGAACCACTGGCTTTTTATGATAGTGGATACCGAAGCAAGGGACGCTAAAGTTTACAACTTCAATAGCGCCGAGCTACCAGCCGGCATAATAAACTTCGTCGGAGACGCAGCAGGTGAAGCCCGGTGTATACCCTTCCGGCTGCTCAAAGTAATCTGGGTTGTACGCCCTTCTCTTCGTCAAGACTGGAGCCAACCCTGGTTCAGAATCATTAACCCTCCAGTTCAAGCCACCACGGGATCTGGGGACAACGCTTTCTACACCATCCGACATATCCAAGCGCTGAACCAAGAAATTCCTTTCACCGATTTGGCAGTTGAAGACTTCCATTCGTTACGAGGACGCTACGCCATGGAGCTCATCTGTGACAGAAGATATTTCAACGATCCGACTATGTCACCAGATGATGTTCCAAGGTATCTCTATTCAGCTGTACAACGTCGACAACGGCGACCCTTCCGCCAAATTCTGAAAGAGTCTGAACAACACAAGTCGCCAGAAGAAGATACCAGCAAGAACGATCCTGCTTACACCACTAAACCAACTTTTCCTGATTTTGATCGCGATTCTTGCAAAGGTCTCACCGACCTTGAAATGCGCATCATCATGGCGAATCTCTCCGCAGAAAAAGATGGCATAGTATTCATGTCTAAAGACATTATCGTGATGGCCGATTCACTGCGAGAGACTTTGCAAGATAAGGGGCAACTTTCTGTCAGTCTCATGACAGCTTACCAGTCTCAGATTGGCCAACATAATCCAGATACATACATGGCATCCCCATACATGAAGGATGATCTACTCAAACTCAAAAACTTCGGCACAACGGAAGCGTTGATCGCATATCTCCAACATACAACGCCGAAGTTCATCATGTTACCAATCCTTCATCAAGAGCACTGGATTTTTCTGGCAACTAACCTCCAAGACGGAACAACTACAATATACAACAGTTCCGACAGCCAGTTCAACGCCCGACAACGACACTACGTCGTAACGCCCAAGACGCCAACAGAAGAAATGGCAAAAGAGTGCGCTGTGAAATTAATAGAGCTTCTGAGTCAGCACACTAAGGCATACAGCAAGGAACACTTCAATCGCCCCGCCTTCTGCCACAAATGCCCCCAGCAAATACGACAATCCAACGACTGCGGCTTCCACGTCCTCTACTGGATGTACACCATAATCGTTCTCCAAAGACCAGTGGAGGAAATGACTGACGTGGACTACCACGCCTTACGTGGGCAGTTCGCATCTACACTACTCCGTTCTCCAGGGGCAAACGAAAATCTACCTTAACCTGCAGCCCTTGTTCTAATGATTTCTCAACCTATCACTTTGCCACTCTGGGGACAGAGTGTGTGATAAGTTAGGGGGGGATACATTAGACAAGGGCTAGGTATCAACTTCTATACTTCCTTTTTCCATACATTTCTTCATTCTTAAAATTTTTTTTACAAAATTCTTTAAGTCTTAATTCTTTTCACAATTCTTTTTCAAAAATAGTCACCTCAACTAATCCTAGAATCATGTTAGTCTCTGCAAGTAAATAGCACTCAGACATCAAATGGCGATTTATCAATTTCCACCTACTATGGATCCCGTATTTTTGCTTCAGTTCTTTATCTGACTCTCTACAGGTCAAAATCAGGGCAGAAATAAGCCGAGATCTCGAGGATGAGAGGGAAATTAGGCAACTTCCAAATCAAAACGTTCTGCAAGTGGACCACAAACCAAATCAGTGCATGCTGAAAAAACTTTAAGAACAACTTTCCTCTCTTCAAAATAAAAGAGGCTTGGCCGCCCAAAATAAATCCTCATTCCAAAACCCAAGCCTGTGAGTTTTTGAATAAAAGCCAGAGAGACGAATAAAATCATGAGAGTTGTGCCACGCATAAGGACCTATATGAAGAACTGATAAAGGGCTCACCCGACCGGCACATTCCGCTGCCCTCACAAAGGCAGATGTGTCGCGTCCGCTAGTGAAACCCTAAAAGTTCCAAGTATACGAAAAGGCTCATAAAGGACTTGCCCGGCCGGTACATTCAGCTGCCCTCATAAAGGCAGATGTGTCGTGCCTGGTAGTGAGATCCTAAAAAGCATAGACAGCCCCTCCCCCACTCGAAGGGGAGCTACACTTCAAAGCCTTTAGCCAACCCTCATACCCTCTCTAGCTTCCAGTAGGTTTCCAGAGAGGTATAAAGTTGATTAGAGTCAACGACATGCACAAAATAAATGTGGACCCAAGGCAAATTTTGAGATACGGAAAAACCCTGAGATCCAAGCAACTCTCGAAATCCAAAAGAATCAAGGCATGCAATAAGCCTCGATATGACCCCTGGGGAACTCAGGTCAAGAATTGAAGCAAGAGTATGGAGACCCTAATTAAGATCACCTCGTCATTTCATGTCTCAGCTCTATCTAACTTGAGGACAAGCTAGACTCTAAGTTAGGAGGGGTGATAACCTCCTATTTTAGTAGTTTATCTCAGTCTTTTTCTTTAGTTTTCCATACTCTTTTTACGTTTATACGGTACATAAACCTACTTTTACCCCTTTTTGTAAATACATCATCAAACTAACGTTTTCCTTTTACACTTGCAGAAAAAGCACAAAAAAATCATAAAAGAATAAACCAACCTCAAGGCCGAGTGAAGCCAAACGGTCCCAAGACCGCATGGAGTTCAAACGGTCCCGAGACCGCATGAAGCCAAATGGTCCCAAGACCGCATGGAGTTCAAACGGTCCCGAGACCGCATGAAGCCAAACGGTCCCAAGACCGCATGGAGTTCAAACGGTCCCGAGACCGCATGAAGCCAAACGGTCCCAAGACCGCATGGAGTTCAAACGGTCCCGAGACCGCATGAAGCCAAACGGTCCCAAGACCGCATGGAGTTCAAATGGTCCCGAGACCGCATGAAGCCAAACGGTCCCGAGACCGCATGAAGCCAAACGGTCCCAAGACCGCATGGAGTTCAAACGGTCCCAAGACCGCATGGAGTTCAAACGGTCCCAAGACCGTTTGACGCCAAATGATCTCAAAACTGTTTGACGCCAAACGGTCTCAAGACCATTTGATGCCAAACGATCTCAAGACCATTTGACGCCAAACGGTCTCAAGACCGTTTGACGCCAAACGATCTCAAGACCGTTTGACGCCAAACGGTCTCAAGACCGTTTGAACCCAAACGGTCTCCAGACCGTTTGACCTCACTCAAGGCCTATAAATAAGACCTCAAGGGCCATCCCTGAGGGGAGTCCAGACGTCCATAGGTTGTCTCTCTACTACCAGAACAACTCCATCCACCGCCCGAGGCTGCCGGTCTGAGACTCACGTTCCATTACAAGCTACCTTCTCTCTCATCAACAAAGAAGGTGAGAGGAGAAGATCCGTCATGAAGCAAGCCACGAAGGGTGAAGATCGTTTCTATCTCCACCAAGGGTTCAACCTTCTCTCCTCAGTGGAGATGATGTTCTTTCTATCTCTTCTTGCCTCCTCCTTTGTTGTTCCCTCTATGAGGAGCGAGTAGTTCCATCCACTGGGACGCGGGGACTAGCCCCGCTGCCCATGTCTTGTACTTTGTACTAAAAAGATGTTATCCTTTCGTTTTAATACTAAATCGTTTCATACATGCTTGAATGATGGCCACGTTCTTGTATGCATCTATTATCTTTTGTTGTGGTTTGTCTATGACCGCTCTCGAGACTCGAATACCGATTTAGTGTTGGTTTCTGGTGTGTGTATCCACCACGCATCTGTTTCGGTGTCTAGGAGTGTATCTCAAAGAGTGGAGTAAACTCACTATCATCCGTTGCACTTCCATCTGTATGGAAGTAACCTTGGTAAGTCGAGGAACACGCTTTGCGAGGGGAATGATGTAAAGCATGTGACCATTTGATCGGGAATGGCTGGCGTTGCAACATTCCCGCACTTCTCGTAGCTAGGTTATCCGAATAGGAGACTAGGCCTACAAAGATACTATTCGATTTGATAATTATCGCTCGCTTGTTAGTTTTAGATGCACATTTCATGAGGTTGAGTAAGATTCTCTCTTTGGAAGACTACATATCTTCATTGACACGTAGAAATGTACCGAATGAGAGCTACTTAACCCTTGAAGGATGCGATGCATTGCTCTTGTCTTATAAGGCATCGGTCTTGTGGAACATCGAAGGATGCAATGCATCGCTCTTGTCTTACGAGGCATCGGTCTTGTGGAACATCCTTGGATGCAATGCATCACTCTTGTCTTATAAGGCATCGGTCTTGTGGAACATCCATGCATCTAGCTTATAAGTCTTGCTTGCTTAGTACATATACAATGCATGTGTAGCGGTGGTAAATACCTGCTTAACCCCAGTGATTCATCATCATTTGTTAAATCTTAGTTTTACTTGCTTTATTTACTTTTCATGCTTTAGTCTAAAAACCAATCAAAATCCAACCTTTTGATATAAGTGCCAATTAGTAAAATAACTAAGTGAAGTGTTGTACGTTTTCCATCTTGTTGCTTGCAACAAGACCGTTGTCTTTTGGGTTCGATCCTAAATCTGTACTATGATAAGGCTTCCATACTCTTATGGGGTTGGAGTTGTTATCTAAGCACCAGTTCTAGGTAAACCTAGGGAAGACATCAATCCTCTCTAGGGTTTTTGGTGATAGAATTCTGGGACTCCCATTGGAAGACTAAAAATCTTTTGGTGTAAGTCCTAGCTCCATCAAGATCCTAAACATGTTGAGAGTGCTACAATGAGAAACTAGGGGTTTTATGTAGTTTTGATAAATTTAGGTTTATAATAATGAAAGAGGAAGTAAAAACCCTAATTTCCAAGGGAACCCTAAAATTGGAATAGAAATCCTAAGGATGATGATGATATTGAAAAAATATTAATAAAAGCAAAATTGGTATATTTATTTCAGGATTTTGTGCATGATTGGTTTCTTGATTGGGATTTCTATGTTCTGATTATTTCTGTATCTGAATCTGCAATACATGTATGTGGTTATGCTTATGAATAACCGTTCTAGTTTCACGGCGATTCCTGAATGTTTTACCGATTGCTTTAAATAAACGGTTGGATGAATTTAGTTCATGCAAACTATAATGTGGCTATAACTATCACAAAGGATGTATGCCTACAAGCTCAGATCTTGGTTCTCTCTATGGCATTATAGTTGACCTAGTACATGGCTGCCTATGGGTAGGTCCATCAGGTCATAGGAAGATCTAGTACATGGCTACCTATTGGGTAGGTCCATCAGGTTTATGAATGACCTAGTACATGGCTACCTATTGGGTAGGTCCATCAGGTCTATGGATGACTTAGTACATGGCTACCATTGAGGTAGGACCATCAAGTCACATTGAGTTAGATATTGGGCTATCTTCGGGTAGTGCCATGCGACTCTATTACCTAAAAGAGAGGTGGTATATGTGTCCACTGCAGGGACAGCCCAGAGTTCGAGAATATGTATGGATTGAGTTGTATGGCTTAAAATGTAATCTTGATTGTTAAATGATTAATTGCATGATTAAATTGTTATTATAGTTGCATGATTATTGTTTCCCCCACATACTAGTTTCGGCTGACCGACATTTTGTTTGTCGGCATTTTAGGTACAATGAAAAGCACAAATAGTAAAGTGGCATATGTGGTACTAAATGAGAATTAAAGTGCAAAGGAGGATTAAATAGATTAGTATCTGTGTGGATAGAAGTTTTGAAATCCCAGTTTTAAAAGGTATGCAAAATTTTTTATTTTTCTCTATATTTCAGTATAATTGGTAGAATTTAATAATTGTTAATGATTATTTGTCGAACCTTGATCTGGGTTATTGGTTAACGGCTTTGTCCTTTCGGTCTCCCTTAATTGGGGGTTACCAGGAGGCGGGGTCATAACAATATCTAAAACGGTCGTGCTGGGAAGCCCGGTCAGGCTACAAAGTGTCTTGTGGTGTTAGTTTTTCTATAAATCTAATGTTGTCAAGGAAGTAAAACATCAATTATAGTTTTGGAATTGACAACATATTGAATGTACATTCATATCTTGTGATTATGTGTTGTCATGTGACCAATGTCAAAGAACCAGTAACATCTCCAAGTGTGACCAAATGCCCCTTATCTCTTGGCAAGAGTTAGAAATCTTTGACGTTTGGGGAATCAACTACATGGGCCCATTTTCTTCTTCTTATGGGTATGCCTACATATTAGTTGTTTTCGATTATGTGTCAAATTGGGTTGAAATTGTACACACTAAAACTTGTGATTCGAAACCTATTAAAAAACTCTTTAAAGGCATTATTTTCTCTAGATACAGAGTCCCAAACACCGTCATTTCTGACAGGGGATCCCATTTTTTAGAAAAACGTTTTGAGGCCTTATTGAAGAAATACATGTTCTACCACAAATTCGTCACCCTTACCATGCTCATATTAGTGGGAAGGTTGAAGTATCCAATAAGCAAATCAAATCCATTATAGAGAAAACTATTGGTCGCACTAGGAAAGATTGGGCTTTGAAAATCAATGATGCTTTGTGGGCAAACAGAACCACCTACAAGACACCCATAGGCACCACCCCTTTCAGGCTGATTTATGGGAAATCATGCCACCTACAGATAGAATTAGAACAAGGCCAGCTGGCCCATCAAAATCCTAAATTTTGAACAATCTCCCGTCGGAGAAAAATGTCTTTTCTAAATGAATGAACTAGACTAACTTAGAATGAGTGCTTATGAAAATGTGAGGATCTACAAGGACCGAACTAAACTATGGCATGATGATCACATCAAGTGCAAGGGAATTAGAGAAGGTGACCAGGTTCTAGTGCTTAAGTCCAGATGGTATGGTCCCTACCTCATCAAGTGTGCCTATCCACATGGGACCTTTCTTCTTTGGGATAAAGTTTAGGGTGAATTTAAGTTTAATGGGCAGCGTCTCAAAAGATACATATCCACTGAAGACGTTGTTTCTTTAGATACCAATACAAGCTCATCCTTGGAAGATATTAACATCACCAACCCTCAGGCTCCCCCATAATCTCAATAAATTGGTCTCCCAACTATTGAGCCCCTAACGTAAAACAAGGCACTTGTTGGGAGGCAACCTAACCCTATCTTCCTTCTATTGCATTCTCTTTACCTTATTATTTCATTATGTTCTATTTTCCTTTTTTTCTACAAGCCAACCGATCATATGACTAAGCCAAATGACCGGTTCAAGATTTCTAAACGACACCTCCTTCGGCATGCGAAATGATCATTTGACAACCTCAACCGATCAGCTCATTTCCATCATGCAGTCCCTTAATCTCCCGGCCACCTTCCTCGTACATCGAGCCACCCCGACACATTGGATCCCCCCATCAACATTGTCCAAATAGCACAAGTCGATTCCGTCAGATAGCCAAACGATCAGTTCGAGACCCTTGATTGGCTTTATAACCTAGCTGATCGGAGCACTTGACCATACTCTCATCTTCTTATAACCTACCCACCACACACTAAGATGAGCTCTCAACCGTGAGTAGGTCGAGCGGCCGGTAGGCCAGCCGAGCGCCTTCTTGGCCAGCCGACCACTACCCTCACCAGCCGAGCCCCTTCCACCTCACACCTACCACCGAGCATCCCTTCGACCAACTAAGTGACTTTGAACACAAAGTGGCTTTGCAGCCAGTCGACCAGCTCTGTCACATGCATCTCACCTCACCTCCTCTATGCGCCGAGCAGATTTGCACCTCAGTCGACAAACTATGCCACCTTCCGCTCGACTCCACCCCTTTATGTGTTGAGTGTCGCGTAGGTCAACCAATCAGCCTAGACCTTCTATATCCAACTGTTAGAAGAGGTGGATCGCTCGTTCCCCTACTAGAGCTCAGGTGGTTAGCTCGCCTCATTCGACCGGCACACTCACCATCACCATTTATTTCTTCATACGAGCCGATTGAATCAATCTCTGAACCACTCGTTTCACTGCTCCAATCGACCGTCTCACATCACCAACCGCTTCCCTTGCCTCCTTTCTTTCTCTCTTTATCCCAGAATGAGTTGATTGTTTCGTGGCTAAAATTTACTTTCTCAATCGATTGTTTAATGTCCCCAACCACTCATTTCAAGTACCAAATGATCGTTCCTTTTTTCCATTTGATCAATTCATGACCCACACACAACCATGTTCAACTAATTCTACAAAAACAAGGGGAAATCCACTACCTCATCCTCCTGCAATCCATCTCACCATTCCATATCCCAATTCGAGATTCAATTCTGCACACCTTCCCCCCATCTGTGAATCCTTACCCGATCTCACCGAGGATATGCTTAATGGCATCCATGATGTCGAGGCTCTTCTCCGTGAGATGGAGAGAAACCATAAGGCAAGTAATGGCCCACATTCCACCACCCTCTGTCTACCCTGCATCACCCCCATTCTAGGAAGTTAAGTCGAGTTCAGTAGCAATGAACACCTACAACGTTTGAAGGACATGTTCTCCATGGGTGTTTCCCTTCACTGCTAGGCTTGGGGCACTACCCTTGATGCATTAGGAATCTGATACATCAACGACAACATTCTCTACAAAAACCATATCCCCCTTTTCCCTTACCACGTCACCTCCGTCTATAGTGACCTCACCCTAGAGTTCATTACCACTTTACGTCGCTATCACTGCTCCTAGGGAAATTTTAGCTGTAAGATCCAGATTTTTGGGGAAAATATGTAAATCTCTGCCAGACGGTTCACTTCTTTCATCCTAGATGGTGGTGATGATTACTGGTTATATCGTTGCATGGAGCGACGCTATGATTCCTACCCCGACCAGTATGACAGAGACAAGTTCTGGGATGAGATCACCAACCTCATGCCCCATCTTCCTAGTGGGCCCAAGGCATCCATCATTCGAAACCCATGGTCCGCTACCTCCACTGTATCCGTTCTTACACTATTTTTAGTATAGAAGGTACTCAGAGATCCATTACTTTTGTGGAAGTGTACACCCTCTGGTGCCTCTTGAATGAAGTACCCTTCAACTGGGTGAATGTCGTTCCGGAACATTTCAGCACCCAAGCCAGTCGTACCACCTCATCATCCTTCCACATGGGCCATTTTGTCACCTAGCTTGCCATCTTTGTTGGCTACACCCACATTCCTTTTACACCACTATTGCTCAAAAACAACTTGATCGATAGTTACTACCTCATGCAGCAAGTTCATTTTCTTGGGTGCCAATGGTGTTTACTACTTTCTCTTCAAGGATTCACAGGAGGTTCTACAACTTCCCTTGCATGCAAGGTTTGTAGCAGCGAACCTTGCCTACGAGCTCACTGATCTACCAGGACACATCCAGAGGTACAATCTAGAGCACACAGACCCAGACAACATTCTCAAGCCACAAGCCAACAAGAGGAGCATTTCCTTGGAGGCTCACAATGATGCCTCCGGTCTACCACCACCAACCCGCCATCGCACCAGGAGGAGAACAGATGACGATGTAGGTGCCTACGGGTTCTATGAGGTCCAGTAGTAGTTGGATGAGATTCAACGCGATCAGCAGTGCTAGGGCCACCAACTCAACCACATGTATCTTATGTTGCATTCACAAGAGTCTTGGGATGTGGACTGTGACCACTATGCCCCTAGCCACCCATCCTACAAGGAGTATGGAGCCCAACATGCCTACCCAGATCCCCACTCCCCTTACTAGGGAAACTAGTACTCCTCCTACCAACATCATCCACCATCACAATGATCTTCTTCCCTCCATCTCAATCTAAGGGTTTGCTCAAGACGAGAAAAACTCTAAGTCTGGGGTGGGGGTGGGTGGTACATGTTCCACCCTTTTATCTTCCCTTTTAGCATTTTCCTTCTATATTTCAAATTGAGTGCATTTTTTTATAAACTTTGGCCTAGTAGGCCAATCGATATATCTTCTTTTTCAAAAATTAGATAAATATTTATTTCACAAATTGTTCAAAATTTTCATTTCTTTTTTTGAAAATACCAAGTTCTCCATACCTAAATTAGAAATACACTTGGGAAAATGGCAAGCCATAGAGTATCAAATAGAATCAAATGCAATCTTTCTTATCTTTAGCATTATATTGACTGATCAATCTTTCTCATATAATGTATTTACACAATTTTTCTTACTAATACAACAACACTCCATATATATATATGTATATATATATATATATGTATATATATATATATATATATATATATATATATACACACACAATTATATGCACGTGAAAATAATCTGCACGTGAACCCTTAAGTCTGGGGTGGCATGCTCTTCCTCTCTTCCTTCTTCCATACCCCTCATAAATTTAATAGGGGTGTAACACCAAAAGATGCCAAAAAGAGCACACACACAAATAATTGTGGCCAATATCCGGAGTCGAATAAAGGAGGGATAATTCTTCCACACCCCTTGTAAATGTAATAGGGGCATTCAAAAAAAAATGTGTGGTCAATTCAACTACGAGTCCATGAAATTAAATCCCGAGTCAAATATAGGAGGGATCCTTCTTCCACACCTCACTTTTTGTCATTCTCATGCCAAAAAAAAGAACAAAATTTTTAGTGTTGAAGCATTAGTAGGAATAAGACTATTTTTACAAAGTATATGTTTGAAAGAAAAAGTTATGGAAAATATTTTTGTAAGAAATATGGAACTTTTATTTTGTTATTCTACAAGATGGGTTTCTTAGCCATGAAAAGAATAGAAGATACTGCTAATTAAGGGAGGATGAAGATGTTGTTTCCAATTTTTTTTTGATATTTTAATTGCTTGATGACAAGAAAAGGCTTAAGTATGTAATATTTTTTATGAGTGCTAATGAAGCACCCTTTTTCACAGTCTTTTAAGTCTTGCCACATGGAAATTCTTACTTTTATCTACTGAAAAGAAACAAATTCCTATTTGCTTCCTTTTATCACAATTGAACTTGAATCTCACAAGAATCAATACATTTCTTGTAGACTCAAAACACCAGACGATCGGCTCACATGTTCCATTCGATCGGCTCACCTGTTCCAATCGATCGGCTCACCTACTTCAAACGATCGATTGACTCCATCCCTCAGCCACCGAGCCTCGTTCAGGCACTCAGTCTAAATGGCACATCATTTCAATGTCAAACAATTATTTTAGAGCTCAAAGTGGGAGTTTTCCCACCCAGCCGAGTAGGTCAAAGAGTGCTTTCACCCGGGACTTAGGGTTGCAAATTGCAGCCCTGACTCCTACCCATACCATACTCCCAACCGATTGGTTGGTAGTGCACAACCAGTTCAAAAATGCAGTCGCCAACATCATTTGCCCACAACCCTAGTTGTAAAAGCCCCCTCCTTCTATAAAACGAGGGGCACTTCCTCCTCACAAGGACATCATATATTTGCATGAAGGATTTCCAAGCAATCATTCTTATGTTCTTGTGTTCTGTTCATCAATAAAGATTAATATTTGCAAGGTAAGTGCCCCTTTTAATTATTGTTCTTTTATCTTGCTTGGTTTTAGATCTAGCCTTCTTCTCCTTCTTCTTCTTTTTCTACAGTAGATCAGAACAAGGAATTAAGAGTCATCCATTTAATAGTGTCTACCCTAAGGAATTAATCCTTTGATATGTCTAGACTATGGCTAGAACACTTTCTTCCTCTGTCTCCCTTTTCACTAGAAGCATGAGAGAGTACTTTTCCTATCGAGGCAAGGGGAATAGCACCTTGGCCACAGTTTGAATCGACTTAATCCTTAAGAACAATTTCTTTCAGATGGCTTTTGGTTTTAATAACTAATGATCTATCAGAGTAATTAATCGATTTGTTCATATATTAATCTGGGTGAAAATGACCATGGAAGCCAAGATTTAGAACACTAAAACCATTAGCATAGAGGTTTTGAAATGACCATGGATCTATCTCTTTTGGGATGATGAACTAAGAAACATGAGCACCAAGACCAATGGGATCAAGTGGTGTTCATCTTTTGGGGATTTTAGTTAATTCACATGCCTTCATCATATTTTTCATTTAAAGGGTTTAGTCATTTCTCACCTAGGCTATGGTGGTTAAAACCCCTAAAAAGCATTGATATTCCATCATCTGATTGATTCACTATTATTTACTATGTTTACAATTTAGTCTTTATTCATAATTTCTTTAATTGTGATAACATCATCTCTTTTCCTTGTAACAACACAATTTCACTTCTTGTTAGCATAATTTGAATTCTTTCTTTTCCTTCTTGTTCTAGCATCAATTGCCAAAACCCCGATCCGATTTTTAATTCTTGTTCTAATAACATGAAAAATACCAAAAAGAAATAATAACTAAACAATTGGGTTTAGAAACTACTTTCTTCAAGATGTTGTCCAGTGGGATCGACCCTTCTATACTAGCCTTAATTGGACAGTAAAAATGGTTAAACTCTAGGATTAAAATCTTAGTGATTGTAGTGCAATTCAGACGCATTATCAATTTGGCGCCATTGTCGGGGACAACAAATTGTTTTCTCGAACCCAAAAAATTTAAAAAAACTTTTACTCATTTTTAATGCAATTTGAGTAACATTTCAGAAGTGCTACTCCTCTTTCTACTAAGTGTCCATTCCAGCAAAATCCAATTTTCAGCACATGACTAATTGTTTATTTGTACACGCGATGCTCAAATGCTAGATTTACATTGTTTGATTATGAGATAGATAGAACATTTCATCATCTGAATCGTCAAAATTGAATTATGATGGATGAGGAAGAAGTTTCTAGTAGGATCAACTAGGCTCTATCGGCTCAAAGAGAGCACATATTAGCCGAACAAACAGCTAGAGAGGCCACTTTTCAAGAAGCCTACAAGGATGAACAAGAAACTCTAGAGGCCAATACAAGGGAAGTAGAAAGCCAAAAAAAATTGAAAGATTTTTCTGTTACCAAGTCTTCCTATGCCCAACACCCAATCGTACCTCCTGACATTATTTCCTCCCAATTCGAGATCTGAACCCAATGGATCACTACGATCCAAGTAAACCCATTCTCTAGCAACAATGGGGAAAGTTGCTAGGATCATCTTCAAAGGTTCATTGACCTTTGTTCCTTGAACAAACTCCCATGCATCTCTAAAGATGCAATCCACCATAGATTGGTCAAATACTCTCTCACTGGCCCAACTAGTAGCTAGTACAACACCTTGGAGAGTGAGGAACAAGTCACAACTTGGGAGGTTCTACAAAATAAGTTTTTTGAAATTTTTACCCCCTTATCTCACCTATGATATCCGGGGACAAATAACTCACTTTTCTATGTCCCCAAGAGAATCCATAAGAGAAGCTTGGAAAAGGTTCAAGGTCTTACTTAAAAAATTCCCTCATTATGATATTTCTAGAGCCCAATTCAGAGAAATCTTTTATCGTGGTTTTTATGATGATACCAAATTTTTTCTTGATTCCTCAAATGGAGAAAATTTCAAACACCAAAGTCTGACTAGTGCATGGGAGGTGGTTAAACGTGCTTCTTAAACAAGGGCTAGAAGGGGAATTGGTGGGATCCTTAAGGTAGCCAAGGTGGAAGTTGATCCTGATATCCAAAGCATAGCAGGAACAATTAAATTAATTTCTATAAAACAAGATCATTTATAGTCATCCCTAGGAACCTATAGAGAGTTACCCCAATGAATAAAAGTTGTAGACTCTCATTGTGGCATCTGCCAAGGATATGATCACACCCCCCTACACTGATAATATCTTTACAACACCCCCATGCAACCTAAATTAGGACAACAATTAGAAGACCTAAACTCTATTCACACCATACTTGGCCAGGGTACTACCCCAATCAAACAAGAAACCATCCTGTATTCCAATACGGGAACCTATCAGGTGCTGAAAAATCTAGCCTACTCCAATATTAACAAAGGCCTCACTACCCTCAAAATAATAATCAACCCCCACCTGGGTTCCCATACAATAATAAAAGGAATTTTAGTAACCAAGGGAACTACCGAGGCAATCACCCAAACTGACCACCATATCAAGGACAACAATTTCAACACTTGAACCTCCCTCCTAAAAATCTCAATCAACCACCTACTCAACCACCACTAAATGTTCCTACTCCCACTCCTTGAGCTGACGAAAGGATAGATGCCTAGGAACAATTCATCATTATCCAACAAGCTCATCAAAAGGAAACTGATGCCGAGCTAGCTGGCTTGGTTTCCCAACAGAAACTTCCTACCAAAACTTTTGCTAGGCATCCTGTAAACAACCCCAAACATCTCAAAAAACTCAAGGTTGTCTCCACTCATGTAAGAAAGGTGCACTACCCTCCTCCTAGGGAAAAATGCTTAGCCACACCTATAAAATTTGAGGATGACACTACAAAAAATGGTCTTAAGCTACAAAAAAAATGTAGAAAAAGCCCCATGTTTTGTAGCTAAATGATTTAGCTACATATTTCTTTACATATACAAATTGTAGTATATACTCATATAGATAAAACCTTAAACTATATTTTTTATATATGTAGTTAGATAATCCATTCTCTACAAATATGTATGTAGTCAAGAGTGTATCTATATACTATCTTTACATATTTAAATGTAAGTGTAATTACAGCTAAATGTATAACTATAATTGCATATGTATTTAGTATGTAGCAAAAAGGTGAATTTAATACATTTTATATGTAGTTAATGTGTAGGGAAAGACATCAATTACTACACACATATATATATGTAGTTGGATTATGCATCTAGCTACATATGTAGTGTCATTTATTACACATACATATATGCATAGTCTGACTATTCATATATTGTGTAATTTGTTAGTACAAAAGCTCTTTTAGTAATAATATTGTAGTAGTAGATCAAGATATGCTTATTATGAAAACAATCTTACTTCCATGTATATTGAAACATTTGTATGTACATGTATTTTGAAACATGTGTATGTTCTGAATTTGTTATGTATTACACAATATATACAAAGAAAAGGATATACATATATTAATGATTCAGTGAGGTCGACACACATTTTGGCAAAAGAGTATGTATCTTTCTCTACAAGTGGTCTTATTGTCTTCTTCTTTTATTCTATGAGTTAGAAAATAACTTGGGTTCTTATTGTTGCACCATCATGAATAAGAGAATGTATTGGATCTAAAATTACAAACAAGGCAATCTTGATGGTAAAATGCAACAATCATAGTTTCACTTGGGCCTCATCTTCTGAAAGACATATTGATGCTTAGATTTGATATATTGATTGTGAAGCATTCCATCCTATAACCTAGTGACATGTGTTTTATAGAGTTCAAAGATATGGTTAGACATTGAATCACAAAATACTTACCAAAAAAAATGAAAGCATTCACATTTACCTATACAATCAAGAGAAGACAAGCAAATGACTCACCATGTTGAATTTTGGAACCTTGGTCAGATTATCCAAGATTTTAATGTCAACCTTAGTCACTTTTGTACCATTTGGAATCTTGGAACCTTGATCTAATTATAAAGCTCTATATCCTCCATGAATCTTAGAACCTTGTTTAGATTTCAAATAAATTAATGAAAACATTCACATTTGAAACATATTAGTATAAACACTAGCATACATGTACAATCAAGAGAAGAGAAGAAAATGACAAACCATTTTTAATCTTGAAACCTTGGTCAGGTTATCATGCTCCATGCCTTCCCAAAATCACAAATACACCAGTCATTCATCTATCATGCTCCATGCCTTCCCAAAATCACAAATACACCAGTCATTCATCTATCATGCTCCATGCCTTCGCAAAATCACAAATACCAGACATTATCTAGCTACCATTGTAAAAAATAGGACATTGTCAAAAGAACCAACATATTGAAATTGATCAAATTTCAAAAACTCTCCCACCTAAAAAAATTGGTACACTTCCAACGAGCATATTAAGCAATGACGGGAACTGTTGGTAAAGGAAATTTATGCACGGTATTCTTTAGAAACAAATTCTAGATAGTTATTTTAGAAATAGGACATTAGCTGGCTCGACTGAGTTCGATCAATCATGAGGTGGCTATTTAAGAAAAACTTCAAGATTCGACAACTAGCAATCATGTAGGCGTTAGCATTGGAGACTTGATATAAATGAATAATTAGATATTACTTATCTTCTATTGGTACCAAGGAATAAACTTTCGTGTAGTGGGAATGGTGATGCAAGGAAGTCACAAGATGCAGGTGCATGACAAAGGCCTACATGCAAGGCAACCAGGCAAGTTAGACACATAATATAATAACATCAATAGTATGATTAATTGGCATATTACAAGCTCAATAAAAATAGAAATTAAGAACCAACCAAGATGATTGAGTTGCAGTCACCAATAGAATGGGTGTCATAAAATGTGAGACACTCAGTACAACATAAGAGTGGCCAACTTGATTTTCTCTGGGTACATGGAAGATCTAGAAGCAGCAGTGTCAGCTAGTGTTTCAAAATAAGAGTACTAACACACATAAATTTTAAACAATATAAGAACTAAAGTACTTCAACATATAGCAACATTCAGAAGAGACAAACAACCTGATAAATCAATGGTGATTATAGAAAATAGAAGCATCATAGTCACCCAAGAATCAACACTACTAAATGTGGATGCCTCAATAAAGAAAAAGTTGAACATGGCAACGTATAATTACATCCTATGTGATCACAATGGCAAATAGTTGAAGGGAGAATATATCTAGGGACATGGGATGAACTTATTAGCTAAACTCAAGGCTATTTCATTTAATCTACAATAATGTAACTCCTATACACTTTTTTTATTATTATGAGTGACAACCAACAAGCTTGCAAAATGGTCATTACGAAAATATCTAGATTAGGGATAGAAATTTCATTTCAATATGATCTGTGTAGCAGTGTACATGAAATCAATATACTTGTTATGAAACACCAAACTCAGAGAAGAAAAACTTAATGCTTTAAAGAACAAATGCATAATATTTTGGAACAAAGCAAGATGTTGTTCACCTGAGTCTTTTTTAGCTTCATGACTATTAATAGAAAATGAATTTAATGTGTGGGAAGTTGGAGCAGCAAGTTGGGAGATGGTCAAGTATAGATCAATGCTCTTGCCTAAAACAAAAGAAAAATAACAAATACTATATAAAAATGTCTAAACTTTTAGGCTATCTCAAGTAAGGGAATTATCAATATATATTAGGTCTGAGGACTTGATGTATACTCTTTATAGGTTGATTGTTGTGCATTTTGATAATTTCTGCATACTTGTGGATATAGAAAGACATTTGAATTCATTACTTCATTCTCTTCAAACTACATGTGTAGACTAAAACCATGTGTCTATATCAGTAAGCAACATGCAGTAGCAATATCACAAAATCAATAGGAAAACTAACACCCAACAGCCCAAACAAAAGAATCAATTGGAATTGGAGCATCATAACTCAAAAAGAAAAGAATGAAATCAATTTCAACATAGAAATTTGCCATATTTCAACTCTAAAAAATGAGATCCAATGAGACAAAATAATGAGAATTAAATTCCATATAGGGTATATTTGAATCCCAAATAGAATCCCAGAGAGGACAAAACTTAGAAACATCCACTTTGCATCATGGACAATTTGTATTTTAGTACCCAGTTAAAGAACAAAGCTAAATACCTCTATTTCATTGTCACATTGCAAACATAGTTTAAGTTCATGGGTCCCAAGTCCTAAATGATACATTAAATGTGTCAATCAAGAATGTTATATATATGAATACTTACCTTATTTTACATTTGATTCTAAATCCAAAAAGAAGCCAAGACATTCACATTTCCAACTTTGTCGCCAAGGCATGATATCATGTCATGCTAGGTCATTCAATCTTGTCACAAACTTTAAACCAGTTGTCTGCAACTCTGTAAAAACAAAAGCACATATACCCTACCCTATTTCATTCAAAATATGTTAACCTATTTAGTTAAAATTAGCAAAAATGAGTAGTTAGAGACCAAACAATAAGAGGAAGTCATGTTTATTGGATACACATACTTGCAAAAAGATATGCATACTCACCAACCATCAATTATAGTCCAAATCTTGTTCATCACTTGTGTAGTGATCCATCACTAGAGCAATTACATTCTTAAATAAAATAGAGCCATAAACCAAGCAAAATTAATAAACTCATTCTAAATTTGGTGATTTTAGAAAAGTGCAAACTCATGAAGTAAGATCACCATATACATGGCAAGTACATTCCATATGAATTGACATGAATGGAGTATGAAAGAGATATCTAGACAATTCACATGAAAAATGGCAATGTAGGTGTTTTGACATCAACAATTGCACATGAGGTTCGGAATATCCCTATTAGCTTCTATGACAAACTATACATGGTAGGTTGGATGGTCTTTTTTCTATAATTGGCAGGGTTGGCATTCATGAACATTTGAAATCTGATGACTGTGTTGATTTATTCACTTTGGTGGCAGGTGCAGTTCGTGTTGGTTACTGTCCATGGGTTGGGGACCTATAGGTTGGCGGTCGTGGAGTGGTTATCCTGTTAGTTTCTACTCCCTTTGGTGGCAAAGACCCTTGACATCATTACGATCAACTTATGTCCCAATGAATCAAGAACTAAGAGACACTCCATGGACTATTCATATGTATGCAAGTTTCTTTTATAGATTCAGAGTTAATAATTGATTGTGTCTAGGTACTCTCCTATTTTGACCTTTGGAAAGTATAACGAATGTAATAGTAGTTTTATAGATACAACAATATGAACATTGTATCTAGGCAAGTATAAATAATGTCATAGCAACAACCAGGAGTACCCATAATACCTCCTACAACTCCTCAGGGTAGACAGGGTGAACTTGTGAGCGAGGAAGGATTCAAAAAAGGTACTTGTTAGAGTAGGAAGGCACACACTTGGTGTTGGCTAAGGTGAAGGCAATGAGAGGTTATGCAACAAAATATAAATGAAGACTCTATTTAAACAACAACTAGCATACGTATCAAATTAATGGTGTTGCTTCCTAGAAAGGAATATATATCAATGGAAGTTCTTATGTGGTGAATGAGAAACAAAAATGACAAAAAAATCACAACATGGCTAGAACTGATGGAATTCCAATTTGAACCCAAATGCTTACATTACTAAGTTGGTTAGAGGAATGAATAATATTTTGAATTGTGATACCCCCAATATAAGTATGTGAAGGGAAACACATATACTAATTAGTGTATTCTTGGAGGGAATTTTATTACCATAAATATACTAACAACTCCTGGAGTTAATATTAAATCTCAAACACTAACAATTGCAGGCACACTTAAGAAACACATTTTTTACATTGTTCAAGTAACAAGAGATAAGGTGATTAGATAGCGTTCTTGTAATGATCTGGTGTAGATGTGATTTTCACATGCAATCTACTTATTGAAGTAGCTATTTGTAAAGCCTTGAAGCAGCAACCACCGTAATGTCCTGAAGTAGCAACTCATATGATGACTTAAAGATACTTCTTCCCTATAATAAAAGTATGGAACATCTCTTAACTATAGACAGATTGAGGAAATTCTAGCTGAGGAAGGACAATGTTTGAAGTAATGCCATGATGGAAGTTGAATTTGTTTTCCTAGAAAAGTTTAGGGTCTTAGCGATAAGATTGGAGCACACCAATGTGAAGACAACATTGTTTGTCAATGTGTTGTTCTTACAGATAAGACGGGATCACAACAACATATTCACTATCGAGGACTAATTAGCCAACCAGAGAGGTATTTTCCATCTCATGAATCATACCACTTACAACCTTGTCATGTTTAGAAGATAAACCAGAATGCTCACTACTAGCATATCCTATACCCAACACCAATTAGAGAATATATAGCCCCAATGCCATTTTATATGAACCTGGTAGCTCAGACCAAAGCTTCATGCTTGCAACTTCCTATATTACCAAAAATATGGTATTGATCATCCTCATGTGAGATCCATCAATCAGTAACCCCTACATGAGTTCCATCAATCAGTGCTCTTAAAAATGCCAAACAAAAATCATTGGATTTAGGGGTGCTATATCAAAATTATAGGTTAGGGAAGGACAACAATTTTTCATAGTTCTAGAAAACTAAATAGTAATCAACGAGGAAACCTTTAAATTATCATCTAGAACCAACATAGAAAATTATTCCACATAATATCATATGAATGTATCCGTTACATAGTATTCATCTTTAGCATTAGAATCACAAAATGTGCATACTATTATCACAAGAAATAGCCTAAGTTTAGAGATAAAGAATGGAAGTTTGATATTACTATATTGCTGGTCAAGCCCTACTATGGTTTAGTACGGTCAGGAAATTTCAAAACCACTAAGACTACTTCATCTATGATTTCAATCCCAGAGCAAACCACATCAGACCATGCCCGATTTAAAATATATATCAGAAACTAAAAGCAACATGTATCAGAAGACTAATAAAGGAAAATGCATGCAACAACTAATATAAATAGTGTCCATTTATAAGCATGGCACTGGTCTCAAAATCACAGTTGTTTCTACTGTCATGAATAGATAATGTAGCATGATGGGGGTAGGAAATAGGAAGTTTGAGCTTTTGCGACTGAAGATACACTATATCTATACATAATTATAAGTGAAATGTGAGTTAAAACATAATGGACCCAAACCATAAACTATAAGACATAGTTTTCTATTCATCCAAATTAGGAACTAGATTTTGTTGCTATTTTTTTGTTCTACTGAGTTGTATCTAAAGGGGGAAACGTACCTACCATGGGCCCTAAATTATTGAGACTTCTACCTCAATGGGAATCACTTATTTTGTGACCTGAAAGCAATTCAACATCAGTATAGATTTCCATCCATATTTTTGGTGAAGAAGACTATAAATGGAAATTTACATAATGAGATCATTCTGTAAAAATTTCAAAGAACTTACCTGGTATATTGGACATGTTCTTTTGTAGATATCCTGACAAATGATGAGCAAGAAAGGTTCAACCAAGGTTCTAGTACTGCTCTATTCCTGGCCTCTAGTCATGCTCTATATCAACTAAGCAAAAGAGAAGTGTTCCATAATCATAGACAACATGACAACAATCATTACACAATCATTGGACCATCATATAAATATTGAATGGGATGTAATGGCCGACAATTATTAAAGTCAAGGAGAATCCTTTTCTCCTATATGGTTTCAATTGTTATGGAGGGATTGAACACCATCATAAAGAACATGATAACAATTATTAGACCATCATAAAGTGGTAGAAAAATCAAAATAGAATATGACCTTAGACTTAACTATATCAACTCATGCTTATAAATTTAAAAGCAAGTTAATCAAAATTCCCCAACAAACTGAGGCTAAATGTCATAGATTTATGGTTCAAATGAATAGATTCAAAACTATTAATCAATCCAACATAACAACATATCAAGAAAGCCTATTAGAAATCCCCAGTCATCCAACTCTTATTGCCTTATTGAATGTTCATTAAGTTCAAAATTATAGAAAACTCCTAACATATTATCATGTCTCAACTTTAACAATAGATAAGTTCATCTAGAAGAGAAAAACCAAACACCATAAGCTTGCAACAGGGAACTATAGAAGAAATATCAGCTAGATACCTAATGAGGACCACTCATCTAGAATGTCCGAATAGAAAATAAAAGACAAGCAAGACAGAAATTTCTGATAGCCTAATAATGCAAAATATATTGACTTGTGCTCATAACAAACAACAAGCCAATTAGAAATCCCCACCTAGACGAGACTCACTGCCTTTATTTTGAAGGGTCAACAAAATTTACAATAGTAGAACACTGCGTCATATCATCATGACAATGACGAGTATCATGTACTATTTATGTTAAGAAACAAATAAACGTGAGGCAATTATTCCGTGCAATGTAGGGGAGCAAAATTATGCTTAGAAAGTCTAAATTGTGTTTTTGTAGTGCAGAGAATATGTTATACCAACGGGTTGGCAGATTGGCTTAAACATGTCCTACAGAAATAGGAGAAGAGAAACACATTGGCATTGGTCAAATGCAGGATATGGTGTTGTGTAACCAGTAAAAAGAAAAAAGAAGAGGGTGAACAACTAAAAACAATGGGCTTTTAGGCTGAAAGTGATGCAACATTCATTGGTAAAGCAAAGTCATGAGACGGATAACCTTGTTTTTGTATTACATGTTGATGAGAAGGATGCATATTTACTTTCATCCTTCTCACATTCTCCATCCATTAACTTTCATGAGTAAGGTCTGCATGCAAGATGAAGGTGGCTGCTATGGGCGGCTAGCTTGAGACCACAACAAGGTCATGTTGATCCAGTGCAAGGTATGCTTTTGAGTCAAAACAATATATTGAAGGGTTAGAATTTAATGGCTTTAGTGAAATTTTATGAACTTTTCTGGCATCAACCCTATTGTTTAAAGGGCATGTGAAAGCTTAAGTTGCTCATTCAAATAAATATAAGCATGTCTGACAATCTCATCTATGTCATAGCAAATAATAAAAATGTTTCACTTACCATATAATTTAGAAGATATTTTACTTTCCTCAAGTTCAGAGTCCACACAATGGGAGCGAGAGAAGCATACCTTGAGTTCTTGAAGCAGATAGTCACTGAAATCTAAAACTTAAAATTTAGATTCACACACAAACTAGAAAGAGTTTGAAAGCTCATATAAGGCTAGCAAAGAAGAAAATAGCAGAGGAATAACATCAGATATCAGCAAGAATCACAACAACAATAACCAACAAGAGATGTGAACAAGGTTCACCAACAAAATCCTCCAAATAGGTTAAAAAGGAATCCAAATGACTAGAATTACATATGGATAAAAGAGGAAGCAGTAGGAGGTAGCTCAATCACACAACGACAAAAAAACTAACACAAAGCTTTTCGAAATAGCTTACAAAGCACTACCAAACTGAGGCTTGACAAACCCATCATGCCACTCATGAGCCAAAGAGCAAGAGCTTATATATCCAACAAGATAGAAATGACACAAAAACAAATAGACATGTCCAATATTGGTGGGTGGATACATATTTGGGTAGGGTGGAGACAATTTTGGTACATTGCTATCCCTATTGCGACTCATATAGACAAACCACCAACATAAATAGATTCAACGTCAAAATTTTGAGACAAACATATCGGATAATTTCATAAAAAATATTGAGAAGGATGAGTGCAAAAAGGATTGAAAAACTAGAAGGAAGTAAAAAAGGAAGTGCCATACTAAAAGACAACATCCTTCAAAGGAATAGACAAAACAAAGAAAAGAATTCCAAATTAACTTTGCAAAACAACTATGTAGGTGAGATTCATTATGTCCTAGGTTTTTTGTAAGACATCAGGTTGTCCTAAAAAAATTACAAAGGACCTAAAGCTTTTCCAGAAACCAAACAAATTTAGAAACAAATGACAAATATAAGAACAGAAGCTATGATCCATTTTGGGTAACATAAGTCATATGATAATTCTTCTCAAGCACATCCAACAAGCATAGAAAGGAAGGAAGATGAGTTAAGAATTCCCATCATATCATGTGGTGATAGGTAGGAAACATCTACATTATCCAACATGCCTAAATCACCTTAACATAACAACAACTACGTAGAATATTAATGAGCCCATTCAAATGATGAAAGATATTGTATTTTCATACTCAGCTACATATCATTGCAAAATAAATTCAATGAACCCTTACATATATCAAATCATTACCAAGGAACCTCTTTTCATGAGCTAACATGAATCAAGCACAGTTAGAACTAGAGGACCTATAGCAACAACATATTGAAACGTGAAAAAATTAGCTACATAGAACTAATATCCTTGAGATCAGGAACCCCTAGATACATATAAGAAATAGTAACAAAGATGAGATCTACTCAGCTTAAAGATTTTTGAAGAGAAACTATATGGGAGACTTAGTATTAAATAAAAAAATTCCCATCCAAGTAAAAATGGCCAAAGTCACCAATATGCATCTACATTCCATCAAAAAAACTTCATCTATAACAAGATGAGTACTACTTGGCTCAATAAGTAAGAAAGATGCATGATTAATTGTAGCAACCAAATGAGCATTGAACAAGACAAGAGAAACAATCAGAATAGTTCATAGACATGCTAGATGGCAATATTTTTTAATGTCAAACTAAAATAAAATCCAAAAGCATCGGATAAGGGTAAAAAATGAAACTAAATTAGATCAATAAAGGGCACAATTATAGAAAGTCAAAGATTAAACTAGAATGCACTAGATATATAATTGTTAGTTTCTTGCTTCGAAATTGATGTTGTGAAGTGCTGATGGTTATCTTCATTTTTATAGTAAACACTAAACTAAATATGGTGTTCATGTAAACATATATCATGCGCAATATTGGACATATACAAACAAGATTGAATATTAATCACCTGCTACAATCAAAAATCTATTTGAAAAGTTGACCTTGAATAATATATGTAGACATTCTTACCATAGCAAGCACTATATCATTGAATGCATATAGATCACAAACTATGAATGTCAGCATATAGTACATAGACATTGATTACTTGCTTTCTTGGTTTTTTTGTTTTGTTTTAATAAGGAACTTTTTATAATATAAGAAATTTATATTCAAGTCTCTACTCCTTAGGTGTAACAGTCATACTGTGACCCTATAAACCAAGGTGACTACCAACTAATAAACCACTTGTTTAAAAATGTTGTATAACTTATGTGTAATATTAACATTCCACAATACATTTTGGTTCATGTAAGCATCCTTAAGCATTGCATTACACCACTTCAAATCAATTATGATTTGTATTTTGAAAATTATAATTAGATTAACAAAGAAACTATGAACATTATGGCTTTCTAAAGTCTCACTCAAGGTCGTTTATCATGCTTGCACAATTTTATTTCCTATAATTATACAATAAGGGATTTTTTAACCCAATTTCTAGTGTCTGCAAGCAGTCTTGGGATTATATGCTACTCAAATACCACTTGAAAATATACGATAGTAACAAATTTTGTTAATGAAGAAATAAAAAATTCTAGAGTTCAGGTGGATCTTGAAAAGTAACTAACCAATGCATATACCAAACCATCCAAGAATAAAGATGAATAATATATTGTTGTACTACATGGAGCCCTTGGATGACTCAACTGATGAAAGCATTAATTATCTTATGAATTTAATATGCAAGAAGACATGCATTGTCAATGGTTACTTAAGATCTGATAAGTAAAAGAGTTAATATGCTATCATTATTTCATTAAATATAATATTAAAAATCTCTCCATGTATTTACTTGCCTCAAAACTGAAAGTTATACTTTTTGCATCAAGTTTCCATGACAACGACATGTGACTTCTTCTTCTATGCTTGGACCTAGAAAACCTAAATGAGGAAGAAAGAACCTCTCCAAGTGATACAACCCATCTTGTAGATTAGAAATGAAATGATGCATGTGGGTATATGTGTAGAAATTCTATCTTCCGTAAGATGTTAGTATTAGTTAGATATATGAATTTTACTACATTTTTATAGATTAAGAATGATTTCCAACCTTAGATATATGAATTTTACTACATTTTTTGATAGATTAAGAATAATTTCCATCCCTAAACATATGATTCACTATACACAACACATTCGTGCAATGGGATGAAGATTCCATATTGTATATATCCTTCAACTTTTCTTTCAAGCTAATAAAGCATTGGTTACCCTCTTGATGTTATTTTTTCACCAATATTAGTGCATTATTTAAGAAAACACTACTATAGAAAAGGCCTTTGGCATTGGTTATTTAGAGCCTTTAGCATCGATTTCCAAGTGACACCCAAGTGGGCGCTGCTAAAGGTTGACACCTTCAACGTCAATTTATAACCGACGCCATAACCCTTCCTGCCACCGAAAATGCGCCAGCAAGGGAACTATAAGTATCAGTTCTTAATGAAAATTGACACTATATCATGATCAAAGACGTCGGTTATTCAACAAACATTGATGCCATAAACCTTCTAGCCACTGAAAATGCGCCAGCAAGGGAACTATAAGTGTCAGTTAGTAAAGAAAACCGACACTATATCATGGTTAAACATGTCGATTATTAAACAATAACAGACACCATATCCCTGCCAGCATGGTCGTGCCTGGCCACAATATGTGTCAGTTCTTACAAATAACTGATTCCAACCATGGAAGAGACGTCAGTTTTTAGCTAATAACCGACGTCGTATGTCTTTGGTGTCAGTTTTATACAAATAACCAACACCTATGTTCTGGTTTTTTTTTTCTTATTAGTTTGTAGGCCTGCTGTATGGCTGGTTAGCTAGATGTAGAACTTGTAGTTCAATTCTAAACTGCAGGTTTACAACATCCATTGATATCAGTCAACAACATGCCATAGACCTACAAAGTCATTCACATTTAGACACATGTATTGATCAGATACATGTAGAAACCTACAAAGACATTTACATTCACATTCGGTTCCAGTCATTTCATCTCTTTACACATTCAGACATTCATGTATTAATCAGAAATAGGCATTCACAGTCACACATATGACAATTCAGACGAAGTCATCCAAATTCACACAAAAATAATTATGAGAACAAATTTTAGCAATATCATTCTTTATTCATCATCATCATCATTGTCATCAGATACCCAATTATATTTAAAAATTCCCACTACTTGTAGGGATTTTGCCCATTCTTCTCTTACAACATCTAATTCCTCCCTCGTATAGGGAGTATGTACATCTAATAACTTTCCACATGTACTGAAGTCAGTTTTAAACACCTGCAAAGATAATGACTTATATGTTATTAATAATTTATAATAAGATTGATATATTTCATATTATCTAATGAGACTATAGATAATAGCTTATGCATAGTATTGATTTCCATTGTGGCATATTTGATGATTAGGTCCATAAATTACATCGCATAGTAGGCACATGCCCAACCATTGTCTTGTGTAGTACACTATAAATTGAAACATACAAAATATTCAAAAATACAAATAAGCATAGTTCACATGAATAATATATACATCAGAGACGGGAAATTACTTTCACATTCTCCCAAATTAGTGGTTGATTATTTTTTATGGGGACCTTTCCTCCAGCTTTTTTGAACTCTTGTAAAGCCCTACATGTTAATGTAACACATCAAATTGCATAATTAAATAGTAATGTAATAACAGATGTTAACGGATATAAAAATATGAAATATTTCTCACGGGAATAATAGCCTTTTCATTGTGTGTCCATATAATGTATTCAATTTGTTCCCCGCAGGATCTAGATAATAGACAGTGAACATCTTGGGGATAATAACTAGTAACTCCCAATGCCTACCACTACAGGTAAAAATTAAAAAATTAATAACTCAAAATCCACAATCAAAATGTAATTTTCTTAAGTCCAAATTATAAGCAAAGTAAACTTACTCGACATTGAATGGAGCTATTATAACCGTCTTCTTATTTTTACCAAAATATTCAAAAGCAGCACAACAGTATGAAGTAACTGAAGAAGGGTATGTATCTACAAGACTAATCAAAGATGGAACCAAAAATCCCACATGGGAAAATGCAAAATCTGTGCATATAATGTGTAAGTGGCTGTAAATCATGTATTACATATGCATAAATTTATAAGAAACCAGATCACCATATATAAAACAAGGTATACATATGTACAAATAAAATCTCACCATAGCCATAGCTCTATCATAGATGTGTTCAGGCAATCTTAACAAAACAACTCCAAAATATCTTAGATAAATAGCTTGTTATCATATGATTGACCTGCATTAATTTATATGCATTAATGCGTATGCAAAACTTGTATTACGTATGCATTAATACGTATGTAAAACTTGTATAAATAGATTGTTATCGTATGATTGACCTACAACATCCTCTAGAATAGTAACATTTATATGGAAATTTGAATCATGTTCGCCTATCCATACTGCCATACCCCTACAATTAGGACCTAATGAGGTGTGTAGGTCCCTTGGAAGCCAACTTGGTACTTTAGGAGGTTGAGGTGGAGGCCGAGATGTAGTGGGTGTCTTCCATTTGACCTATATATAATTTCAGATCAATTGACTCATATATACACACTAACAAATTAATGTAATGTAAATTTACCATCCAATATTAGTATAGATGACATCATCTTTGGGCCACATTATCACTCTGCCTTCTGTCTCACTAAGCGTTTCAGAATTTGGGTGGGCATATGGTAGTGGAAGATCCCTCCAATCGGGGAGTATATGTATGAGGCTCACACGAACCACACCAGCTGGTACTGTAGTCCCATGAAACATCTCCCCTGGAAGGGTTGGGTAAGCATGTTCCTCTACAACAATATATTCTTGACTTTTTAGATGGCATGGCCTCAACCCCTACAAATTTATGTAAAGAATGTTATATACATATATACATAAAAATATCATCTTGAAAGACTATCTACTATATATGTCATAAAAATACTTACAGCGGATGTGCTAGGTGGTGAGTCTACATGATTACTCCCAACCTCTTTAGTAGGAGAAGAGTGGGCCACCACAAGTATTGTTTGAGTGGCAGTCTGAGATGCCAACCACTTTCTAATTGCTTCATTGACTCTCTTATCAAGTGTTTCCTCGACTCTCCTATCAAGTGCTTCCTCGACTCTCCTTTCAATTAATTGATCTACCTATACATGGAAAAAAGAAACACTAGCTTCTGATTATTGAATTCTCTTTCGCAATAACATTCTAAGAAAAGAATAAGTTACCACAGCTTGTGGAAGTCCCGCTCTTGGGACTGGTTTGCACTGTGATGGCCCAAAGAATGCTCTGATGCCCACACCATCTCCTGCACCCCTAACACGTTCAGCATGCTCTGGGTTACCCAGAGAAACTATCAATTCATCCCTTGTGCCATCAGGGATGAACTTGCCTTCCTTCCTATGCTTGTGCAGCCCCCGCTAATTGACGTCAATAGAGATTGATAACTAAACATAACAATAATCAATATCGATTGATTTCTCTAAGAGTTTAATTTTACCATTTTTTTAGCCGCCCCAGCAGTTGCAAGCTTTGTTATATCTCCCTTCTTATTTTGCCTCCCAGCTATCCACATAGCATGGTGAGGAAAAGGTGTAGGACCAATAGTAGAGGACTCCTGAGTAGCAGCAAACTGAATAGTAGACTCAACTTGTAGTCTTTGGTGAATGCCTACATAGCCTCTTAGACCCATTGTGTGGTCATGCACATTCAGTGCATGTCTTGCTCTTTGAGCATCGTTGATATCCTTATTTGTACGCACATTGATTTGGTTAGTAACACTAAAGGTTAATCTTGAATAGGTGAATACATAAGAACATGTATTAATTAAATTGGGAGTGGCACTTAATACCTTCAATTCATCCATTTTTCTTTGGGTAACAAACTCCTCCTAGTCTTTGGTGTGCAGATAGTTCCATTGCTAAGTGGCTGCCTTCTACCTAAATTTTTTTTTTAAAGAGAATACAAACAAAAATTATTAGTGTAGAGTTAGTAAAAAAGTCATCAATTTCTAGAATTGGAAATCAATCAAGAACACTTATTAGCATCATGTATGTAATCTCAGGTGAGATTTGTCCTATAGTGACTTAGGACCCTCCCACAACATTGCATCATGCATTTACCATGCAACTTTTCATCTAGATCAAATATACTATGCAAAATAGAATTGCTATTAACTAGTATCCTAAAAAATTAGAAATATACAAAAATAGAATTGCAAATAATAATAACTCACACATAGTTCCTTCCATACTAAGTCTTTTTCCCCATAGGAACTTTATGCTAGGATTCAAAAATAGGACTACAATGGTTGTGAGTAAGCACCCCAATATATGAAATAAATGAGTTGCGGTTCACTCCAACTGGATTTCCTATAAGATCAAAATCCACATCCAGTTTGGGTCCATTGCTCCTTTGCTATAGTAACTTGTTCATCATTGTGATGCCCCTCACTTTCTCATTTTTTTTTGCTGCTCATCAAGTGCTCCAATTTCTTCAGGGGGTACATCACCAACCTAAAATTTGACAAAAAAACACACTTACATGATATAACTATAAATGAACATATAGATAGAAACCTCAGGGATATATTTTTAAAATTTACATTGTGAAGTGGTGCATTGACATCCTCACATTCACAGTAATCATCAGCACGGTCATCAGGAGAATGCTCAGCCATCTGAAAGTTCACATTCACATTGTAAAGTTGTAAAGTTCACATTGTAAGGTAATTCACATTGTAAAGTTCACATTCAAAAAAATAAAACATATAAAAAATATAATCATGCATGCCTCTAATATTGCAATCTTTTATCAATTAACAATCCTTCATTGTGATCTCTGTACACATACAAGTCATCATTAGCTTCAATATTTGGTGGTGTTGTCAACCCAACTGAGAATGGACTGGAGTCATCATACTTATCATAGTACTATTCTTCATCTATAGGATCTTCAATGAACTGACTTTTACCATGAAGAACAACCGACCATTTATCATTTGCAGGATCATCGATATAAAATACTTGTTTCTCCTATGATGCCAATATGAATGGTTCACCCTTCTCGCCAATCTTTTCAAAGTCCGCTAATGTGAAACTCAATTCATCCACTATAACTCCTTTGGTTTTATCGACCCAATTACATTTAAAGAGTGGAATTCTAAAATCTACGTAGTCAAACTCCCATATGTCTTCAATGAAACCGTAATATGACATTTTAGCTTCATGTGGACTCTTATCCTTTGCACTTGCAAAAAACAATGAAGACGCTTCAAGGGTGACCCCACTATTTTGGATGACACTCTTATCATCTTGACGCTTTGTGTAATATGAGAATCCATTTATGCAAACCCTTCATTAGACATAACATTCAATTTTGCTTTAAAGGTGATGTATTTGATAGTTTTAGTAAGATTATCTGGTGTTTGAGATAGTTGATGTAAGACTTTATCTTCAAACCACTTAATAAATGTCTTGTTATGCTCTCTAGCAAGCCACATTGAATTGGCTTGAGGATATTGTCTCTTGATGAAATTGGTATGTTCCTCGATATAAACACTCACTTCGTTGATGTTCTATAAAATATACAAGTGACCTTGTTCCAACTGCTTACAGCTGATTACTTTCATCTGTGATCCCAAAATTCCTTTTCTAAAATGCTCCTCAATATTCTTGTCTTTTAGAGGAGCATCATTAGCACTCCGAAAGTCATTGCAAAAATCCATAACCTCTCTCGCCACATAACCCTCGGTAATACTCCCTTCAGGACAATAACAGTTTCAAACATCACCTTTAAAAATGCTCATGTATCGTTCAAAGGGATACATCTAATGCAAGAAAATTGGTCCCAACATTTTCACATCCCTAGTCAAGTGGACAACAAGATGCATCATGATATCAAAGAACGAAGGAGGAAAATACATCTCAAGATGACATAGGGTAACAACCAATTCTCTTTGTAATTTATCGAGAGTATCTGGGTCAATAACTTTGTTGCATAGACTGTTGAAAAAGAAACAAAGTCTGGTGATTGCAATCCTTACATGCTTCGACAATATAGATCGAATTGCCACAGGCAATATTTGTTGGATTGGAGTGTGAAAATCATGATATTTAAGACCTATCAACTTCATATCTTTTATTGATACCAATGTATGGATGTTGGATGAGTAACCGCGTGGCACCTTAACATTTACCAAGCATTCACAAAAAGCTTTCTACTCCTTTCTCTACAACGTTTAACAAGCGGGAGTAAGTATGTTCTCTGATCGCTACTAACTACTTTTGTTAATTTTGTCCTTGTTCCCATTTCACATAGGTCCATTCTGGATTTTATCCCATCTTTAGTCTTACCTGGTATATTCAACAGAGTACCGATGACACTATCACAAACATTTTTATCAACGTGCATGACATCGATACAATGCCTGACTATCAAAGAACTCTAATAAGGAAGATCCCAAAATATTGACTTCTTCTTGAATAAAGATTTGTCACTCCGTATGGCCATCATACATTGTGATCTCTTACCAAATTCATTGGAAAAGTCTTTTACTCTTTCATAAACATCCTCCCCTGGTATAGGTTTAGGTGCACTCCGTTCCTCATTTCTGAATGCTTTACACAACCTACGATACATATGGAATTTTGGAAGAAACCTTCAATGACCAAGATATACAGTCTTGCCGCCATGTTTTAGTCATATTGAATCAATGTTCTCTTCACATATATGACACACTTTAGATCCTTTGACACTATTCGAACAAATTTCCATATGCTGGAAAGTCATTCACAGTGCATAACAACATAGCATGCAAACGAAATGTCTCTCTTTGTGAAGCATCATAGGTCATCACACCTTCACCCCAGAGTTTCTTCAAGTCATCAATCAAAGGTTCAAGATAAATGTTGATATCATTTCTAGGTTGTTTAGGGCCCGATATCAAGAACAACATCATAACGTACGTATTTTTCATACACAACCAGGGAGGAAGATTGTATATAACAAGCATAACTGGACAAGTGCTATGTTGGCTTCTCAATGTCCTGTACAGATTCATCCCATATGTACAAAGCTCAAGTCTTAGATTCCTGACTTCTTCACTGAATTCAGGGTACAAAAAATCAATCTTCTTCCACTGTGGGGAATCGGACGCATGTCATAGGATCCCATCATTTTTTTTCTTAACATCTGTATGCCACCTCAAATTCTTCACATCTATCGAATTGGAAAACAAGCATTGAAATTGTGGTATTATAGGTAGATACAACATCACCTTGGAAGGAGAACCAATTTTGGACTCCCCCAAAGTTGTCAATTTATACCTTGACGCACCACATTTGGGACAATCTTTCAAATACACATAATCCTTTTGAAATAATACGCAATCATTCGGGCATGCATGTTTCCTATTGGCCTCCATTCCCTTTGGGAACAACAATTTCTTTAACTGGTATGTTGAGATTGGCAGCTCGTTTCCTTCATGAAGAATTTCATTCAATAAAGACAATAATGACGTGAAGCTTTTGTCGCTCCATCTATTGTTAGCTTTCAGCTTATACAATCTCAACACAGTGCTAAGCTTTGTAAACTTACAACTTGTATATAACGGTATCTCATCATCATGCACAATGTTTCTAAACATGGGAGGTGGATCAATGTGCTCTACCTCACAACTATCCATCATCTTATCAACGATGTCTACTGGAACTGGTTGGTTCACATCTACGTCATCGGAGGCAATTTCTTCTTCCACACAAGCACTACTATCGGCATCCACTGATTTTAGGTTTGAAATCTTTCCATGCCAGTTCCATTTTGTATAGCCTTGTACAATCCCGTTACACATGACATGAATTTTGATTTCGTCACTAGTGATGACTTTCAAGTTGTTACCACAATGCATACATGGATAGTAGAACCTATCTCCAGGTTGTTTCCTATGTTCCTCGGCAAATCTAATAAACTGATCAAGACCAGAAATAAACTCTGGGGTGCAGTCATTTGGAATGGACATCCGTGATCTATCCATTCTATGATCAAAGAAAAAACAAGTATATATTAGAACAAGATTAAAAGATTAGGGTTTATGGTTAAAAATGTTGGGTTTAAGGTCTTATATATAATAAATGTGTACCACCTATCCCATTCATGAACACCCAATCTCAGTAGTAAGTGTATAATGTGTATTGGGTTTTCAAGAAAATTTCAGCAGCATTTCCTCAATGTTCTCCAAGTACATATGTACTTAGATAACAAACGGGGAAATGCTACCAAAATTTTCTTGAAAATTGAATACACATTTTACACTTTCATCCTATGTGAGATTAAGTGTTCAAGAACAGTCCCAAACTGGGGACTATCCGAGATTTACTCCTAATTAATGAGTAAATTTTGGACGGGTTTCTAGGCCAACAATTACATGTGTTGTCATTCTTATACCTACAATCCTAGTTTTATCATTCATATCCTAGTTCTTCAAGTTAGGGTGATTATTGATGTCTTTAGAAGCATGATTGGCAATCTAGGGCAAAGTTCATCATTTACATTCCAAGCATGTCACATGATTGCATTATAGTTCATCATTAAGAAAGAAGGGTGATTAGGATTCTCAATATACTCAACAAGGAAACAAGTTACCAATTTCATAGTTAGGAGGGTAGAGATACCCTTAGATCTAGATCTAATGGTTCATAATGAGTCAATGATAAAATATGGAGCTTGACACACTACCTAAGGATGGAACTTAGTCCAATATGATTTAGATATCTACTACATCATCATCTAATTAGGTTTATTTGTCTATGCTTATTCACTCTTTTCCCTACTATTATTACATATAGCTAGGGTTAATTACCTGATTTACTTCAAATTTGGTAGATTTTCTAATTTGACTATGAATAACAAAAAATTATAATTAGATTCTAGGTTTGATCTATGGGATTATGTGATTCATAATATTAGATACCTAGGGTGATTAATGAATTAATAATTATTCGAGAGGAGTTAGATTACCAAATTATATAGGAGGCTATAATATATCACTACATATTCATATACCAAGTAATGGAGAATAGATGAACACATATGGAGTAAATTGATATTTAGCCCACTTGTACATTATTGCATAACCATGGCTAAGTTGTGTACATAATTAAGTTTATATGTAGTATGTAAACTTTTCCCAAAAACTAAGAGGGGTTGTGCTCGTGTTTGTGAATCAACAAAGAGTAACACTACACAGTCTACACTATTTGGTTAGTTGTCAGTACCTGTCAGAGATCGGCAGGCGGGCAGCGGTGGCGGTGGCAGTGGCACAGTAGGAAGAAGAGGCAGAGCAGTGCGGCGGCAACAACAAGAAGTAGATGACTAGGCGGTGGCAGTAGCAGGAAGAAGAAAACTAGGTGGCGTTAGCAGCAGGAAGAAGAGGCGGACCAATGTGGCGACAACAACAGGAAGCAAAGGAGTAGGCGGCGGCAGCAGCAGGAAGAAGAAAGGCAGGTGGCGATAATAGCAGGAAGAAGAGGAGTAGGCATCAGTAGCAACAGCGGTGGTAGGAGCGGCATGCAGGAGCAGAGGCAGTGACAGTAGGAGCAGCGGTAGGAGTGGCAAGCGGTAGGAGAAGTTGCGGCGGAGAGAATCATCAGAGAATCCTAACTCTTGAAATTAGGAATGAAACAGAGAAAGGGTAAGAGTTTGGTTCACGCAGGTTCTATTAAGCTAACAATAGACGTCGGTTATTATAAAAAACCGACACTCAAATCCATAGCTGTCAGTTATCACAAAAAAATTTACACCTTTGTTCAATGATAGTCGTCGGTTTCAACTAGAAAAACTAACGTCTATCTACATATGCCGACAAAAAAAATTGTTCTTGAATAATGACCATAGTCGTCAGTTTCCGTAGCAAACCGACGCTAAAGGGGGGTGAACATTTTCACATGAATAGCGCGCGAAAACACATCAGCGTCAGTTATTACTAGAAACCTGATGATAAAAATGGGCCCAATTTCTCTCTCGCGACAAACCTTTAGTTGTCGATTAATTTGTCAGCAACCGACATCGTATGTTAAATTTTGGAGGTAATTTTTTGTCATTGGAAAATTCGGATTTGGCGAGCGATTTTAGGCGTCGGTTTCTTATTGAGGAACATACGTTAAATAAAAAGTGATACCCATGTTTGGCCTCTCTTCTTATATAGATGTCAGTTTTTGTATTCAACCGATGTTGTAGGGTTTAGGCGTCAGTTTCTTGTATACAACTGACACATCTAAATGTTATTTTATTAGTCATTTCTATAGTAGTGAAATAAAAGCTATATGGTTTAAAAATGAACTATGAAACGTTCATGCAGGGTTGTCTACTAAGTGGAACTACCCAATATCTATCTTGCTAATTCCTTATATGAAATGGAAGAATTGTTAAACAACTATAATGGCCTATTATTTTGTAAACATTTATTATTTATCCAAGCATGAGGTGTGCTAACACGATAATATGATTGTTTCTTATAGGAGAAAAACTAAAAAACACAACTAGTAAAATAAAAATAACACTTGATTTGTTGTGTTAATTAGGTTTTATTAGGCCCCATTCATAATCCACCTTCTCATGGAGTTTTTTGTGTGGTGGGTTCCATATTTAAATTTACTTTTACTCTCATGTCTTTTTACACTTGTATTGTTAAGAAGTTGTTATATCTAGAAGGTGAAACATAGGACACACATATATGTCGATCGTGGGGGGGAATCTTCAAAATATTGCTCGAGTTTAATATGTCATTAACCTCATTTATTGATTGATATGTGTAAAGTAATGCATGATAGTTGCGATGAGATTCGTTGCAAGATTTTAAGTGGGTAAAAAGTACTTCAGTTTGTAAATAGAAATCTATTTTGGGGGTTGGAATCATCATCATTGGTCATGGGTGCCATGGGATGCCAGTGCACTACTCTACATAGTTGAATAAAACAACTCTTTTAATTCATTGTTCTACTGGCTTATGCATTAGTATGTCAATTTGTAAATATAATTATTTTACTACAACCTATCCAAAGAAGTAGAAGGGCTATTGAATGCCAAGTTGTAAATCATAGATTCTGTCAAATTAATGAATGTTATCCTAACACATTTAATTTATTAGTCAAATATTAAAATTACTAATCCAAAAGATATCATATAGGTATAAATTAATAATTTGGCTTCCACTTGATGTGATATCCCCATAAACAAACAAAGTGCAATTTTCATCAACATCCTTCCATCCATAGTAATAAAAGTCTCCATATTTTACAAAATATCGATGATTTTTCACAATTATATAGGCTCTCGAGCATTCACAACCAATAATACCTTGGTAGATGATTTTTTGTGACTTTTCACAAATTTTCTTACTTTTTCACGATTTATACGATTTTTCATGATTATTGATGACTTTTCACTTTTTTTCATGATTTTTCTCTTTTAAGCCATTTGCTCTTTTCTTTCTAGAAATATGTACTAAAAACTCTTGATATACCCTAAACCTCCAAACCCTCACTCTCCTGACAATGCATTGTTATTGTTCAACTATTCTTTAATTATTTTCCTACTTTTTCACTCAATAAGATTGTATGTCTAGTAACCTTAATAGTTATATTTTAGTTGATATATATGTATGTATAGAAGGATCCATGTAGCCAAACCCAACATGGTTGGAATTGAGGCTTATTTGATAATGATGATGATGATATATGTAAGTATACATATACATATACATATACATATACATATACATATACATATACATATACATATACATATACATATACATATACATATACATACATATATATATATATATATATATATATATATAGACATATGTTTACATGTGTATATATATCCATATATAATAACCATATATACATATATATCACTGACTTATTCTCAATTATTTTTGAATAGTTTACCGAACTTTAACCAAATATATCGATTTGTTCATAAATTTTTCTGATTTTTTCTGAATTCTGATTTTTTCCGGCCAGCCAAAAAGTTGTTGAATGTCGAATTTGTCACTATGATTCCATCTCACATTGTATGCTCTTGTAGGCAAGTAAAAGAAGAATCGATAAGGCAAGTTGAACCTAGTAGAAAATGTCAACCATATGGTGAGAACATTTAAATGGATAGTCTACTTTCAAGCTACATAAGAAAGCATGGAATGTTCATGATCTTTTCAATAAATTCAGATGTTACGTACAACACTTATAGTAGGACATTTTGATTATAAAAAGCATATCACAACCTATCAGTGTTATTCAAATGATACATGATAATGCTTCATATGAAGTGGGCCATGAAATATTTTTATACAGTTGTACTACATTTTTCGCACTCCACACACAAACAACTGAACTATGTTCTACACGACTTCTTCAAAAAACCAAAAAAAACAAATTATCAAGTGACCCTCTTTAGTCCCTCACAAGTCAATTCTTTTCTAATATGATCACGATTGTTGTACCCTGGTTAAACACAAAGTCACCATCAATATCAGTGCAAATAAAATAAAAAATAGGTAGCACTTTTTGCTATAGTTCAAAGAAAAATATAGGAAAAAGGACCCATTTAGATGAGCACAATTAGTGAACATTTGAGAAGTAAATAAAATGACTTATGGAGAAGTTTTACAAGTTCAATTCTAGGATCAAATGAGTATGTGGTTGGGGGATAATAAAATACAAACTTCATAGACAGGAAGATATGGTGGGTTAAATAAAACATAATTATTTGGGGCCTCCAGCCAGATATAGAAGTGAAAAATCCAATTGTAAACTGTGTTATGGAGCCTACCCACACCCAACACCTTTTGAATCTCAATGTACCAATCCTTATCTTTAAATCTATAATATTATTGGTGGTAGAGCCACAAAACGAGAAGGAAAACCTACAAATCGTAAATAGAGGGACAAAACTGAGAGACTTACTTACGGATTACACCCCTCTAAACAATATCATTTCTGAATCCACTCCACTCAAAATCCCTTGATTGTTTTGATCGATCAAATGTTGAGGAGGATGGCTAAGTCTAGAAATGGGTCTTCAATGGGAGGACCCGAAAGAGGGGTAAACCTTTGGAAGGGTTTATAGAAAGGATAGTAGGCATGCTAGTAGAAGAGTAGAGGGGTAATGGAATGGGGCCGGTTGAGGAGGGATGTCAAATGTTGGGCACATGATAGTCTATTCAATGTATGTATTATGTCAAAGAAATTAAACCATCACTATCTTGGCCGTTAATACCTTATTTTCTTCTGGCAAGGTTTTTGTAGAGTTGCGGCCGCAATATTGTCATGTTTTCTATTTCATTGAAGGCTCCGTCCTTTCAAGATCTTCCCTCTACTACTTTGTGAGGCTATGTGGTAGTAAAGGAAAGAAATCTGGGTGGGGAAAGGAGAAGAGAGTGAGAGGGGGAGAGCCATTAGATCTAGGATTGTGGGGAGTGGAGAGGGTAGTGACAAAGAGTAGTGGAGTGTCGGTGCACAATAGAGGTGCTATCAAGGTGGGTGTCGGGGAGGGGAGATGGAGTGTTGGCGAGATGGAATGCCACAGGTAATTAGGGGAAGAGTGAGTACTAATCGCGCCAATAGGAGGGAGTTTTTTATAAGGCCAATGGAAGGGAGTTGGAGTAGCGTTCGATAAAGTTAAATTTTTTGGCATTTTAGTTGTTTGAGCGATGGGAGTGGAGAGAGAGGTAACAGGTTGGAATGAGATTTTATAGTTATATTGAGATTTTTAGTTCATTTTTTAGTTATTAAAATGATCTATATTTGTTTTATTTAAATTTTTATATTTGTAAATGAATATACCTTTTAACTAGAAGTACAATATATGTAGCTCAGAAAATTGTAGTTAAATCATACCTTTTTCATAGTGTGAAGACATGGTAATTATTGAACCTGAAGCTACATCTAAACCAACCATCCCTGAACCCCCTCAGGAAGCAGTTGAAGAACCAATCTACAAACCATGACCTCCCTACCAAGCCATCCTAAAAATAACAAGGCTCTACGCTCACTTCATGAAATTTAGGGATGCAATAAAACAATTACATGTCAACATTCCCTTCCTTGATGCTTCAGTACACATGCCTTTCTGGTTCAAATACATGAAATTCCACCAGACTAGGAAGTATACTACTGAAGAGTATGAGACTGTTAAACTTACTAGGACCACTTCACACATAATTCAAAGTAAAATGCCTAAAAAATAGAAGGACCCTAGTTCTTTTGGAATAGGATGCTACTTAGGTGATAATGCTTGTAGAAAGGGCCTAGATGATGTAGGAGCTAATATATCCATCACGCCTTACAACCTTTGCAAAATATTAGGATTCAATGACATGTTACCCCAAGCCATGACCATCCAACTGGCAGACTCATCCATGACCAAACCTATGGGAATCATAGAAGACATTATGGTTAAGGTTGGGAAAGATACATATGTCCCTTGTGACTTTGTGATCATGGACATAAAATAAGATTTGTGTTACCCTCTCATTTTCGGTCATCCTTTCCTAGACACATTCGGAGCCTTGATTGATGTTGAAGTCGGGACCATTTTGTTAAGATAAGGAAGCAAACCCTTGAGTATAGGGTGTTTGAAAACATGAAGGGGGCTAGTTTCCAAGAAGATGTATATCTCCTTGACTACATTGTTAAATTATCCCAACTGAGGTAGGAATGGGAGTTAGTTGATAACCCCCTACACACAGCCCTCACTACCCCCCTTGAATGTGACTTTGACAATGAACAATTAGATCAATGTAAGTCTCACTTAGATAATTTTCAGGAGATCCCTAATGCTGAAATTGTTGACCTTAAAATGATCTCCATCATAGAGGAAAAACCTGAACAACCCGAGGCCCCAAAAATGAAGATTCTTCCCATAGGTTTGAAATATGTCTTTCTTGATGAACAACAATTGTGCCCTGTCATCATAAATTTTGACCTTACCCTTGAACAAGAAAACAAACTTATGGGTGCACTTAGGAAAAGAGGAACTGCCTTGGGGTATAAAATTACAGATATAGTTGGAATATATCAATCCATCCACATTCACAAAATCCCAATGATAGAAGAAAAAAAACCTTCCCGAGATCCACAATGAAAACTCCACCCAAACATGAAGGAAGTTTTCCATCTAGAGGTGATTAAACTTTTGGCTGCAAGAGTCATCTACCCCATCTCCGATTCCTCATGGGTCAACCCATTTGAAGTTGTTCCCAAAAAGGGTGGGACTACTGTCATTAGAAATGAGAAGAATGAACTCATTATCACCTTCACCGTCACAGGATGGAGAATGTGTATTGACTATAGGAAACTCAATAAAGCAACTAGGATAGACCACTTCTCACTTGCCTTCCTAGAATAAGTTCTTTAATGCTTAGCCCATCAACAATACTTTTTTTATCTAGATGGACATTTAGGATTCTATTCGATTCCTATCCAACCTGAAGATCAAGAAAAAACAACCTTCATATGTCCCTTTGGCACTTATTCTTTTAGACGAATACCCTTTGGCTTGTGCAATGCACCAGCCACCTTCCAACGGTGTATGTCTTTCATCTTTACAGGGTTGACTAAAACTATCATGGTGGTGTTCATGGACGACTTCTTCATCTATGGAGATAGTTTTGACTCTTGCCTTAGAAATCACTTCCTTGTTCTTGATAGATGTTTTGATTCACACTTAGTCCTTAACTGGGAAAAGTGTCACTTCATGGTTAAGGAGGGCATTGTTCTAGGCCATATAGTAAGCAATCAAGGCATAGAAGTTGACAAAGCTAAAATTGAAGTTATCACCAAGCTTCCACCTCCAACCTCATTCAAATACATATGAACCTTCTTGGGACACACCAATTTCTATCAAAAATTCATCCATGTCATTTCTAAAATCACAAAACCTCTCACCAACCTTCTTCAAAAAAAGGTGCCTTTCCATTTTGACAAGGCATGCATGGATAGTTTTCTATGTTTGAAAAATGTTGTCAGAACCACTCCAATCATTCATGCACTAGACTAGGCACTACACTTTTAAATCATGTGTGATGCTAGTGACTTTGTTGTAGGTGTCGTCTTAGGATAGCAAATTCATAAGAAACATCATTTCATATACGACACATCCAAGACCTTAGATGAAGCTCAATGAAATTATACTGTGATGAAAAGGAAATGCTAGCCATTGTCTATGATTTTGATAAATTTTGCTCATACTTAGTTGGCTACAAAATCATTGTTTACACTGATATGTTAGGAATAATAATAGTCACATGATTAATTATAATTATTATGCATGATTGTATCTCTAATGTAATGGCCATTTATTGTATAATCATTTATGAGTCGTCATCATAAATGATTGCCCAATGGTTATATAGAATGCTTGTAGTCTGTTTAAGTATAAATACATATCACTCCCCACTTATAAATACATGGTATCAGACCCTCAAATTCCCCAACGGGTGCCCGATCCACAATGCCCACCTTCTACTCACCATCCATCCCCACCATTACTTCTCACTCAAACCCCCAGGCGCCATCGCCCCCGTAGGCTTCCCTTTCTCGCCACAATGGTCTCCTCCACCAGCAATTACATACTCATAGTAGCAAAGGAAGCTACACTAAGATGCTCCTCATCAATGAGTTCATGTCGGCGACATGGACATCCCATCCTCTTCGTCCGTAACTCCAGATCTTCCAAGTCAGACAGCCACCAATGCCACAAGTGATCAACACCGGAATCAAGGGCCAGCCACGAAACTGCCTCCATCTTCATCATTGTCCTAGTAGCCACCTTTGTATCCCTCTTTTCCTGCAGACCTATCACGTGAAACCTTCACCTAGCACATGTGTCGTTGATGATGCCACTGAACGTCATGGAAGATAGTCGATGTCCATCTAACCTCTCACCGTCACTCAATGCATCTACTACAGCCAGAAGCCAAAACCTTGCACCTCTTTTTCCCTTCTAGTCTTATTTCCCTATAACCCTAAGACCCGGTCGCCTACATAGGGATTAGCATCTGCAGTGCCGGCGACGCTTCCCTATTTGTCTCCACTGTCAATCAACAACTCCACCATGTCACAATCGTTTGTTGAACCCCCAACCTCAACATCATGTTGTCTCACCAGCAAAATGGCCCACAGTCTGCAGACTCTTCACCACACTGTCGTCGGCTTCCAGTGCCGCTCTTATACCTCTATCGAAGGCTTCAAGTGCCGCTCTCCCCATAGTGACCTCCTCACTGATATTTACCTCACGGCCAACAAGATCGCCGCTTCCCAGCACTAACAGCTGCAGCCATCCTCGTCGCCACGCCCGTTGAGTTTGTTCCCACCCACCGTCAATTCCACTACCATAGTTCCACCAGTAGCCACAACACATGTCATTTTCTATAGCATCTGCCCCTACCACCATTCACATCCCTTTTCTCCCACATCTCCGATAGTTACCGTACACCACACCACCAACAGAACAATCAGAAGATGGCTTCTATGGCAAACATTGCTCGATGCATATCACCCTTCCCACCCCACAATCCTAGACATTACCGCACTTACCCTTCCTGTAACGAGAGGCTCCTATGTGCAATCTAAATACCCGATTGGCATCCTTGTCTTACACTCCATGTTCATATCAGTAAGAAAATGTCGCTGCCTTCCTTTCCACCTCCTCAAACAGTAACAGACCTGCCAGGCAGCTCACATAACAAAAAAAAAAGTGAGAAACAGATAGTGAGGGGAGAGACAATGTTGGCTCTAACCCAATCCTTCCTCCTTCCTATAAAATCACCCATCTACCCCCCTCTAGACTCCACCAAAATTCAAACTCCAAACATCACCCTTTTTACCCAAATCCTCTTCAAAATAGATTCGATAATACCTCCTACAAAACAACCTTCTCCAACACCAACATGTGTGTCAACCTCCAACATGGTATACAACCATTTTGAATCAACCAACCAAAAGTCCTCCTTCATCTTCTCTTAACCTTGCCAGAGAATCTACAAAAATATCCTTCCTCTCCCCCAAAATTAAATCATCCTCTCCTAACAAAATCAAATCAAAATGTTCTTCTCAATTCTCCAAAAACTAATGAAATGCCCAGCAAACAATTGATGGCAACAGAGCATCTGCCAAGTTTCATACAGGACCAGCTCACTGCTCTCTTCGTCAAGGCACTTTACATGATTACGTTCTCAAGATGGGTCTTCGATTCTCTCAGACCAATCTTGCGGGGGGCTGTTAGGAATAACAAAAGTCACATGATTAATTATCATTATTATGCATGATTGTATCTCCAATGTAATGGCCATTTATTGTATAATCATTGATGAGTCATCATCTAAATGATTGGCCAATGGTTATCTAGAATGCTTGTAATCTGTTTAAGTATAAATACATATCACTCCACACTTATTAAGGTGTGTGAGTCAATCTACACCAATATTATCTGTATGCTTTATTTTTATTAACATGATCATGCAGCCATTCACTACCTCATGACCAAGAAGGATGCCAAACCTAGACTCAGAAGGTGGATTTTGCTATTATAGGAGTTTGATCTAGAGATCCTAGACAAAAAGGGGTCTAAAAATTTCGTGGTTGACCACCTAAGTCGACTTAGCTATAGACAACCCGATGCACCCCCATAAATGAATTGCTACCTGATGATCAATTACTTAAGGTAGGCTCCCAATTTCCTTAGTTTGCTGATTTCATAAATGATTTAGCTGCTGGTGTATTGCACCCTGACTTCAAGGGACATTCTAAAGGTAAATTTTTATATAATGTCAAACAATACTATTGGGATTAACCTTATATGTTTGGACTTTGTGTCGACGATATGTATCGTTGTTGTGTTTCCCAAGAAGAAATCTCTAACCTTCTGGAACAATGTCATTTCAGCCCCTATGGTGGACACATGAGTTCCCAGAAAACAACCAGGAAAATCATCCAGTGTGGGTTCTATTATCCCACCATCTTCAAAGACTCTTATGATTATGTGTTGCCATGTGACCAATGTCAAAGAATGGGTAACTTCTCCAATTGTTACCAAATGCCCCTTACGTCTTGAAAGAGTTAGAAATCTTTGACGTCTGGGGAATCAACTACATAGGCCCATTTCCTTCTTCTTATGGGTATGCCTACATATTAGTTGTAGTCGATTATGTGTCAAAGTGGGTTGAAGTTGTACCCACTAAAACTTCTGATTCCAAACCTATTAAAAGGCTCTTTAAAGTCATTATTATCCCAAGATACAGAGTCCCACACACCGTCATTTCTGACGAGAGATCCCATTTTTGAGAGAAAAGTTTTGAGTCCTTATTGAAGAAATACGGGGTCTACCACAAAATCGCCACTCCTTACCATCCTCAGATTAGTGGGCAGGTTTAAGTATCCAATAGGCAAATCAAAGCTTTTTTAGAGAAAAATGTTGGTTGCGCAAGGAAAGATTGGGCGTTGAAAATCAATGATGCTCTGTGGGCATATAGAACCACCTACAAGACACCCATAGGCACCACCCCTTTCAGGATGATTTATGGCAAATCGCACCACATGTCGATAGAATTAAAACACAAGGCCAGTTGGGCCATCAAAAGCCTGAATTTTGACATTTCTGCAGCCAGAGAAAAATATCTTCTCCAAATGAATGAACTAGACTAACGTATAATGAGCACTTACAAAAATGCGAGGATCTACAAGGACTGAACTAAACTATGGCATGTCGTTCACATCAAGCGCTAGGACATTAGAGAAGGTGACCAGGTTCTAGTGTTTAATTCCATACTAAGGCCTTTTCCTAGAAATCTTAAGTCTAGATGGTATGGTCCATACCTCGCCAAGTGTGCCTATCCACACGGCACCTTTCTTCTTTGGTATAAAGTTTTGCGTGAATTTAAGTTTAGTGGGCATCGTCTCAAAAGATACATAGCCATTAAAGACAATGTCGCTTCAAATACCAATAAATGCTCAACTTTGGAAGATCTTAACTTGAACAATCCTCAGGCTCCCCCAAAATCTCAATAAATTAGTATCCCATATGTCGAGCCTCCGATGTAAAACAAGGCGCTTATTGGGAGGCAACCTAACCCTATCTTCCTTCTATTGTATTATCTTTACCTTGCTATTTTATTATGTTCTGTTTTCCCTTTTTTCTACAAGCCAACCGATTGGCTCACTAAGCCAAAGGATCGGTTCGGGATTTCTGAATTGTGGCCCCTTCTATAGGATAAACAATCATTTGACAACCTCAACTAAATGACTCAATTCAATCGTGCAGTCCCCAAACTGCCCGACCCCCCTTCCACGTACATCAAGTCACCCTGACACGTTGGATTCTCCCCCGTCAACACTGTACAAATAATGTGAATAGATCGACTCAGATAGCCAAATGATCGGTTCAAGACCCTCAATTGGATTTATAACCTAGTCGAGCTGAGCACTTCCCCACACCCTCAGCTTCTTGTAACCTAGCTGCCACACACTCAGCTAAGCTCTCAACTGTGAGTAGGTCGAGCAGCCTACAGGCCATCTGAGTGCCTTCTTGGCCATCCGACCTCCACCTTCACTAGTTGAGCCCCTTCCACCTCGCACTGGTCACCGAGCATCCCTTTGACCAACTAATTGCCTCTTCACGCTGAGTGTCTTTGCATCCAATCAACTGGCTCCACCACACGTTGCTTGCCTCACCTTCTGTATGTGTTGAGTAGATTAGCGCCTCAGTCAACTGACTGCACCACCCGCAACTCACCTCCACTCCTCTACGTGTCAAGTGGATCGTAGGCCAATCAATCGGCTTAGACCTTCTGTAGTCGAGTGTCAAAGGAGATGAATCACTCATTCCCCTATTGGATCTCGGGTGGTTACCTCGCCTCATCCAGCCGTCACACTCACCACCACTATTCATTTTTTCATACGAGTCGATCGAGTCAATCTCTAAAGAACCTATTTCACTGCTCCAATCGATCGTCTCACATCACCAACCTCTTGCCTCACCACCTTTTTTACTTTCTTTCTCCCAGATGAGACAATTGTTTTGTGGCCGAAACATACTTTCTCCACCGATCGTTTGACGTCCCCAACCGCCTGCTTCAAGAACCACTTGATCGTTTCTTTTTTCCAGTTGATTGGTTCATGACCCAACCACAACCATGTTCAATCGATTCCAACAAAAAAGAGGAAATCCACCACCTCGTCCTCCCGCGATCCACCTCTCCATTCCAGATCCCAATCTGGGATTCAATTCTATACACCTTCCCAACCGGCAAATCCTCACCCGATCTCACCAAGGATATGCTTAATGACATCCACAATGCCGAGGCTCTTCTCTGTGAGATGGAGAGAAACTAGAAGGAAAGAAATGACCTGGATTCCACCACTTCCCCGTCCACCCCGCATCACCCCCATTCCAAATAGTTATGTCAAGTTCACCAGCACCAAACACCTACAAGGTTTTGAGGACATGTTCTCCATGGATGTTTCCCTTCCCCATTGGGCTTGCAACACTACCCTTGATGTATTAGGAATCCTAGATGCCACTGACAACATTCTCTACAAAAACCATATCCTCCTTTTCTCTTATCGTGTCACCTCCGTCTATTGTGACCTCACCCTCGAGTTCATTACCACTTCCATCGCTATCACTGCTCCTAGGGAAATTCTAGTTGTGAGATCCCATTTTTTGGGGAAAATCTAGAAATCTCTGCCAGACAGTTCAATTCTTTCATCCTTGACAGCGGCAACGATTACTAGTTAGATCGTTGCATTAAATGACAACATGATTCCTACCCTGACCAGAATGACAGAGACAAGTTCTGGGCTGAGATCATCGGCCTCATGCCCCGCCTTCCTAGAGGTCCCAAGGCCTCCATCATTTAAAACCCAGTGGTCCACTACCTCCATCACATCCTTGCTTGCACTATTTTCAGCAGAGAAGATACTTAGGGAGCCATTACATATGTTCAACTCTACAACCTCTGGTGCCTCGTGAATGAAGTACCCTTCAATTGGGGGAATGCATTTTTGGAACATTTCTAAACCCAAGCCAGCCATACCACCTAATCATCCTTCCACATTGGCCATTTCGTCACCTAAATCACCATCTTTCTTGGCTACACCCACATTCCTTTCACACCACTCCTGCTAAAAAACCACCTGATCGAAAATTACTACCTGAAGAGAAGCAAGTTCTTTCACTTAGGTGTGAATGGTGTCTACTACCTTCTCTTCAAGGATTCATAGGAGGTTCTATAGATTCCCTTGCATGCAAGGTTTGCAGTAGAAAACCTTATCTATGAGCTCACTGATCTTCCAGGACATATACAGAGGTACAATCTGGAGCACCCAGACTTAGACGACATCCCCAAGCCACATGGCCATAGGAGGTGAGACGACCGTCTCGCGAAAACAAGATTAACTAATGCGGAAGCGTTCATCAAGCAGCAGATTAGCGAAAATCACTAAAAATTTAAAATGTTTTGCAAAGAGATCCACACAGAGAAAATCTTTTCCAACAATTGTCATTGTATATCATATACATTCTGTTTCAAACGTACATATCCTGTACCATCTCATTCCAGAGACTACATCATCCGATGCCTTATAAACATATATGCAAGCAGCATACAAATCTCGAGGCATCAAGCCAATACCTCAGACTGATATATCAAAAACACTGACTAAAAACTTCGAGGACCTGAGAGTGCAGAGACGACACATAGCACTACTATCTATATGACTAGACAGACAATATCTCCACCTGAGATCTTATTACTGTCCCTGTTGTTGCTGTTGTTGCTGCTCTTTCCCTGTTCTAGGGTTTCTGCTCTGCCTTTCATGCATACCTAAAAATGTTTCCCACGGGGGTGAGACAATTGTAAATTCCCCCACCGAGAGATATAACTCTCCGCCAGAAACATTGTTATAGCAGATTATGAAATTAAACTGAGTAGGGGTTACTTTTACATTAATAGGCAGAATTATTCTTCATAGAACAGAATAAGAAAATCTCCATTTTCAATAAGAGCATTGCATCTACCCATGGTAGACTCATAGTTCATCCATCTACTTGTAATGAATACAACAGATATGAATAATCATCAATGAACTATAGATATATAACAGAAATGTAACATCAGCCAAGTTCTCTAGCATAACTTATTAACACAAATGCTACAAAGAAACATGATACTTGTTACCCAAGCATCACACATGGCTCACAAGGCCATTCATATCTTGTCACCTCTCACTAGGGAAAAACTTATTCACATGTCTCACAAGGTCATTCACATCTTGTCACCTCTCACTAGGCAACAACTTATTCACATGGTTCATAAGGCCATTCACATCTTGTCACCTCTCACTAGGCAACAACTTATTCACATGGCTCACAAGGCCATTCACATCTTGTCACCTCTCACTAGGCAACAACTTATTCACATGGTTCATAAGGACATTCACATCTTGTCACCTCTCACTAGGCAACAACTTATTCACATGGCTCACAAGGCCATTCATATCTTGTCACCTCTCACTAGGCAACAACTTATTCACATGGTTCATAAGGCCATTCACATCTTGTCACCTCTCACTAGGCAACAACTTATTCACATGGCTCACAAGGCCATTCACATCTTGTCACCTCTCACTAGGCAACAACTTATTCACATGGTTCATAAGACCATTCACATCTTGTCACCTCTCACTAGGCAACAACTTATTCACATGGTTCATAAAATCTGTAGACATTGTTACTTTTATTAAGCAACAACAACATTAACGCACAAAAAGCCAATCAACATTTATTATATAAATGTCACAGCCCAAACTTGGCTATATTCATCATCTCATCATACCTGCATGGTTATTAGGCATGATAACAATCATACAAGATATTCATCACATCATGTGATACAATAGTAACACCATCATTCCTTAACCAAGAATTAGGGTTCACTATCAAACAGGGCTTATCATTCCCTTTTTCCCAAATTAGGGTTAGGGTTCCCCATTTCTCATTAATTCAAACCCTCTTGAGTTAACCAACTTTATCTTGTATTAAGGTATTTCCCCTATTAATACATTCCATCAGAATACTCACCGTTAGCATATAATGCATAGGCCACACATTAGAATTGTCCATCTATCTCACATGATATGGACTTATCTTAGTTTAAGGCATAACTTTATTATAAAGTTGCCTATAAACAATCGCAATGATACGCCCTCAACTAGGGTTTCACAAGGATACACCCTCAACCAGGGTTCACAATGATACACCCTCCACTATGGTTTCACAAGGTTACACCCTCAACCATGATTCACAATGATACACCCTCCACTAGGGTTTCACAAGGATACACTCTTAACCAGGGTTCACAATGATACACCCTCCACTAGGGTTTCACAAGGTTACACCCTCAACCAGGGTTCACAATGATACACCCTCCACTAGGGTTTCACAAGGATACACCCTCAACCAGGGTTTATAAGGATACACCCTCAACTAGGGTTTCACAAGGATACACCCTCAACTAGGGTTTCAACTCAATAACCCTGTCGATTAGGGTTTATGTTCATGTTTAGGGTTTCATGATCTCTTTACTTAAGGATCATAACCCTTAACAGCCACATGAATCATATTCATGTATGAATTCAAGCTATCCACTTCTCAACTTGATTAGGTCATATCAACCCTTCATTCGAGTACATACAACTATGATTAACATAGTGTATCAAGTCATTGATCCTATAAGCAATTAGGGATTCATCCCTTAACTGGCACTAATCTCTTAGGTACTATTAGGGTTTCAACCTTTGTACCTTCATTGATAATCATTACTAATTATAATTGGTTCAATGGATCATTCATCATCTTAAATCTCAAGAGATTCAATCACATTGGACCTCCATTACATAAGATACCCAATTGAATTAGGATTTTCAATGTTGATTCCTTCAATCACTGAATTCATGGAACCAATCATCAATTGGACCTATACTCATACTTCAATTGAGTTAAATAGGTCAACCTTCAACTGATTTGACCCTCAATTGACCCTCAATTGGTCATCAATTAGGGTTTGATTCAATTGAATTAGGGTTTAGAATCGATGATTCAACAACACTAATCAATGTAAGACTAGTTACTTTGAAACCATTGAACCATCATCCAAATTGGGTATTACCTGACCCCAAACGGTCTTGAGGTCGTTTGGATGACCTCCAAACGGTCTTGAGACCGTTTTCCCATCAAATCACTCAAAACCAAGCCATCCAAGTAGGGTTTGGATCATTGAAGTGCTCACCAATTCAGCAATTTATTGCAGATCAACTTGGTACCTTTAGGCCTTCAAACACCTAACCATACTCAACCCTAGACCTCCAAATGGTGTTGGGTAACCACCAAACGGTCTTGAGACCGTTTGGATGAGCTCCAAACGGTCTTGAGACCGTTTGGCCCATCCAACCTTTGGATTCTTGTGAAAAATCATCATGGATTGGTCTATCGAGTTGATCAACAAATCAGCACTACATTGCAATATGATTAGTACCTTTGGACCTTCAATTGGTCAACTATACTTGACCCCAGACCTCCAAACGGTCTTGGGGTGACCCCCAAACGGTCTTGAACCCGTTTGGATGATCCCCAAACGGTCTTGAACCCGTTTGGGCTAATCAACCCAAAATCTCAACTTAACTCATTGGAATTTCAGCACTGTTTTCAATTATGGTTCGCCTAATTGGATAGCCTTCAACTCACGATACCTTTGGAGTTAACCCCTAAAATTTGGAGGGTCATTAGCCTACATAATTAGTAACGAGATTCCCAAACGGTCAACGGTTGGTCAACTCCTTCAAACAGGTTTGAACCCGTTTGCCACCAAACAGTTTGCAACCCGTTTGGTCACCAAACGGTTTTGGTGAAACCGTTTGGTCCCAACCCTTGAGATCGTTTGCTCCCAAGATATTTGGTGAGGTGCTTTCTTATGATTATTTCATCATCATCTTCCTTCGTGCACCCAAGAACAGCAACCGTTCTTGATGGAATTGCAGCAAGGAATCAAATATGTATCAAATTGAAGAAAACAATCAACAAAGCATAGATGATGGATGCAATAGCAATGATTAAGGGTTTGAGTTATAAAACCCGCCTCAAATTGAGCTCCAAAGCTCCAAGATCACTCCATCAATGGTGGATGAAGCTCTAGCAACTCCCCCTAGGCTCGTCCTCAAGATTTTGATTGCAAAAGTTGGCTAGGGTTGAAGAGGAGATCGAAATAAGAAGGAATCCATAATTTATTTTCAATTTCCACCATGAAATCAAGGAGAACGAAGGTCAAGGGCTTACCCACAGGTTGGGTACGTGCTCCTTGCTCCTCCCTAGCTCCTTGGTCGGTTTTTCAAGCAAGGGGAAGAAGAAAATCCGAAAAAGGCCTTGGTTTGGGCTTGGAAATGGCACTTTTATAAGGAAATTGAAGAGAGAGAAAATGCCTTATCAAAATGCATTTAATCCCAAAAATAGTACCACCTCTTCGTCCTTGTTTTGCTTGTGTACAAAGGCAACTCAAAACCAACGAACTCCCTTCCATTATCCATGGATTAAGGGAAAAGCAAATAAGCACCTCAATCCATTATAATACTAATATATCTTTTTGAGTGGGAATTCTTTAACTTATAATAAGGTGAGTGGAATTTCACCTCCTTTAGATATTTTCGTTCCTTATCTTTGAAAAGGAACGTCCATCCTTATTAAAAATCAACCATTAACATTTTGGTTGAAAGACCTTTAATTAATACATTCATTTTTTCCCTAAATTGAATTAGGGTTTCACTTATGATTAAATCATGATTATTTTAATATCAAGATTCTCTCTCCTCCAAATTAATTCAAATGAGATGCCCCTCTCATTTTCTTTGCTCTACATGATTCCAAGAAACATTAGGGACCTTATTTAAGTGGTAATTTGCATATTGAACCCTAGGTTTTGGGTAAATTGCACATTACACCAAAACTAGGTTTTAATGCACAAGGATTGCTTTACAAGCTTAATCTTGGTGCCCAAGCTTGTGAAAACCATACCACTATATCATAATCATTATTATGGTGTCTCAACATCAGAGGAACATCTTATGATTCAAAATTTGCAAGTTGACCCCTCAACTTGGGTAATTTGCACTTTAGTCCAAAATAAGAAATCATTGCTTCAACATTGTTCAAACAGGACCAAAATTGAAACATAAGTTTCTCATGGGCCCTAATTACTTTTCCCAAGATAATATTAAGCATCTACTCAACCTTATTAGACAAAACATTTAGGTTTAACACATAACCCATGGCAGGGATGTTACAAATTATAAACCCCTAACAAGGATTTCGTCCCCGAAATCTCAGAAAAAGGAGGGACATATTTATTCAGTTATCATTCCCTCAAGTCTCCACATAATATCTTCGTATCATGGAGATATCATGGATTTTGCAATCCACACAAGGTTCCTTTCATTAATTCCTCTTTATCACTATTTACGTTTATGCAAAGGATAAACCCCTAACATATGATGTCCATGTCATTGAAAGGAAGAAGCATAATAGAACATACTTCAATAATCACTCAAGAATACTTATCAAAAGGAAAAACATATATATCTAACAGAGATAATTCACTTAGCAAACTCTATGTAATTGGGAATGTTCACATAGTTCTTCCTATTAGTTAGGGATGTCACATAACTTTTCCCTTTTTGTTTAGGGTTGGAATTGCACAAAGCATCTTCCTTTATTGGAATTGCACACAACATCTTCCTTTATTGGAATTGCACACAACATCTTCCTTTATTGGAATTGCACAAAGCATCTTCCTTTATTGGAATTGCACACAACATCTTCCTTTATTGGAATTGCACACAGCATCTTCCTTTATTGGAATTGCACACAACATCTTCCTTTATTGATTCCATATTCATGATTTCATGATACTCATTAGATTGTCTCAGAATGACTACTTGATCAGAGCAATCAAAAAGACAACAATCTAAGAGTTTCCATACCCACTTTATCATCAATAGTTGTATACCTGGCCAGGGTTTACAAATACTGAGATCAAGTAGTATGCACTTACATGCTATCATATTCCTCACTTTTCATGCCATTATACACACATGATTTTCCATCTCTAGATTTTCTTCAGGCATCATTTCTATATCTCTCTCTTGCCTGCTCCCATGCACCTTTTCCTAGTGCAACATTGCTTCTTCCTGCAACAACCTCCTCATGTGACCCAGTCATCTTTAAGTTCTTCTTCTCTTATACGAGCAGAAGGCACTTTTAGATACACTGGATGACACCAGAACAATCTCTACTACCTTAGTCCTATGTCTCTGTAGACTCAGCGAACCTAGAGCTCTGATACCACTTAATTGAGACGATCGTCTCGTGAAAACAAGATTAACTAATGCAGAAGCGTTCATCAAGCAGCGGATTAGCGAAAATCACTAAAAATTTAAAACTTTTTGCAAAGAGATCCACACAAAGGAAATCTTTTCCAACAATTGCCATTATATATCATATACATTCTGTTTCAAACGTACATATCTTGTACCATCTCTTTCCAGAGACTACATCATCAGCTTCCTTATAAACATATATGCAGGCAGCATACAAATCTCGAGGCATCAAGCCAATACCTCAGATTGATATATCAAAAACACTGACTAAAAACTTCGAGGACCTGAGAGTACAGAGATGACACATAGGACTATTATCTATATGACTAGACAGACAATATCTCCACCTGAGATCTTATTGTTGTCCCTGCTCTTTCTGTTGCTGCTGCTCTTTCCCTGTTCTAGGGTTTTTGCTATGCCTTTCATGCATACCTAAAAATGTTTCCCACGTGGGTGAGACAATTGTAAATTGCCCCAGCGAGAGATATAACTCTCGGCCAGAAACATTGTTATAGCAGATTATGAAATTAAACTGAGCAGGGGTTACTTTTACATTAATAGGCAGAATTAGTCTTCATAGAATAGAATAAGAAAATCTCCATTTTCAATAAGAGCATTGCATCTACCCATGGTAGACTCATAGTTCATCCATCTACTTGTAATGAATACAACAGATATGAATAATCATCAATGAACTATAGATATATAACATAAATGTAACATCAACCAAGTTCTCTAGCATAACTTATTAACACAAATGCTACAAAGAAACATGATACTTGTTACCCAAGCATCACACATGGCTCACAAGGCCATTCATATCTTGTCACCTCTCACTAGGCAACAACTTATTCACATGGCTCACAAGGCCATTCACATCTTGTCACCTCTCACTAGGCAACAACTTATTCACATGGTTCATAAGGCCATTCACATCTTGTCACCTCTCACTAGGCAACAACTTATTCACATGGCTCACAAGGCCATTCACATCTTGTCACCTCTCACTAGGAAACAACTTATTGACATGGTTCATAAGGACATTCACATCTTGTCACCTCTCACTAGGCAACAACTTATTCACATGGCTCACAAGGCCATTCACATCTTGTCACCTCTCACTAGGCAACAACTTATTCACATGGTTCATAAGGCCATTCACATCTTGTCACCTCTCACTAGGAAACAACTTATTCACATGGCTCACAAGGCCATTCACATCTTGTCACCTCTCACTAGAAAACAACTTATTCACATGGTTCATAAGACCATTCACATCTTGTCACCTCTCACTAGGCAACAACTTATTCACATGGTTCATAAAATTTGTAGACATTGTTACTTTTATTAAGCAACAACAACATTAACGCACAAAAAGCCAATCAACATTTATTATATAAATGTCACAGCCCAAACTTGGCTATATTCATCATCTCATCATACCTACATGGTTATTAGGCATGATAACAGTCATACAAGATATTCATCACATCATGTGATACAATAGTAACACCATCATTCCTTAACCAGGAATTAGGGTTCACTATCAAACAGGGCTTATCATTCCCTTTTTCCCAAATTAGGGTTAGGGTTCCCCATTTCTCATTAATTCAGACCCTCTTGAGTTAACCAACTTTATCTTGTATTAAGGTATTTCCCCTCTTAATACATTCCATCACATAATACTCACCCTTAGCATATAATGCATAGGCCACACATTAGAATTGTCCATCTATCTCACATGATATGGACTTATCTTAGTTTAAGGCATAACTTTATTATAAAGTTGCCTATAAACAATCGTAATGATACGCCCTCAACTAGGGTTTCACAAGGATACACCCTCAACCAGGGTTCACAATGATACACCCTCCACTATGGTTTCACAAGGTTACACCCTCAACCATGATTCACAATGATACACCCTCCACTAGAGTTTCACAAGGATACACTCTCAACCAGGGTTCACAATGATACACCCTCCACTAGGGTTTCACAAGGTTACACCCTCAACCAGGGTTCACAATGATAAACCCCCCACTAGGGTTTCACAAGGATACACCCTCAACCAGGGTTTATAAGGATACACCCTCAACTAGGGTTTCACAAGGATACACCCTCAACTATGGTTTGAACTCAATAACCCTGTCGATTAGGGTTTATGTTCATATTTAGGGTTTCATGATCTCTTTACTTAAGGATCATAACCCTTAACCACCACATGAATCATATTCATGTATGAATTCATGCTATCCACTTCTCAACTTGATTAGGTCATATCAACCCTTCATTCGAGTACATACAACTATGATTAACATAGTGTATCAAGTCATTGATCCTATAAGCAATTAGGGATTCATCCCTTAATTGGCACTAATCTCTTAGGTACTATTAGGGTTTCAACCTTTGTACCTTCATTGATAATCATTAGTAATCATAATTGGATCAATGGATCATTCATCATCTTAAATCTCAAGAGATTCAATCACATTGGACCTCCATTACATAAGATACCCAATTGAATTAGGATTTTCAATGTTGATTCCTTCAATCATTGAATTGATGGAACCAATCATCAATTGGACCTATGCTCATACTTCAATTGAGTTAAATAGGTCAACCTTCAACTGATTTGACCCTCAATTGACCCTCAATTGGTCATCAATTAGGGTTTGATTCAATTGAATTAGGGTTTAGAATCGATGATTCAACAACACTAATCAATGTAAGACTAGTTACTTTGAAACCATTGAACCATCATCCAAATTGGGTATTACCTGACCCCAAACGGTCTTGAGGTCGATTGGATGACCTCCAAACGGTCTTGAGACCGTTTTCCCATCCAATCACTCAAAACCAAGCCATCCAAGTAGGGTTTGGATCATTGAAGTGCTCACCAATTCAGCAATTTATTGCAGATCAACTTGGTACCTTTAGGCCTTCAAACACCTAACCATACTCAACCCTAGACCTCCAAACGGTCTTGGGTGACCACCAAACGGTCTTGAGACCGTTTGGATGAGTTCCAAACGGTCTTGAGACCGTTTGGCCCATCCAACCTTTGGATTCTAGTGAAATATCATCATGGATTGGTCTATCGAGTTGATCAACAAATCAGCACTACATTGCAATATGATTAGTACCTTTGGACCTTCAATTGGTCAACTATACTTGAGCCCAGACCTCCAAACGGTCTTAGGGTGACCCCCAAACGGTCTTGAACCCGTTTGGATGATCCCCAAACGGTCTTGAACCCGTTTGGGCTAATCAACCCAAAATCTCAACTTAACTCATTGGAATTTCAGCATTGTTTTCAATTAGGGTTTGCCTAATTGAATAGCCTTCAACTCACGATTACTTTGGAGTTAACCCCTAAAATTTGGAGGGTCATTATCGTACATAATTAGGAACGAGATTCCCAAACGGTCAATGCTTGGTCAACTCCTTCAAACGGGTTTGGACCCGTTTTCCACCAAACGGTTTGCAACCCGTTTGGTCACCAAACGGTTTTGGTGAACCCGTTTGGTCCCAACCCTTGAGATCGTTTTCTCCCAAGATATTTGGTGAGGTGCTTGCTTATGATGATTTCATCATCATCTTTCTTCGTGCACCCAAGAACAGCAACCGTTCTTGATGGAATTGCAGTAAAGAATCAAATATGTATCAAATTGAAGAAAACAATCAACAAAGCATAGATGATTGATGCAATAGCAGTGATTAAGGGTTTGAGTTATAAAACCCGCCTCCAATTGAGCTCCAAAGCTCCAAGATCACGCCATCAATGGTGGATGAATCTCTAGTAACTCCCCCTAGGCTCGTCCTCAAGATTTTGATTGCAAAAGTTGGCTAGGGTTGAAGAGGAGATCGAAATAAGAAGGAATCCATAATTTATTTTTGATTTCCACCATGAAATCAAGGAGAACGAAGGTCAAGGGATTACCCACAGGTTGGGTACGTGATCCTTGCTCCTCCCTAGCTCCTTGGTCGGTTTTGCAAGCAAGGGGAAGAAGCAAATCCGAAAAAGGCCTTGGTTTGGGCTTGGAAATGGCACTTTTATAAGGAAATTGAAGAGAGAGAAAATGTCTTATTAAAATGCATTTAATCCCAAAAATAGTACCACCTCTTCCTCCTTGGTTTTCTTGTGTACAAAGGCAACTCAAAACCACCGAACTCCCTTCCATTATCCATGGATTAAGGGAAAAACAAATAAGCACCTCAATCCATTATAATACTAATATATCTTTTTGAGTGGGAATTCTTTAACTTATAATAAGGTGAGTGGAATTTCACCTCCTTTAGATATTTTCGTTCCTTATCTTGGCAAAGGAACGTCCATCCTTATTCAAAATCAACCAATAACATTTTGGTTGAAAGCCCTTTAATTAATACATTCATTTTTTCCCTAAATTGAATTACGGTTTCACTTATGATTAAATCTTGATTATTTTAATATCAAGATTCTCTCTCCTCCAACTTAATTCAAATGAGATGCCCCTCTCATTTTATTTGCTCTACATGATTCCAAGAAACATTAGGGACCTTATTAAAGTGGTAATTTGCATATTGAACCCTAGGTTTTGGGTAAATTGCACATTACACCAAAACTAGGTTTTAATGCACAAGGATTGCTTTACAAGCTTAATCTTGGTGCCCAAGCTTGTGAAAACCATACCACTATATCATAATCATTAATATGGCGTCTCAACATCAGAGGAACATCTTATCATGCAAAATTTGCAAGTTGACCCCTCAACTTGGGTAATTTGCACTGTAGTCCAAAATAAGCAATCATTGCTACATTGTTCAAATAGGACCAAAATTGAAACATAAGTTTCTCATGGGCTCTAATTACTTTTCCCAAGATAATATTAAGCATCTACTCAACCTTATTAGACAAAACATCTAGGTTTAACACATAACCCAGGTCAGGGATGTTACAGGAGGAGTGTTTCCTCAGAGGCTCATGATGATGCCTCTAGTCCACTGCCACCACCCTTCTGTCGCACCAGGCGGTGACCGCATGACGATGTAGGCACCTACGAGTTCAACGTGGTCCAACAACAACTGGATGAGATTCAACACACTTACAGTACTAGAGCCATCAACTCAACCACATGTATCTTATGCAACATTCACATGAGTCTAGGCATGTGGACTGGGGCCACTATGCCACTAGCCTCCAATCCTATGAGGAGTATGGAGCCCAGCAGGCCTACCCAGATCCCTACTCCCCTTACTGGGGAAACTACTACTCCTACCAACAACATCTGCCACAATGATCTTCTTCCATCCATCTCGGTATAGGGGTTTTCTTGGGACGAGCAAAACTCTAAGTCTGAGGTGGGGGTGAATGGTACATGTTCCACCCCTTTATTTTCCATTTTAGCATTTTCCTTCTATATTTCAAATTGAGTGCATTTTAAAATAAAAAAAACTTTAGCCTAGTCAGACAATCGATGTATCTTCCTTTTCAAAAATTAGATAAATCTTTATTTCACAAATTGTTCAAAATTTTCATTTCTTTTTTTCAAAATACCAAGTTCTCCATACCTAAACTAGCAATATTCTTGGGGAAAATGGCAAGCCTTAGAGTATCAAATAGAATCAAATGCAAACATTCTTATCTTTAGCATTAGATTAATTGATCAATCTTGCTCATATAATGTATTTACACAAATTTTCTTACTGATGCAACAACACTAAAAAAATTGCATGGGAAAATAATCCACACATCAACCCCTAAGTCCGGGGTGGCATGCTCTGCCTATCTCCCTTATTCCATACCCCTCATAAATTTAATAGGGTGTACCACCAAAATATGCCAAAAAGAGCACACAAAAAACAATTGTAGTCATTATCCCGAGTCGAATAGAGGAGGGATCATTCTTCCACACCCCTCATAAATGTAATAGGGGAATGCACAAAAAAATTGTGGTCAATGTAACCACAAGTCTATGAAATTAAATACCAAGTCAAATAGAGCATGGATCCTTCTTCCACACCTCACTTTTTCTCATTCTCATGCCAAAAAAAAAGAATAAATTTTTGAGTGTTGAAGTACAAGTAGGAATAAGACTATTTTTACAAATTATAAGTTTGAAAGAAAATGTTATGGAAAATGTTTTTGTAAGAATTATATAACTTGTATTTTATGATTCTAGGAGATTGGTTGCTTGGCTATGAAAAGGATAGAAGATACTGCTAATTAAGGAAGGATTAAGAAGTTGTCTCTAATTTTTTCTTGATATTTTAATTGCTTGAGGACAAGCAAAGGCATAAGTCCGCAGTATTTTTGATATGTGCTAATGTAGCATCCTTTTTCACATCTTTTTAAGCCTTGCCACATGGAAATTCTTACTTTTATCCAATGAAAAGAAACAAATTTCTATTTTCTTCCTTTTATCACAATTGAACGTGAATCTCACCAAAATCTATTCATTTCTTACAGAATCAGAACACCAGACGATCGGCTCACCTATCCCAACTGATCTTCTCACCTACTTCAGACGATCGGTTCATGCCATCCCTCAGCCACCGAGCCTTGTTCAAGCACTCAGTCTAAATTGTGTGTCATTTGAATGTCAAACGATCGTTTTAGAGCTCAAAGCAGGAGTTTTCCTACCCAGCCGAGTGGGTCAGAGAGCACCGCCACCCAAGAAAAAGGGTTGCTAGCTACTGACCTGACTCCTACCCTTACCAGAGTCCCAACCGATCAGCTCACATCCCAACCGATCGGTTGGTAGTGAGCGGCCAGTTCAAAAATGCAGCTGCCAACCTCATTTTGCCCACAACCCTAGTTGTAAAAGCCCCCTCCTTCTCCTATAAAAGGAGGGGCACTTCCTCCTCACAAGGACATCATCTTTTTGTATGAAGGATTTCCATGCAATCATTCTTATGTTCTTGTGTTTTGTTCATTAATAAAAATTAATTTTTGCAAGCTAAGTGCCCCTTTTAATTATTGTTCTTTTACCTTGCTTGGTTTTAGATCTAGCCTTCTTCTCCTACTTCTACAATAGACCAGCGAAAGGAATTAAGAGTCAGCCATTTAATAGTCTCTAGCCAAAGGAATTAATCCTTTGATAAGTCTAGACTACGACTAGAACACTTTCTTACTCCGTCTCCCTTTTCTCTACAAGCATGAGTGAGTAGTTTTCCTACCGAGTTAAGGGGAATAGCCCCTTAGCCATGGTTTGAATCGACTTAATCCTTAAGAACAATTTCTTTTAGATGGCTTTTGCTTTTTATAACTAATGATCTATCAAAGTAATTAATCAATTTGGTCATATGTTAATCCAGGTGGAAATGACCATGGAAGCCCAGGTTTAGAACACTGAAATCATTCGCATAGAGGTTTTAAAACGACCATGGATCTTTCTCTTTTGCAATGATGAACTAAGAAACATGAGCACCAGGACCAATGGGCTCATGTGGAGTTCATATTTTGTGGATTTTAGTTAACTCACATGTCTCCATCAGATTTGTCATTCAAATGATTTAGTTATTTCTCGCCTATGCTATGGTGGTGAAAACCCCTAAAAAGCCGTGATATTCCATCACCAGATTCAATAATTGTTAATTTACTCAATTTACATTCTAGTCTTTATTCATAATATCTTTTATTGTGCTAACAATCATCTCTCTTCCTTATAACATGGCAATTTTACTTCTTGTTAGCTTAATTTTTATTCTTTCTTTACCTTCTTGTTCTAGCCTCAATTGCCAAAACCCCAATCCAATTTTTACTTCATGTTCTAAAAATATAAAAATACCAAAAACAATTAAAAACAAAACAATTGGTTTTAGAGACCACTTTCTTATTGACATTTTCTTGTGGGATCGACCCTTCTATACTAGCCTTAATATGACAGTAAAAAGGTTAAACTCTAGGATTAAAATCTTAGTGATTGTAGTGCACTTCGACACATTATAATTCACTTGGTGAATCAGTTAGTTCACACCCGATGACTAATAATTTCTAGCAGCCACTAACTCCACTTTTCCCTCTCCCCCTTTCTAGGGTTTCCACCCTCCTTCCCCTATAAAAGGAGGGGGGAATCCACAAGAAAAGGGATCTGAATTTTTGTACTTGCAAATTTACTTTGAGCACTTGGTATTCATTCTTGCATGTGTAATCTTCTAGTTCTTTAATAAAGTTAGTTATTTTTTATCACAAGATCTTCAAATCTTCTTCTATTTTTCTTTGTCTTCTTCGAGAACAAGGAATTAAGGGGGATAAACATTATATTTTCACTAGTTACGGGCCCTTTGGGAATTCTTCTTCTTCTAGTCTATGGCTTACTTCATTTCTCCCTACAGTCTTCTTTTAGCTAATATGGATCATGAGTAGTTTCTCATATAGAGGCGTGGGAAGTAGCCCCATAGCCCTATTGTAACATAGATCAATTTCTTTATATGATTTCATTTGTCATATGGTATTTGGTTTGGATAATCACCTAACTTATATGAGTTGATCTACCATTTCTATCGAGGTTAGTCTTGGGGGATGTGACAACAAAACCCAAGGCTCCGAACAACCAATGAAATACATAAAGATCTAAATGAGACCTTAGAAGGATTCTTATTGGGATGATCACACTAGGATACGTGAATGCCAAGACCAATGGGTTCAAAGGGAGTTTGCCATTTATAAATGAATTTGCAAATGTTTTGAGTGCCCACTTCTATCTAATTTTATTGTATGAATTCCATTGATCTTGTTTCATGCTAACTATGGTGGTAAAACCCATAGCTTCGATAACCTTTCCCATTGATCAAACCTTGCTTCTTTAAACACTTGTTTCAATCACCTCCTTTTCTTACTTGTAATTTACTTCTTTCTCTTAGATAAATCTTTCATATTCTTCTAACCACAACTCTCTTTCTTTTTGTCCTTAGAATAACTTTTCTTTACTTGCTCTTAGCATAATTTTGAACTATTTACAATATTACTTCATTTTTTTAGTGTAATCATCCATCAAACCAATGACATTTCCTTTCCTATTCAAATAAACAAAATCATTCAAAAATATTATTCAAATTAATTTGGGTTCAAAAAACAATCTTATAACAATTGTCCCATGGGATCTATCCTTCTATGCTAAAAAACAACCTTAATTGATAGTTTTCTTATAAAAAGGATAAACTCTAGGATAATCCCATAGTGAATTAGTGTGCCAAATGATGCATATAAAATTTGGCGCCATTGGCAGGGACAACAAATGGTTCTTTAAAATCCCAAAATTTTTTTAACAAATTTTTTTCCTACATTCTAAGTAACATTCTAAAATTGCTACTCCTCCTTCTACTGTGTTTCTATTCCAGCAATCTATTTTTTTGCAACTGCTATATTTTTCAGTTATAACTGTGCATGTGATGCTCACAACTCGCTGATTTTGTGTAACTAGTTTTTGACCTAGAAATTGAGAGGACGTTCCATCGATAAATTGAAAAAACCATTGTAGGATGCATGTGGATGAAGTAAATCATAAAATCGAGCAATCACTTACTTCTCAAAGGAAGACTATGATAGTCGAGCATGCGACTCAAGAAGCCTCTTTGCTCACAATATACATGATAGAATAAGAGGCCTTAGAAGCCTCTCAAAGGGAAACCAAAAGACAAAAACAATTAAAGGACGTCTCAGACCCCAAAACTGGATATGTGCAACACCTTGTTGTGCCACCCAACATCACAACCCCTCAATTAGATATCCACACCCAATGGATCATGATAGTATAATGGAAAAGTTAGATGACATAAAAAATCCCTATACGACATAACAACTAGATGAGATACGAGAACAATGGACAAAATCTTTCATTAGGGATGCCAACTTTCACTTTGAACAGGATAAAGAATGACTTTTCTAAACATTGATGTCATTATTTCTATGTACATGTGCTTATGACTTCTTGCAACTTTAAATGTGATGCTAGTAAATTATTGATGTGTATGTATGAATATATAATGTGTGTGAATGTGTAGATAAATGAATAAATGAGAATTGTTTTTCTTCATGTCATGAGAATGGTTGGAGCACATGTAAATGAAGTATCATGTGTGTGAATGAATGTTGAAAGGAATGAATAAAAATTATGTTTGAACATATGATGAGAATGGATATTGACATGATAAGGTGTTTACCCGAGTTAAGGTGTTTAACCGCTCATGCTTGCGGACAACATAATGGCATTATAGAAAGATGGATACATGAAATCCCATGAAAAGAGGAGGGAAGTACAATGAGATGGAGTGATAGATTTAGAGAGACGAGACATGATATGACACAATACTTCTTCAGATCTGGATCTATCACATTGATGTCATGGATGATCTTCTTCTCTCATAGGAGTCTTCCGTCTTCTCTCTCCCCAGCTTCCACCATTGGAGATCCAAGACTAGTGGATGGGATGGTATGGAATGAACGCATTAGCACTTCATGGTCCTCAGGATCCAATCTTTAATCTGATGCCTTGACAAGACAGGTGGGTGGGCTATTTATAGGCACATTCCACTGACTTAATCCTAGACTGTGGTCATAGTCTTGGTTGAGTGAGTGGTGAGACCACGGTCGTTGTCTTCTCTTTATTCCTCCTTTCATCACATTTCAACTTAGTCACGGTCTGGTGATGATCGTGATCAAGGTCAGTTTGTGCATTGTGTTTGGAGAGGTCTAGGTCTTCTCATTCGGTCGCAGTTTGTGAGGATTCAGTAGTAACTGCAGTCACCAAGCTGGTTGCGGTCCTTCTACATAACGGTATGTGTTGATTGTGGTCTCTAAATACACCGCAACCCCGGGTCTAATTTGGGACCCATGTTCCGATCACAACCAATGGCGTGGTTGCGATTAAGTAGTAATCACAACTTTGTCATGGTTGCGGTCCATCTTTAATGCCTGATGACCTCGATCTCTAAGGAGCTCTGAAACCGCGATCGCGGTTGAGGGATAAGTGGGTTGTGGTCAAGGTAAAGACCACAACCTAGTTTGTGAATTTACCTGAAACCTCGTAAGTGAGGTTTTAGTCAAAAAGGTAGTTAAATTATGTGAAAAGCTAATAAAAGATATATACTAAAAGAGGTATAAAATATATGCAAAAAGTACGTAAAATAATGTGTTATCAGAATCTTAATGAAGAAACCAATATCAATTAACATATGTACTTTATCCAAACACTTACAACTCTTAATATATAACAAACACATAAATGTTCTTAGTCCATTAGACATGAAATGTTTCAAAGGTTCAGGCCATCGCATCCTACACATTGTAAAATAAATGTCATCCTCGAAATTAATCTAAAATATAGTCCATCACAATAGCAACGTAGAAGTCTAAGTTGTAGGGTTTTAGGGGAGGCAGAGAAGGCAGCGGAAACAAAAAAAATGTCTCCCCCAAACCCATACCGAGGAAACGCGTCAATGTCTATATAATAGGAAAGGATGGTTTGTGGAATCATACCTTGTCCCGAGGCTTGCTCGGCGACAATACCTCGCGCAATGCACGGTCTTCAACTCTGGTCTTGGATGGTGTCTGTGCAGCTCCTGTCGCACCGGGACTGACGACTCCTCCTCCTACAGGACTATCGAATGACAGTTGTCCTTCTAAGCGGCAGTGTCCTCCCGCCTCTGTAGTAGTCCACACGGACCACCTGGAACTCCACACTCCTTGTCCCACAAGGAAGTGGAAGGAGTCACACCCTCCTGTTGATGTACTAGTCGCCAACACACTCTCCTGCCTCCAATTGCAACTGCAATTGTCCTTCCTTTGCTGTACCTCCCTTTGGGGGAAACACTTGCTCGGGCTCTCTCTCGGTTACCAAAACCAGAGAGAACGACAACTTGCAGAGAAACTGGTTGCACTGAGTTGTTCTTTGAGAAGCCCCCAATACCCCTATATATATAGGCGGGTCATGGGATAGGGTTCTCTGTCCCCGGCAATGCGGGACTAAAAGCAGTAGTAGAAGGGTTTGAGATTTTCCACAAAAAGCAACCAACTCGCAACCTGAACCGGTCGGTTGGGGACCTGAACCGGTCGATTGGAACACCAACCGATCGGTTGGGACCCATGAGCTAATCGGTTCACTTCTGAACTGGTCGGTTCGTGGTCCTGATCAGTTCCTGATTGACTTTCCTTCTTTTGTTTCTAATTGGTATCGAATACCAATCCTTGTTCCAATCAAATTGGGCAAGTGAAACGCAAGGAAAATTTGCACCGACCTGACTTTCCCAACATGCCCAGTTGCACCAGTTGAACCGATCGTTTCAACACTTGAACCGATCGTTTCACTCTGACTATGAGCCGATCGGTTCAACACTTGAGCCGACCGGTTCAGCAACCTCAGCCGACCGGTTCAACACTTGAGCCGATCGGTTGGGAGTGCAGGTTGTGCAGAATCAGTCAATTGCTATTTCAATCAATCTGATACTCCAATCAATGCGTCCAACACCTTGAACCATATGATATTGAGCCATCAACTGATTGAGTGTTTAATCGAACTACTAAACTCCTTTAGTAATCAATCTAAACATTGTTTTGTGGACAAAACTCCTCTTCCTGGTTAAATCCTATGTGTGTGACCCTACAGGTCCATTTCACGTTGGCAGTGAAAGTCCATAACACTTATGACTTCACAAGCAAAGAGCGGTGCCTAGTCACACATCAGTGCTACCCAAGTGAAAGTAGAAAGTTGGAGAAAAACTTTCATCCTACAATCCGTGAATGGTGTTATAGCGAATGTATAATTCCTTTGTCACTGATATCCCGAATGAACTCAAGGCATGGAACAATTATCCTGTCAACGTTCATTCACTTTCTTGATCTCAGAGTAGATTGAAGGAGATATGTACGACATCAATATCACATACTGATTCACACATGCGTGCGCATGCCTATCTCAATCCTACTCATCAAGTGGCCTTGGATATCAAACTCCCTTAGGAGGGACAAATCCCATATCTATCACTCACCCCTCAAAAGCCCCATGTGTCAAAGACACCCAATCATCACCTTTATAACAACCCATGTTTCAGGACTGCGTTTGATGATGTCAAAGTGTGCCCAACGACATATGTTGAGTGCAGTGATTTCAGGTCTAAGAATCACACTCACCACCATCACTGTGAGTACTGACTGTGACTACCATGTCATGGTTCCTTGTGTCAAACTCACGGTGGGTGTGTCCGGTACACTTGTTCTCTAATAAGTACCTATGTGTTTGGTTTGATATCTCTCTATCATGACTAATGAGATTCTGTCATCAACCAACACCACAATCTAGTCTTGTGTGTCATTGTTGTCTATCTGCCTTCCACAATGACATCCAACAAGGGACATAACAAGAATGTACAAACTCTTAGAATCCATATGATCTCATCGTTCATGTCCTTAACTTGAAAGCATATGTCATTGAGTATTGTCATTCTCTAGACATTCAATATGTTCTATCACTATCTCAAATGACTGAACCAGAAAGAATTGGAAGCTTGCCTTTGATGTTTATCGAATCAATCTTAATGTATCCCACCAATCATCCCATGATTGGCTCTCAGGGCATACATACCAATAGACTCCCACTTGCACTGCGAGCCAATCACCCTTGAATCATATTCATAGTAATCTTCAAACATGTCCCACATGTTACTGTGCTCTAGTGCCAAGATAGTGAGTAATGGCAACACCTTGCCAAAGTCAGTTTTAAATTGCATGTCTCTCATCTCTTCGTTGTACGTCATACGTATGAGATGGAGTTGTCGTAATATGCGATCTAGTATTCCATTGCTAACCTTTAGCCACATTGCATGATCAAGGATTCCAGACTTGTCATCAATGAGCGGAATATAAGTTCATCTCATGAACTTCCAGATCCATATAATATCCATTGCTGTTCTCTAACACATAGATACTCGGCATTTCCTTTTTAAATGGTTTTATTGAAACACTTCCAATTATCAACAAACTTTCACTTTTATATATCCTATATATATTTTGCGATTAATTTTCTGTCTTTTCAGAAGTTTGCATCAATGTAACTCTTTACATCGAACTCTTCCTTATCTCCATAGAACTAGTACTTCCCAAGTACTTATCAAGTTCTCATGGTATTCCAGTAACCCTTACTGGAAGTAGACAGACATCCACTCGTCATGTCCCACATACGAGTTAACAGGATGAGCACATCAAATTGTCATGTCATACATACAAGATGATGAATGCATTTTGTTCTTGCTATGTCCATACATGCAAGACAATGGGATGTTTACATAAATGATAGATCCATATCTATTCTTAGTGTTCCCATTCTTCATAAGAATTGGACACTTGGCCTTGGGATACTAACTCCATGTAACATGAAAAGTTTTCTCCCACTAAATCTGTGCATACTGAACTCTTCAGTATAGATTGCCAATGTATGCTTTCTCCTTTTAGGTCAAGAGGTTTTCGAGAACTATCTTTATAGATCTCTATTCCTATCACATAGGAAACATGTCTATCTTCCTTAAAGATAATTTCCACATTTGGATTTCCATTCTAGAACATTTCCATTTCACATCAACATGTGGAATGTGAATACGCTCCCAATAAATCACAAATCCCTTCTTTATCTTTGACATATCAGTCAAACCCTTTGACTATATTATCAAAGTAAAGATCCAATTGTGAGTTGCTTGTACTCAATCAATCACATTGATTAGTCCATTGTAACTTATAGACTTCATTTGCATTAGTGGATTCATAAACCTTATAGGTTTTGTCACGTACACATCCTTGTTTTATTCCTCATAGGAATGCGTTTTTAGTATCCATATGCCAAATGTCTTAGTCATTAAGTTGGAATCAACAAGCATCATCCTTCTCTAAATGTTATCCATGTGTCTTAACATTTAAGACTTACTTGCACTTATGGATATGATCCAATGAGTGCTACCATCAAGGTCATACCTTATGGTTCACATGGAAGTCATTTAGGATGTAATGGTCTTATACCATAACTCAAAATTTTGGTTCCTCATATTCATCTAGATAGTTGACTCATCACATGAACAACTCATCATATAGATAATTGAGGTGTATCTGTTAAGGATATACAAACTCACAACTCCTTGTGATTCTTAATGTCCTTTATTAGTGTGGGGTATTCTTTTATTAAGAAGAATTCAGTTTTTTGATAATCATTCTCTAACTCCTTAGAGTATGATTCCTTCTTGATTTAGACATAACCATGCCTTAATCATGAGTTCACTATGATACACTATCATAATCACTCAAAAGGATCTCAAACATTTGGTCCAAGTATTTCATTCATTGATCTCATCAAGAATTAACACTTTACCAAATTCGTACTTCATCTATGATAATCTTGAACACTTCAAGATACTCATATTGGTATTTCTCTAAACACCATTTGAAGTATTAGCACTCATTCCAATAGGTATGTAAATACATCACATGTATTATACGTAATAGGATAATCATTCTCTCACTACCATTAGTGAAGATTGATAAACCATGTCCAAGATATTCATGTCTCTTACTGGTTCTCTAACCAAAAGAGTCTAGATTTTTCCATCACATGGAAACTAGAAATGAATTTCTCATGATTGATGCTAATTTGATTGTTTGAGTTATCTAATAACTTTTAGGTATCATTTTATCTTATGCATACAGAATACCACAAGATAAACAAGGCATTCCCACAAAGATCATATCTTTAAGATTGAAACCTCAACTTTATTAATTGACATCATTGTCATACAATATGCAAAATAAAGTGTTTCAATCTTTTGGCAATATATGAAATAGCAGTTCATAACTGCATTACATGCATTATAGGCTGAAAATAAACTAAATCACTCTATCTATGGTGGCAACACTTGCCCCAATTATGAGTGCTTTACACTTTACATCTTGGTATCATATACCTCAAAAAGTGTTACAAGTTTACTTTCATGACACCTTTAAGTAGAGGCTTCAGTCACCTCCTTCTTCTTTTTTTCTTCCAGATAGAGAGGACAATTCCTTTTCAAATGTCTTGGCTTTTGACAGTGGTGGCAATTTCCTTTCTTGGTCACGCCTCCCTTGGCCTTGAGAGCTGAAGTCGTCTTGGGCTCCTGGCTAGCATCAAAACCTTTCTTAACTTTGCCCTTGCCCTTGCGCTTGGACTTGCCTTTCTTTCCTGTGATCACCATCACAGACTTGGGCTTGTCCTTCTTCATCTGTATCTCGGTTTTCCTTAACATGCCCAACAACTCTGACAACGGCCTATCAATGTTGTTCATGTTGTAGTTCATCACAAAATGACTGTAAGATTCTGACAACGATTGTAGTATTACGTCATTAGCCAACTCTTGGCTCAGTGGAAATCCCAGTCTTTGCAGGTTCTCCACATACCCAATCATCTTGAGTGTGTGAGGACCAACTGGATCTCCTTCTGTCATGACGCACTTGAACAACACCCTAGAAACATTGTATCTCTCTTGTCGTGCCTGATCTTCATACATGTTCCTGAGATGCTGAATCATCTCTATGACACCCATGTTCTCATGCTGTCTCTGCAACTCATGGTTCATGGAACATAAAATGAAGCACTTTGCATCAATGGCATCATCAACATGCTTCTTGTAAGCATCCCTTTCTGCCTTTGGTGCATTAGGAGCAGGTTCCTCTAGAATTGGAGTATCTAGGACATAGAGCTTACGCTCTTGAGTGAGAACGATTCTCCATGTCCGATACCAGTCGTGGAAGTTTGTACCATTTAGCTTGTCCTTGTCAAGGACCGATCGCAAAGAAAAGTTGTTGTTATTTCTTTCCATTTGTACTACAAAAAGGAAAATATGCAATTTTAGTCCAAAACTCATTTTGACTTATTTGATTGATTTGAAAGTTTGACGATATAATTAGGCCTTTAATTAATTATCGATCCCACTATTTTACTTCAAATTGATAGCCCTCACCATCAATTCGGAAGATTGCAGCGTAGAACCTTCTAGTGGGCAAGATCCTGAAATCCTCTAAGTCATGAGTCAGCTAGGGCTGATCGCCCACAACTTAGATCTCTTAGGTAGGCAACTCTTGCACTACTACAGAACCTACCTTTAGTGTCGGTTACTTAAAGCCTTTAGTGTCGGTTTCTAAGCGACACCTATGTGGGCGACACTAAAAGCTCACCCATTAGGCGTTGGTTCCAAAACCGACGCCCAAACTCTTCGCGCTCCACCGAAAACACACCATCATGGGACTATAGGCGTCGGTTATTAGATAAGACACCGACACACAAACCCTTCGTGCCACAGAAAGGGCGCCATCTTGGGCACTATCAATGTCAGTTATAAGTAAACAACCGACACCATATATCTTCGCCCCACGGTCGTGCTATCCAGCACGGCTGTGGTGTTAAGGATATAGACGTCGGTTTATTGTAGGAACACCGACACTATATCATTATGTGTCGGTTATTTACAAATAACTGACGCCTATTGGTTTTTTTTTTCATGTCAGTCTGCAGACCTGCTGAGGCTGGTCGCAGGATGAGAAACCTGATCAGTTCAGTTATGAACTGCAGGTTTTACGACATCCATTGATATCAGCCGACAACAGGCCGCAAACCTACAAAATTAACAATAAAAAAGTAGCACATGCATTTAGTAATGCAACCTGCAGTTCCATTTTATTTTCATACATTTAAAAACATTCACACATGCTAGGAATTTGTAGTTCCATTCATTCACATTCACACATGTAGAAACATTCATATAGCAACCAACACTTTCATTCATTTTCACTCAGACACATGTAGAAACATCCAGACATGTAGAAACATCCAGACATGTAGAAACATTCACACATATATTATAATTCAAAAATTCATTTACAAAGTATCATTGTTTAGTCATTATTCACTATCAGGATCCCAATTATATTTTAAAGCCCCCACTAATTGTATGGTTGTTGCCCATTCTTCTCTTACTTCATTTAATTCTCCCATTGTATAGGGAGCATTAACATTTGGTAAGACCTTTCCTGTAATGGGGTCAGCTTTAAACACCTGTAAAGAGAATGATGTATATATATAATTAATCAGCTATAAATAAGATTGATATATTTCGATCATATTATCTAATGAGACTATATAATACATGAGCAATACATTCGATATCCAGTACGGCATGTTTGATAATCATGTGCATATATTGCATGACATAGTATCTACATGCCCATCCGTTGTCTTGTGTAGCACACTATAAATTCAAACATACAAAATATTAAAAAATACAACTAATTAAGCATTGTTCACATAAATAATATATACATATATTGCAGTCGGGAACTTACTTGCACCTTCTTCCAAATTATTGGCTGGTTCTTTTTCGTGGTGACCTTTCCTCCAGCCTTTTTGTACTCCTCAAAACACCTACATGTTAATGTAACACAGAACATTGCAATTAAATAGTAATGTAATAACATATGTTAACGGATATGAAAAATGAAATATTTCTCACTGAAATATTGCCATTTTCATTATGTGTCCAAATCTTGTATTCAATTTACCCCCTTAGGATCTAGATAATACACAGTGAACGTCTCGGGGGAAATAACCAATAACTCCCAATTCCTACCCCTAGAGGAAAAAAAGTTAAAAATTAATAACTCAAAATCCACAATAAAATGTAATTTTCTTAAGTCCAAATTATAATAAGCAAAGTAAACTTACTCTACATTGAATGGAGCCATTATCACCGTCTTCTTTTTTACAGAAAAATTTGAAAAAGACTCACAGTAGTATTGTTGAACTGATGTAGGGTCTTTAGCTACTAGACTAATCAAGGATGGAATCAAAAACCCTACATCTTCGAATCCAAAATCTTTACATATGTTGTCTAAGTAGCTGCAAAATATGTATTAATTACGCATGCATTAATAAATAAGAAACCAGATCACCAGATCATACACAAGGTATATGGATGTATAAAGAATATCTCACCTTATCCATAGCTCTATCACAGATGTATTTAGCCAAGCATATCGAAACAACTCCAATATATCTTGTATAAATAGTCTTGTTTTGTATGACTGACCTGTAGAATCTGAATTAGAAGAAATAGTTATAGGGGAGTTTATATCATGTTCCCCTAACCATACTGCCATACCCCTACAGTTAGGACCTAACGGGACAAGTAGGTCCTGTGGAACCCAACTAGGTAATGCAGGAGGTGGAAGTGGAGGCCTAGATGTTGTGGGTGTCTTCTTTTTAACCTGTATATATATATAATTTCAGATCAACTGCCAACATATACACACACTAACAGTTGAACGTAATGTAAATTTACCATACCTTATCAGTAAAGAAGACATCCACTTTTAGCCACAATATCACTCCGCCTATTGCCTCACCAAGTGTTTCACAATCTGGGTGGGCATATGGCAGTGGAAGATCCATCCACTGGGGGAATATATGTATCGGGCTCACCCGAATCCAACCAGCTGGTACTGGAGACCCGTGACACGTTTCCCCTGGTAGGGATGGGTAAGCCGACGCCTCTTCCATGACATATTCTTTACTTTTTAGACGGCATGGCTTCAACCCCTACAAATGTTTGTGTAAAGAATGTTATATACATATATACATATCATCTTTTTTTGAAACGACTACAATTTCATATATGCGTATCATCTTGAATTAAAAAACTAGTTACTATGTCATAAAAATACTTAAAGTGGATGTTCTAGGTGGTGGTTCTACAGGATTACTCCCAACCTCTGCAGTAGGAGTAGGAGTAGAGTCTGCAGTAGGTATTGTCTGGTAAGTGGCAGTCTGAGATGCCTGCCACTTTTTCATTGCTTCTTCGAGTTTCCTGTCGAATAGCTTATCCACCTATACATGGATAATAGAAACTTCAAATTCTAATTTTTGAATTCTCTTTTACAATAACATTATAAAGAAATAATATGTTACCTCTTCTTGTGAAAGTCCCTCTTTTGGGACATGTTTGCGTTGGGATGACCCAAAAAAAGATTTGATGCCCACACCAACGCCTGCAGCCCTAACATGTCCAGGATGCTCTGGGTTACCCAGAGCAACTGTCAATTCATCCTTTGTTCCCTCAGGGATGAACTTTCCTTGTTTCCTCAGCTCGTGCAGTTCCCGCTAATCGCCAAAACAAAAATTTGTACTTAAGTAAACAACACAAATAATCAATATTCGAATGATTGCTGTAAGAGTTGTATTTTACCATTTTTGCAGCCGCCTCAACAGTTGCGGCCTTAGTTATTTCTCCCTTCTTATTTTTCCTCCCAGCTATCCAGACATCATGGCGAGGCAGAGGTGTGCTACCTATGGTAGAGGACTCCTGAGTAGCAGTAGACTGAGCAACAGTAGCCTCAGCCTGTAGTCTTTGGCGAATGCCTGCATACCCCTTTGGACCCATTCTGTGGTCATGCACATTTAGTGCACACCTTTATCTTTGTGCCTCACTGAGGGCCTAGTTAGTATGCAAATTAATGATTTGGTTAGTAACACTAAATGTTAATCTTGAATAAGTGAATACAACATATATTAATTAATGAGATTGAGACTGACGCCTAATACCTTGAATTCATCAGTTTGTCTTGAAGCGACAAACGCGTCCCATTCTTCTTTGTCCAAAAAGTTCCACTGTTCAGTGGCTGTCTTCTTCCTCTTGTCGGCTTCTTTTATGTATTCTCTGGTGAGATTTGTCCTATAGTTCCTTAGGACTCTCCCACAGCGTTGCATCACGCATTTACGATGCAGCTTTTCATCCAATTCAAATATACTCTGCAAAATATAATTGCTATTAACTAGTATCCAAAAATTTAGTAATCTACAAAATAGAATTGCAAATTAATAATAACTCACGCATAAATACCTCCATATTAAATCTTTCTTCTCCTTAGAAACTTTATGCCAAGAATCTAAGTGACAACCGCAATGGCTACGAGTAACAAACCCAAGATATGAAATAAATGAATTGTGATTCACACCACATGCATTTCCTGCATTATCGAAATCCACAACAAGTTTGGGTCCATTGCCCTTTTGCACAATTAACTTCTTCATCATAGTGATGCCCCTTCTCTTGTCAACTTTTTGTTGTTGTTGATCAAGTGCCTCAAGTGCTTCAGATGGTATTATTGAAGCCCAAAGAAGTTAATATGGTACCCAAAACAAAAATAACGATAGATATGTCAAAAGCAGGTCCGATTACGCCTATTCCTAATCCTAAATAAAATGTCACAACGTAGGGATCCATATGTAAACATAGTATCTATTTACGAATGACCCCCTTCTCATAATGAGAATGTACATAACCCTATTCATTCCGGTCTGGTCCGGTATGGAATGAACTTATAATCTGATGATCGAGTCGATTCCATGATTATAAGTTCATAACCCCAGTCCATTCCTATCCTATTTTGGGCGGAACAGATCTACTAATTCTTTTATTCCAGTTAGTAAGAAACTAAGAAATAGACCTAAAAAAGGGTATCCTGAGCAATTGCAAGAATTGGGTTCATTGATATTCCTGGTATAGTACATGTGCATCATCAACCTAAAATTTGACAAAATAATTCACATTTACAAGATATAACTATAAATGGACATATAGATATAAATATATGATATATTTTTAAAACTTACACTGTGAGGCGGCTCATTGATGTCCTCACCCTCACGGTAGTCATCAGCACGGTCATCAGGAGAATGGTCAGCCATCTGCAAATTCACATTCAAATTGTAAAGTTCACATTGTAAAGTAGTAATTCAAAGTGTAAAGCTCACATTGTAAAGTTCACATTATTACAACAAAGTAAATATCACAACAAAATTGTAAAGATCTATGATCAAAGAGAAAACAAGTATATATTACAACAAGATTAGGGTCTAGGGTTAACAAATACATGTGATGTCATTCTTATATATAATAAATGTACATGTACCACCTATCCCATCCTTGAACACCTAATCTCACTAGTAAGTGTATAATGTGTATTGGGTTTTCAAGAAAATTTCGGTAGCATTTGCCCGCTGTTCTCCAAGTACATATGTACTTAGAGAACAAACGGGAAAATGTTGTCGAAATTTTCTTGAAAACCCAATACACATTATACACTTACATCCTAAGAGAGATTAGGTGTTCAAGAACAGTCCCAAACCGGGGACTATCCAAGATTTACTCCTAATGAGTAAATCTTGGACGGGTTTCTAGGCCAACAAATAATGTGTTGTCATTCTTATACGTAAAATCCTAGTTCTTCAAGTTAGGGTGATTATTGATGTCTTTAAAAGCATGATTGGCAATTTAGGGAAAAGTTCATCATTTACATTCCAAGCATGTCACATGTGTGCATTACAGTTCATCATTAAGAAAGAAGGGTGATTAGGATTCTCACCAAGAACGGGTTTTGATTTTCTATACAATTTTATAAAAAAATGCACATGTATGCATATATATACTATACTTTTTGGAACCTTTATACATATCTGAACACCCTAAATAACCATACTAAACACCCAAATACTTTATAACACAACTATAAAACAATGATTATAGCTAAACTATTAAACAATAGACTTGTCACACATAAAACACCATATACAACTATAAAACAAAAAAGTATTAAGATATGCATGATACAATAACTATTTTGCATCAGATTACAGCAGACTTATCATTGATACCTTACTAACTTATTGCTACATTTACATATCATCACTTGATCAAAAATTATAGCAGTACATTTAACCAAAGTATGCATTCTAAAATCTAGCTATGTCATGATTAGTTACATGTAATTTACTTTGATATACAGCAGTACCCGATTACTATGTCTTACATACAAAGTATGCATATTAAATTAACTAAGGCTTATCATAGAACATGATTAAAACATTAAGTAGATGATTAAATCATAACAAAATCAATACATAAATAACCAACAACAACCACGGTCGTGTGGGCTGGCACAGCCGTGGCTGTGTTGGCCAACCACACGGTCGTGTTGGGTAGCACGACCGTGTGGTCGGCCAACACAGCCACGGCCGTGCCAGCCCACACGGCCGTGGTTGTTGTTGGTAAGGAGAGGGAGAAGGAAGAAGAAGAAGAAGAAAGGGGGCCCACTGTTGGTAGTAGCGTGGAGAAGGAGAGGCGCCGACGTCGAGCAGAGAAGGAGAGGGTGCCGGTAGAGCAGAGAAGGAGAGGGCGGCAGTGAGAAACTGCAGCAACAGGCGGCGAGCGGCGCCGGCGAGGAACTGCAGCAGCAGGCGGTGGCGAGAAACTGCAGTAGTAGGCGGCGAGGAGCGTCAGCAGAAGGGAGAGAAGCATGCAAGGAGCGGCACCGGGCGGAAGAGAAATCGTCGGAGGACCAAACCCTGAGCACGAGAATGAATGAAACAGAGAAAGGGGAAGAGTCGGGCTCTTTTGCGCGATTTAAGTTAACATTAGGTGTCAGTTTTTTAAAAATCGATACTTAATGTTTTTATTGTCGGTTTACAACAAAACACCGACACTAAAGGGAGGTGAAAATTTTCGCGGTTAATAGCGCGAAAACACAACGGCGTCGGTTATTGTCACAAAATCGACGACTAAAATTGTACAAATTTCTGTCTCACAGAAAAGCTTTAGTTGTCGGTTCCTCCATTAAAAACCGACTCTGTATGTCAATTTTTGGAGGCAATTTTTTTCGCTGGAAATTTTATTTTTGGAGGTTACTTTTAGGTGTCGGTTTTTTAATAAGTAACCGGCACTTAATATAAGCGGTACCCGTGTCTGGTCGCCCTTCATAGATTGGATGTCGGTTTATGTTATCAACCGACACTGTAGAGTTTAGGTGTCGGTTTATGTATACAACTGACACCTTGAAAAGTGACTTTATAAGCCATTTCTGTAGTAGTGTTGCCAATTGCATCATATGCAACTCTTGATAATATGTCATATACAACTCTTTGCAATGATCATCTCCATTCCTCAAGGTACTAGATCCCATCTAGATCACCTTGTTAAGTACGACCCAAAGCAAACACGATGAATATGCACCCTGCTAGGGCAGACCCACACATTCATCCTTCACACTTCCACGAGATAGATGGTGCACCACGCTAGGGCGTGCCCACACTTGGTCGATCAAGCTTTTCACGTGTGTCACATTTGGAAGGCATCTAAAACTTAATATTATATTGAGGGATTTGGTTTTTATATACATATACATATCCAATCACCACAATACATAGTACGTATCATATACATGCTATATCCCACAAAAAACATGCACAAACAATAAAAAGCGATGATTATGGCCCTCCTAATGTGATTCTTCGAGCCAAGAGGAATCACGGTCATCTAGGTCAACATCACATGCAACCTTTACAAGATGAACATCTGTGCCTTGCCATCTGAGTTGATCAACTCATCTCATGAATGATATGTACTCTCCAGCTGGTCGTAAGGGTGCCACCAGCCAATCGATTGGCTCCTCCAACCGATCAGTTTGCCTGGACGTCGTGCATGTCGTCATGTCCGCCACCCGCTCGTCTTGCTCCTCGAACTGGTCATCAACCGATCGGTTCACTCCTTGAACCGACCGTCTGGAACGTCAACCGATCGGTTCATGCCTTGAACCGATCGTTTCAGCTGTCGTCTTGATGTCCTCCGGTCTTCGACATAACAGGAAATATATCCTATTTATTACATTGCTTTAAAAAGGGAAACCCCGAGTTACATTCGGGGGAGCAAAGGTAGGAAAGAATCTCAAATTATTTCGAGTTACATCAGGAATAAGAGAGGGAAGATCGGTGCGCAGACTGAGATGCAAGCAACCATAAACAACCACACACAGATAGGGTTTTATAGGCCATAATCATGCTATACACATCCACCACAAAAACTTGTTTAAGGGCGAAGCGTATCGAGTGCATTGATAATACATATCATATATTTAATTTGGGATTTGTGGATTTAGGATTGGACATGCATAAAGCCAATATTATTCACATCGTATGCAATAAATAAAGGCGACAAACCAAAATCGATCGCATCAATATTCCTAAAATATAGAGCAGTTGACGTGGCTCTGATACCACTGTAGGGTTTTAGGGGAGGCAGAGAAGGCAGCGGAAACAAAAAAAAATTTCTCCCCCAAACCCATACCTAGGAAACACGTCAACGTCTATACAATAGGAAAGGATGGTTTGTGGAATCATACCTTGTCCCGAGGCTTGCTCGGCGACAATACCTCGCGCAATGTGCGGTCTTCAACTCCGGTCTTGGACGGTGTCTGTGCAGCTCCTGGTCGCACTGAGATTGACGACTCCTCCTCCTATCGGACTGTCAGATGACAGTTGTCCTCCTAAGCGGCAGTGTCCTCCCGCCTCTGTAGTAGTCCACACGGACCACCTGGAACTCCACACTCCTTGTCCCACAAGGAAGTGGATGGAGTCGCACCCTCCTGTTGAGGTACTAGTCGCCAACATACTCTCCTGCCTACAATTGCAACTGCAGTTGTCCTTCCCTTGTTGCACCTCCCTTTGTGGGAAGCACTTGCTCGGGCTCTCTCTCGGTTACCAAAACCAGAGAGAACAACAACTTGCAGAGCAACTAGTTGCACTGAGTTGTTCTTTGAGAAGCCCCCAATACCCCTATATATAGGTGGGTCATGGGATAGGGTTCTCTATCCCCGACAATGCAGGACTAAAAGTAGGAGTAGAAGGGTTCGAGATTTTCCACAAAAAGCAACCAACTCGCAACCTGAACCGATCGGTTCAAAAGTGAACTGGTCGGTTGGGGACCTGAACTGGTTGGTTGGAACACCAACCGATCGGTTGGAACACCAACCGATCGGTTGGAACCCATGAGCCAATCAATTCACTTTTGAACCGGTCGGTTCGTGGTCCTGATCAGTTCCCGATTGACATTCCTTCTTTTGTTTCTAATTGGTATCGAATACCAATCCTTGTTCCAATCAAATTGGGCAAGTGAAATGCAAGGAAAATTCACACCGACCTGACTTTCCCAACTTGCCCAGTTGCACCAGTTGAACCGATCGTTTCAACACTTGAACTGATCATTTCACTCTGACTATGAGTCGATCGGTTCAACACTTGAGCCGACCGGTTCAGCAACCTCAGCCGACCGGTTCAACACTTGAGCCGATTGGTTGGGAGTGCAGGTTGTGCCGAATCAGTCAATTGTGATTTCAATCAATCTGATACTCCAATCAATGCGTCCAACACCTTGAACCATATGATATTGAGCCATCGACTGATTTAGTGTTTAATTGAACTACTAAACTCCTTTAGTAATCAATCTAAACATTGTTGTGTGGACAAAACTCCTCTTCCAGGTTAAATCCTATGTGTGTGACCCTGCAGGTCCATTTCACGTTGGCACTGAAAGTCCATAACACTTATGACTTCACAAGCAAAGAGCGGTGCCTAGTCACACATCAGTGCTACCCAAGTGAAAGTAGAAAGTTGGAGAACAACTTTCATCATACAATCCGTGAATGGTGTTACAACGAATGTATAATTCCTTTGTCACTGATATCCCGAATGAACTCAAGGCATGCAACAGTCATCCTGTCAACGTTCATTCACTTTCTTGATCTCAGAGTAGATTGAAGGAGATATGTATGACATCAATATCACATATTGATTCACACATTCGTGCGCACGCCTATCTCAATCTTACTCATCAAGTGGCCTTGGATATCAAACTCCCTTAGGAGGGACAAATCCCATATCTATCACTCACCCCTCAAAAGCCCCATGTGTCAAAGCCACCCAATCATCACCTTTATAGCAACCCATGTTTCAGGACTGCGTTTGATGATGTCAAAGTGTGCCCAACGACATGTGTTGAGTGCAGTGATTTCAGGTCTAAGAATCACACTCACCACCATCACTGTGAGTACTGACTGTGACTACCATGTCATGGTTCCATGTGTCAAACTCACGGTGGGTCTGTCTGGTACACTTGTTCTCGAACAAGTACCTAGTGTTTGGTTTGATATCTCTATATCATGACTAATGAGATTCTATCATCAACCAACACCACAACCTAGTCTTGTGTGTCATTGCTGTCTATCTGCCTTTCACAATGACATCCGACTAGGGACATAACAAGAATGTACAAACTCTTAGCATCCGTATGATCTCATCGTTCAGGTCCTTAACCTGAAAGCATACGTCATTGAGTAATGTCATTCTCTAGACATTCAATCTATTCTATCACTATCTCAAATGACTGAACTAGAAAGAATTGGAAGTTTGCCTTTGATGTTTATCAAATCAATCTTAATGTATCCCACCAATCATCCCATGATTGGCTCTCAGGGCATACATACCAACAGACTCCCACTTGCACTGCGAGCCAATTACCCTTGAATCATATTCATAGTAATCTTCAAACATGTCCCACATGTTACTGTGCTCTAGTGCCAAGATAGTGAGTAATGGCAACACCTTGCCAAAGTCAGTTTTAAATTGCATGTCTCTCATCTCTTCGCTGTACGTCATACGTATGAGATGGAGTTGTTGTAATATGTGATCTAGTATTCCATTGCTAACCTTTAGCCACATTGCATGATCAAGGATTCCAGACTTATCATCAATGAGCGGAATATAAGTTCATCTCATGAACTTCCAGATCCATATAATATCCACTGTTGTTCTCTAACGCATAGATACTCAGTATTTCCTTTTTAAATGATTTTATTGGAACACTTCCAATTATCAACAAACTTTCACTTTTATATATCCTATATATATTTTGCGATTAATTTTCTGTCTTTTCAGAAGTTTGCATCAATGTAACTCTTTGCATCGAACTCTTCCTTATCTCCATAGAACTAGTACATCCCAAGTACTTATAAAGTTCTCATGGTATTCTAGTAACCCTTACTGGAAGTAGACAGACATCCATTCGTCATGTCCCACATACGAGTTAACAGGATGAGCACATCAAATTGTCATGTCATACATACAATATGATGAATGCATTTTGTTCTTGCTATGTCCATACATGCAAGACAATGGGATGATTACATACATGATAGATCCATATCTATTCTTAGTGTTCCCATTCTTTATAAGAATTGGACACTTGGCCTTGGGATACTAACTCCATGTAACATGAAAAGTTTTCTCCCACTAAATCTGTGCATACTGAACTCTTCAGTACAGATTTCCAATGTATGCTTTCTCCTTTAAGGTCAAGAGGTTTTCGAGAACTATCTTTATAGATCTCTATTCCTATAACATAGGAAATTTATCTATCTAAAGATAATTTCCACTTTGGATTTCCATTCTAGAACATATCCATTTCACATCATCATGTGGAATGTGAATACGCTCCCACTAAATCACAGATCCCTTCTTTATCTTTGACATATCAGTCAAACCCTTTGACTATATTATCAAAGTAAATATCCAATTCTGAGTTGCTTGTACTCAATCAATCACATTGATTAGTCCATTGTAACTCATAGACTTCATTTGCATTAGTGGATTCATAAACCTTATAGGTTGTGTCACGTACACATCCTTGTTTTATTCCTCATAGGAATGTGGTTTTAGTATCCATATGCCAAATGTCTTAGTCATTAAGTTGCAATCAACAAGCATCATCCTTCTCTAAATGTTATCCATGTGTCTTAACATTTAAGACTTACTTGCACTTATGGATATGATCCAATGAGTGCTACCATCAAGGTCATACCTTATGGTTCACATGGAAGTCATTTAGGATGTAATGGTCTTATACCATAACTCAAAATTTTGGTTCCTCATATTCATCTAGATAGTTGACTTATCACATGAACAACTCATCATATAGATAATTGAGGTGTATCTGTTAAGGATATATGAACTCACAACTCCTTGTGATTCTTAATGTCCTTTATTAGTGTGGGGTATTCTTTTATTAAGAAGAATTCAGTTTTTTGATAATCATTCTCTAACTCCTTAGAGTATGATTCCTTCTTGATTTAGACATCACCATGCCTTAATCATGAGTTCACTATGATACACTATCATAATCACTCAAAAGGATCTCAAACATTTGGTCCAAGTATTTCATTCATTGATCTTATTAAGAATTAACACTTTACCAAATTCGTACTTCATCTATGATAATCTTGAACACTTCAAGATACTCATATTGGTATTTCTCTAAAAAACATTTGAAGTATTAGCACTCATTCCAATAGGTATGTAAATACATCAAATGTATTATACCTAATAGGATAATCATTCTCTCACTGCCATTAGTGAAGATTGATTAATCATGTCCAAGATATTCATGTCTCTTACTGGTTCTCTATCCAAAAGAGTCTAGATTTATCCATCACATGGAAACGAGAAATGAATTTCTCATGATTGATGCTAATTTGATTGTTTGAGTTATCTAATAACTTTTTGGTATCATTTTATCTTATGCATATCGAATACCACAAGATAAACAAGGCATTGCCACAAAGATCATATCTTTAAGATTGTAAACTCAACTTTATTAATTGCCATCATTGTCATACAATATGCAAAATAAAGTGTTTCTATCTTTTGGCAATGTACGAAATAGCAGTTCATAACTGTATTACATGCCTTATAGGATGAAAATAAACTAAAGTACTCTATCTATGGTGGCAACACTTGCCCCAATTATGAGTGTTTTACACTTTACATCTTGGTATCATATACCTCAAAAAGTGTTACAAGTTTACTTTCATGACACCTTTAAGTAGAGGCTTCAGTCGCCTCCTTCTTTTGTTCTTCCAGATAGAGTGGACAATTCCTTTTCCAATGTCCTGGCTTTTGACAATGGTGGAAATTTTCTTTCTTGGTCACGACTCCCTTGGCCTTGAGAGCTGAAGTCATCTTGGGCTCCTGGCTAGCATCAAAACCTTTCTTAGCTTTGCCCTTTCCCTTGCGCTTGGACTTGCCTTTCTTTCTTGTGATCACCATCACAGACTTGGGCTTGTCCTTCTTCATCTGTATCTCAGCTGTCCTCAACATGCCCAACAACTCTGACAGTGGCCTATCAAAGTTTTTCATGTTGTAGTTCATCACAAACTGACTGTAAGATTCTGACAATGATTGTAGTATCACGTCAGTAGCCAACTCTTGGCTCAGTGGAAATCCCAGTCTTTGCAGGTTCTCCACATACCCAATCATCTTGAGTGTGTGAGGACCAACTGGATCTCCTTCTGTCATGACGCACTTGAACAACGCCCTAGAAACATTGTATATCTCTTGTCGTGCCTGATCTTCATACATGTTCCTAAGATGCTGAATCATCTCTATGACACCCATGTTCTCATGCTGTCTCTACAACTCATGGTTCATGGAACATAACATCAAGCACTTTGCATCAATGGCATCATCAGCATGCTTCTTGTAAGCATCCCTTTCTCCCTTTGGTGCATTAGGAGCGGGTTCCTCTGGAATTGGAGTATCCAGGACATAGAGCTTATACTCTTGAGTGAGAACAATTCTCAATGTCTGATACCTGTCGTGGAAGTTTGTCCCATTTAGCTTGTCCTTGTCAAGGACCGATCGCAAAGAAAAGTTGTTGTTATTTATTTCCATTTGTACTACAAAAAGGAAAATATGCAATTTTAGTCCAAAACTCATTTTGACTTATTTGATTGATTTGACAGTTTGACGATATAATTAGGCCTTTAATTAATTATCGATCCCACTATTTTACTTCAAATTGATAGCCCTCACCATCAATTCGGAAGATTGCAGCGTACAACCTTCTCGTGGGCAAGATCCTGAAATCCTCTAAGTCATGAGTCAGCTAGGGCTGATCGCCCACAACTTAGATCTCTCAGGTAGGCAACTCTTGCCAATTGCATCATATGCAACTCTAGATAAGATGTCATAATCAACTCTTTGCAATGATCATCTCCATGCCTCAAGGCATTAGATCCCATCTAGATCACCTTGTTAAGTCTGACCCAAAGCAAACACGATGAATATGCACCATGCTAGGGCAGACCCACACATTCATCCTTCACGCTTCCACGAGATAGACGGTGCACCATGATAGGGCGTGCCCACACTTGGTCGATCAAGCTTTTCACGTGTGTCACATTTGGAAGGCATCTAAAACTTAATATTTTAATGAGAGATTTGGTTTTTATATACATATACATATCCAATCACCACAATACATAGTATGTATCATATACATGCTATATCCCACAGAAAACATGCACAAACGATAAAAAGCGATGATTATGGCCCTCCTAATGTGATTCCTCGAGCCAAGAGGAATCACAGTCATCTAGGTCAACATCACATGCAACCTTTACAAGATGAACATTTGTTCCTTGCCATCCGAGTTGATCAACTCATCTCATGAATGATTTGTACTCTCCAGCCGGTCGTCTGGGTGCCACTAGCCGATCGATTGGCTCCTCCAACTGATCGGTTCGCCTGGACATCGTGCATCTCGCCATGTCCGCCACCCGCTTGTCTCGCTCCTCGAACCGGTCATCAACCGATCGTTTCACTCCTTGAACCGATCGTCTGGAATGTCAACCGATTGGTTCACGCCTTGAACTGATCATTTCAGCTGTCGTCTTGATGTCCGCCGGTCTTCGACATAACAGGAAATAAAAATCTATGCTATTTATTACATTGCTTTAAAAAGGGAAACCCCGAGTTACATTTGGGGGGGAGCAAAGGTAGGAAAGAATATCGAATTATTTCGAGTTACATCAGGAATAAGAGAGGGAAGATCGGTGCGCAGACCGAGATGCAAGCAACCACAAACAACCACACACAGATAGGGTTTTATAGGCCATAATCATGCTATACACATCCACCACAAAAACTCGTTTAAGGGCGACGTGTATCGAGTGCATTAATAATACATATCATATATGTAATTTGGGATTTGTGGATTTAAAATTGGACATGCATAAAGCCAATATTATTCACATTGTATGCAATAAATAAAGGCAACAAACCAAAATCGACCATATCGATATTCCTAAAATATAGAGCAGTTGACGTGGCTCTGATACCACTGTAGGGTTTTAGGGGAGGCAGAGAAGTCAGCGGAAACAAAAAAAAATTTCTCCCCCAAACCCATACCAAGGAAACGCGTCAACGTCTATATAATAGGAAAGGATGGTTTGTGGAAGCATACCTTTTCCCGAGGCTTGCTCGGAGATAATACCTCACGCAATGCGCGGTCTTCAACTCCGGTCTTAGACGGTGTCTGTGCAGCTCCTGGTCGAACCGGGACTGACGACTTCTCCTCCTACCGGACTGTTGGATGATATTTGTCCTCCTAAGAAGCAGTGTCCTCTCGCCTCTGTAGTAGTCCACACGGCCCACCTGGAACTCCACACTCCTTGTCCCACAAGGAAGTGGAAGGAGTCGCACCCTACTATTGACGTACTAGTCGCCAACACACTCTCCTGCCTCCAATTGCAACTGCAGTTGTCCTTCCCTTGCTGCACCTCCCTTTGCGGGAAGCACTTGCTCGGGCTCTCTCTCAGTTACCAAAACCAAAGAGAGCGACAACTTGCAGAGCAACTGGTTGCACTGAGTTGTTATTTGAGAAGCCCCCAATACCCCTATATATAGGCGGGTCATGGGACAGGGTTCTCTGTCCCCGGCAATGCGGGACTAAAAGCAGGAGTAGAAGGGTTCGAGATTTTTCACAAAAAGCAACCAACTCGCAACCTGAACCGATCGGTTCACAAGTGAACCGGTCGGTTGGGGACCTGAACCGGTCGGTTGGAACACCAACCGATCGGCTGGGACCCATGAGCCAATCAGTTCACTTCTGAACCAGTCAGTTCGTGGTCCTGATCAGTTCCCGATTGACTTTTGTTCTTTTGATTCTAATTGGTATCGAATATCAATCCTTGTTCCAATCAAATTGGGCAAGTGAAACGCAAGGAAAATTCGCACCGACCTGACTTTCCCAACTTGCCCAGTTGCACCAGTTGAACCGATCGTTTCAACACTCGAACCGATCATTTCACTCTGACTATGAGCCGATCGGTTCAACACTTGAGCTGACCGGTTTAGCAACCTCAGCCGACCGGTTCAACACTTGAGACGATCGGTTGGGAGTGCAGGTTGTGCAGAATTAGTCAATTGCGATTTCAATCAATCCGATACTCCAATCAATGCGTCCAACACCTTGAAGCATATGATATTGAGCCATCGACTGATTGAGTGATTAATTGAACTACTAAACTCCTTTAGTAATCAATCTAAACATTGCTTTGTGGAAAAAACTCCTCTTCCAGGTTAAATCCTATGTGTGTGACCCTACAGGTCCATTTCACGTTGGCAGTGAAAGTCCATAACACTTATGACTTCAAAAGCAAAGAGAGGTGCCTAGTCACACATCAATGCTACCCAAGTGAAAGTAGAAAGTTGGAGAACAACTTTCATCCTACAATCCGTGAATGGTGTTACAGCGAATGTATAATTCCTTTGTCACTGATATCCCAAATGAACTCAAGGCATGGAATAGTCATCCTGTCAACGTTCATTCACTTTCTTGATCTCAGAGTAGATTGAAGGAGATATGTATGACATCAATATCACATATTCATTCACACATGTGTGTGCACGCCTATCTCAATCCTACTCATCAAGTGGCCTTGGATATCAAATTCCCTTAGGAGGGACAAATCCCATATCTATCACTCACCCCTCAAAATCCCCATGTGTCAAAGCCACCCAATCATCACCTTTATAACAACCCATGTTTCAGGACTGCGTTTGATGATGTCAAAGTGTGCCCAACGACATGTGTTGAGTGCAGTGATTTCAGGTCTAAGAATCACACTCACCACCATCACTATGAGTACTGACTGTGACTACCATGTCATGGTTCCATGTGTCAAACTCACGGTGGGTCTGTCTGGTACACTTGTTCTCTAACAAGTACATATGTGTTTGGTTTGATATCTCTATATCATGACTAATGAGATTCTGTCATCAACCGACACCACAATCTAATCTTGTGTGTCATTGCTGTCTATCTGCCTTCCACAATGACATCCGACTAGGGACATAACAAGAATGTACAAACTCTTAGCATCAGTATGATCTCATCGTTCAGGTCCTTAACCTGAAAGCATATGTCATTGAGTACTGTCATTCTCTAGACATTCAATCTGTTCTATCACTATCTCAAATGACTGAACCAGAAAGAATTGGAAGCTTGCCTTTGATGTTTATCAAATCAATCTTAATGTATCCCACCAATTATCCCATGATTGGCTCTCATGGCATACATACCAACATAATCTTGGAGTAGGATAGTGGTACATAACCAATTGTTACCCTAAGTCCACCCTCCTAGTGGATACACATCCAATGGTGAGTGGACCATAGCATTTGTCCGTAGAATGGATAGAATAACATATTTCACACATGCAATATATTTGGAAAGGATGTAACAACAAGACAACAAGATACTAAATAGGGAGATAGGATATATTTATCCATTTCTAGATTCAAGTATACCCATTTGTATTTCATTTTAGAGCTTAGAGTCTTGAGTGCAATGGATCTTCATTTAGGAACTAAAACTTTGATAAATATAACATATTAATGCTAAAGCATTAAGTACATTGTGAAAAGGCATGTAAATACAGTTTAAGAGTAATACCAAATTTGCTTCGCTAGAAGCATCTTAAGAAGCAAGAAGTATAAACACGGCATGGAACACTTAATGACATTGTTTATACAAGGCATGTTGTAGGTGTATTTCCATTATACTCAACAACATATTATGGCCATTGACCAACTTCTCATTAGAAGGGTCCCTAAGGGAGGTCAAGATTAGCTAATCCTTTTATCGACATGGTCCTCCTGCCTTATCTTGACATCTCAAATAATATTCCCAACCTTGTGCCCTTACCCCGAGAATATAGGTAGGTACACTAGGTTTGTATAATGGACTACTTCAATGCTATTCGAGGTTTGTTCAGCATATCTCAATAAAAAATGAATGAATTAATCATAGGGAACAAGTAGCCCAAACAAGTAATTAACTAGCCAAGCATTCATATGAGCATACATGCAAACAAGCTAATACAATAGTAGGGTCAAGAGATTAAGAGTACATTGTGAGTAGAGTATAAGATTAAGCATTATTGAGTAAGATCTTAGAGATTATCCAAACCATGAGTACCTCACAAGTAAAAGATATAACATGGTGTCTTATATCCAAAGGGTTTGATAAGCCAAACATCATATAATACATAGGTTTCAGATATTTCAAATGTAGTTTGCAAAGTTCCACACAAGCAAGTAATGATTCCTTAAAACATAAGCATCAACACTAGTCCACTGGTCTAGATGGACGATCCACATTAAGAGTGATACTAAACAAACATGATCTCTGATTAGATATAAGGTAAGCATGAGATTTAGATTATTATCACGGTTTAACATGCAAGATCTTGATAAAGTCATACTACAACAATTCCATGAAATAGGGTCATATCTCCATGTCATGTAAGCATTGAGAGCATATGATAGATCACATTTTCTTATAGTTCTACAATATAAAGATTATACTAATTTGAAGCCATTAAGATAGCATGAATACCATTAGAAAATCATATCCAAGATTTAATCCCAAACAAGCAACATATGCATTTAGATCACACTAGGTGTTACATGTAGTTAATCGAAGTACATGGGTATGTTACATGGCATTTGAAGAAACAAGTCATTTAAGGACTGATTTTAAGGTGGGCATAAAGGTTTCCACATTTAAGGTCAACATTGCATTAGGTTTAAAGGTTCCAAACACATAAGTACTTGATCATGACATTTAGGACATATCAAGGTACTCAAGTTTATTTTTAACTCATATGAGTCATTAAAGGCAACCATATTAAAAGACCTTGGCCAAACATAGCACATAACATCATTGATATCACTAATTTTAGACCTGGATAGCCATTTGATGATCAAAAGAAATCAAGGTTCCATTATTATTAAAGAGGCATCATGTACATGCAACAAAGGGCTCTTCTAGGTCAAAAGATTAAGAGTGGACATCAAAGTGATCCACTTCATGATTCAAGTCAACACATGGTTAAAAGTTACTATTAAAAAGATTAATAGTGATATAATAAGCAACAATACTAGTTAGGAGCAAGATACATCATTAAACATTCAATTAGCAAATAGAACACATGCTTTTTAGGGTATCAGGAGAAAACAAAGAAAAACTAGATTTTGAAATTAGTACCAATGAATAAATCTTGTCGAGAGGATAAAAGTTCATATATTATATGCTTGAATTGATCAAAGGATGTCCAAGATGTCAATTTTTTAATTTTTACATCAAAAGTTACAAAAATAGGGAAAGGGTGTTAGATACATATATGTAGATATCATCAGGGTAGCCAGTAGCAAGCTACCACATGACCCCCGTCCCAATGACACACTCTTGTCTTGTTTGGGCCAGACTGCTACGCACCTCTATGCATCACTACCCCACACTATCCAGTGACTCGAGGTCGCCCGGTGTAACGACCTCGCCTCATGGTAACCCCCAATTAAGGGAGACCAAGAGGTCAGAGTCGTTATCCCAATTTCTTGGATCAAAGGTTCAACAAGTAATCAATAATAATTATTCAATTCTACCATGACTATACTAAAAGTTGGAATAAAAATAAAACTTTGCATACCTTTTTCAAAAACTTGGATATCTAACTTTTATCCACCTCTGGACTCTATTCTAACTAATCCTTCTTGGACTTTATTTCTTAATTTCATAGTATGCCACATTATTGTTTGTCCTTTCCAATTGTACCAAAAATGCCGACAAACAAAACATCGATCAACATAAATGAATATGTCGGTATGTGGGGACAACCAAAATTGTGCAACTATGGTAACAATATAAGCAACCAAATATCATTTAACAACCAAGGTTACATTTTAAGTAATACTACTCAATCCATACCTTTCCCATATCTCTATGTTGTCCGTACAGTGGACTTAGATACTACCTCTCTAATGTTGGATAAATTGGATATCATGATAAATCCCCTTGTTTCGATGATGACAAACATTTCATTCTTATTAATCTAACGAGCTACTTGAGTGTGCAGGATGACAAAGTACCAAGGGAAAATCCAAGAGCTTATTTATTTATTTTCATGCAATGTAATCAATGTTGTAAAACTTGTACAAAAATATAATGTACAAGTACTTAGAAGTGCATGTAAATCAAGCGTTAGATTTTCCCTAGCTGAACACCATAGTTAGACAAGTCATCCCATTTAAATAGGATCACATAATGCACACTCATACACACACTTAGTGCCTTAATTAATAGATTGAAACAGAGTCAATCTCGGTCGACAAACTCCTCGACCGAGACACTCTCGGTCGAGGAGTTTGTCGACCGAGATTGACCAAAAGTAGCCGTTAGACACAGCAGTTAATAGTTGCAAATAAACATGAATTCAGGGAGCCTCTCGGTCGACAAAACTTCGACCGAGCAGGTATCTCGGTCGACAAATTGTCGACCGAGATGGTCTCTGACAGCAACTGCAGAATAAAGCAACTAGCCGTTACTAATGCACCTAACTTATATCTAACGACTAGTTAAGCACTTAGAAGCCCCTAGAAGTTGTCTAGAACGTCCTTAAGTATTCATAGGCCATTCCTATAAATAGGACAAGCCTTAGGACACTAAGATATACTTACATACTCAATTGTGCAATCCTTGAGCTTACACTACATTGACAATCTGTTTAAGAGCAATAGTGTAATCCCCACACTTGTTATTCATTCCTATTGCTCCCATTTCGTGTCCTATAGGCTAGTATCTCCTATCCACTACAATCACATTGTCATATACATTGGTTAGGAGATCTACACGCTTGATATAGGCAAATCAAGCCTTGGGCTTAATGGATAAGTTGTAATTTCTATTTTCTTTCTTATTCCTTTGTATCTTTTGTACTCTCCTGGCTACTCCTAGGGTTGGAGGCTGCGGATTGGAGAGGGCTGACTTCTCAGGTGGAGAAGGGGACTTCAAGCTACTTCAAGAAGGCTATCGCACGGGAAGCTACTTCAGAAGGCTGGTGCAACGGGTGTTGGTGCATCTACTTCAAGGGAAGGCTGCTTCGAGTTGGGCGATTACTTCTAAGGTGAAGGCTGCTTGAAGGGTTTGGGAAAAGAAATTGTATTTTATGTAAAGTCCTTGCGAGGTAATAAAATAGATTTCTTTTCAAATCCTGGTTGGGTAAGCAACCGGGTAGTGGACTGACTACCTTAGTATTTGCTAAGGCTAGGAACCACTCTAAACCCTTGTGTCTCCTTGTCCAATATCTTCTTTTTGGTTGCTTGAGTTAAATTATTATTAAAAACTTTATAAAACTCTATTCACCCCCCCTCTAGTAGTTTTCAATTGGTATCAGAGCAGGCTTCAAGGAGCCCTAACAAGGTCTTGAAGAAAAGATGGGGGATGGAGTGCTCAACAACCTCAACATTGAAGGAACACTTGTTGCTAGGCCTCCACCGTTCGATGGAACAAACTACCAATATTGGAAGAGGAGGATGCAATTCTACTTCCAAGGAATCAACTGGGAGTTATGGAGAATGGTATCTACACCATACACACTTCCACAAGACGATTTCGCAGTATGGGATGCTAATACGGTAAAAATGGCCCAGATGAATGCAAAGGCAGTAAGCATTTTATATTGTTCCATCTCAGTAAGTGAATTTAATAGAGTATCAAATTGTGATACCGCATATGATATTTGGCATAGATTATCTATAACATATGAGGGTACTATTCAAGTTAAAAATTCTAAAGTTTGAACATTTTCGTATGGATCCAAACGAAACTATTAGTGAAATGTATTCAAAATTTTCTACTATTGTTAATGGTTTGAGTGCTTTAGGGAAACCTGTTCTTGAGGAAGATCAGGTATCAACAATACTTCGATCTCTTCCTCCAAAGTACAAACCAAAGGTGACAGCTATTGCAGAAGCAAACGACCTCACTCGCCTCAAAATGGAGCAGCTCATCGGAAACTTAGAAGCTCATGAGGCAGATCTAGAAGAGGAAGAAAGGAGAGAACATGAACGCCAACATGGGAAAAAGAAGGATATTGCATTCAAAGCATCAACCAAAGACACAAGTGAAGATGATAGTGAAGAGGAAACTCTTATTGTGAATGGTAAGCAATATAAAAGTTTTAAAACTAACAAAACTTCCAGTGCTTCTTCTTCCAGGTGCTTTGAATGTGGCAAGAAAGGACATATGAAAGGAGAATGTCCAAAACTCAAGAAAGGGAAGAAATCATCCTACAAAAAGAAAGAAAGAGCGTATAGAGCTGCATGGGATGATTCAAGTGACGATAGTGATAGTGCAAAAGAAGACGTAGAGTGTTTCATTGCTACTACAAATGAAGATGAAGAAGAGGTAAGTCTTTATGATCTACCAAAAGAGGATTTAATTGCAAGTCTTCAAGATACTCATGAAAAATACATTGAATGCAAGAAGAAACTTAAGAAATCAAATAAAGATTTAAATGCTCTCTTATCTGAAAATGAAAATCTCAAAAAGGAAAATGAAGAGTATGATCTTAAATTAAAATCGGTGGAAGCTGATTGTAATCTTCTTTCCTTAGAAAAGTTAAAATTGCAAAACCAAGTGAATGATCTTCAGAAACAACCTATTGTATGTTCACATTTAGATTATGATAAGGTTGTTAAAGAAAGAAATGACCTAGTATCCAATTTAGATCAAGCAAAGAAAGATATTGCTAGGTTGCAAAGAAATGAAAATGAGTTAGGAGGAAATAACCTACTTGACAATATTCTGAAAATTTCCTCTAGTTACAAAGGAAGGAAAGGATTAGGATACGATCCAAGAAGAAATAAACCCAAAAGAGCATCCAAGACTATATTTGTACCTAGGAACAAAATTCCTAGAAATAGAAATGAAATTGATGCTATTAGTTGCCATTATTGCATGCGTCTTGGACATTATTCATTTTCATGCTCTTTTAAGAAAAAGAAAGATGAGTTAGCTTGGATTCCTAAAACTTAGAAGCTTCAAATTAATTAGTTGAGATTTGACCTAAACTGACTTCTGATATCATAATGTCTTATCTCAACATCATCGAGCTATAATTTGCATAATCTCTTTTATTTGAAGTTGATTAAGATTTCTGCATATTTTCCAGAAACATGGTCGGTCGAGCAATTGTCGACCGAGTAAGTGTCGGTCGAGAAATTGTCGACCGAGCATGTCACTATTTTCAGAATGCTGTAAAAATTGCTGAACTCTTTCAAAATTGTTGTCTATTCGTGATTAATAACTATATAATAAAGTACCAATTATGGAAATCACCCTTGAAAGATTATGCGAAATGATATTGGTAAAAAACCAAAATTATTCTTAGATTAGAGAAAATTTCAGTTCTATCATTCTATAGGCAAGCAAAATAATTTATTGGTGATATATCTCTTAAAAATGCTTGATTACAATGTTTTCAATTGGTAATGTTTTTAAATATAAATGACATCATCACTATGCTACAATGTTTTACATGATTTTGGTCTATCTATATGGAAAGCATAAGTTTAAAAGATCACAATCAGTGTATTTCATGGAACTGTCATTATTCTTTCATGATGATGTTGTGTTAACACAAATAGATAATGATAATTGCAAGAAAAATAATTCATTGGTGATATGACTATTAAAAATGCTTGCAAAGAACATAACGTTATAAAATTGCTCAAATTGATATCTTTAAAAAGACTTGAGATATTAATCATGCATTCATTTTTAAGAAAATGTTTTCATATTGAATCACTTAATATGTTTCATCATGATCATTATGGATTCATTGGTTTAAATAGACTTTGATTCATATGTTCAAATCATAAATGATCTTTGTGATTTAGATAATTGCAAATGTCATCTTGACATAATAGACAATGCTTGTAGACACAACTTGTGATCAAGATGTTGCTATGCCAAGCCAAACGGTGCCTCTTAGAACAAAATATTATTTTTTTCATCTATTTGCTTGTTCTAAGAAATCAAAAGAAAAAATCTTGACTTTAAAGATATTAATCTTGCTTTCAAAATATATGTTTCTAAAAGGATATTATGATAAGGGTATAAGAAGAAATGGGATTTAATATTTCTGTACCCATAAGCATATGAAACATCATTTACAATAAATGTAAAACATGCATTCTAGAAAAATCTAGGTCAAAGACTTCACTATGATGCTCATATTAAGTTCTTATAATGGGTATATCTTAATATGCTTCAAATTGATATTTATAGCTATCTGCAGAATTTGCCTCTTGGTTAAAACAAAACTTAGCCAAGGGGCGCTATGGTCGTACTCAAGGGCGACCTAAAATAAGCTTTTACAAAATGCTTATTTGGACATCAATTTATTGAACTTAATCTTAGTATACTTTTAATAAAGGTCAAAATCAACATTTAAAATTATTTGTGACCTTAAAAGCATTAAATTGCTTAAATTGTAAGATTAAGGGGGAGCTTCTAAAAACAAATTGGTTAAGAAGCTTAGAAAAACATTGTGAACATTATTTGAAGATTGTTATGAACCTAGTATTTTTACTCTTGATTATGAAGCAATCTATGAATTTCATAAAAATGATAAATCTTGCAATTGGTTAGAGACATCTTCATATATTCTGATCTTAAAGGACTCTCATTTCATTTTGGGGCTTAACATCCCTTGTAAAATGGGTGAGAAATCAATATACATATGCCATGAACCTAACATGATCTCATATAATTTCAAGGCTTAACATTGAGAAATAAATTGTGGCTAAATTAGACAAAAATGACATAAATCCCTGTTTCTAATAGGATATGTAATTAAGGGGGAGCTTAATATACAATTAAGGGGGAGACGAAATAAAAAGTTCATATTGGATATCTTTTTGAAATGACAAAGGGGGAGAAAGAATATAAAATCAAAAATATAAATATAAATGAGTTTCATCTTCTTGTAAAAACAAGAATGGCTACAAAAGGTAATCCTCAGGTATGAAACTCACATACTTTATATTTCCTTATTTCATATTTTAGGAAATGTTTGTCATCTTCAAAAAGGGGGAGATTGTTGGATAAATTGGATATCATGATAAATCCCCTTGTTTCGATGATGACAAACATTTCATTCTTATTAATCTAACGAGCTACTTGAGTGTGCAGGATGACAAAGTACCAAGGGAAAATCCAAGAGCTTATTTATTTATTTTCATGCAATGTAATCAATGTTGTAAAACTTGTACAAAAATATAATGTACAAGTACTTAGAAGTGCATGTAAATCAAGCGTTAGATTTTCCCTAGCTGAACACCATAGTTAGACAAGTCATCCCATTTAAATAGGATCACATAATGCACACTCATACACACACTTAGTGCCTTAATTAATAGATTGAAACAGAGTCAATCTCGGTCGACAAACTCCTCGACCGAGACACTCTCGGTCGAGGAGTTTGTCGACCGAGATTGACCAAAAGTAGCCGTTAGACACAGCAGTTAATAGTTGCAAATAAACATGAATTCAGGGAGCCTCTCGGTCGACAAAACTTCGACCGAGCAGGTATCTCGGTCGACAAATTGTCGACCGAGATGGTCTCTGACAGCAACTGCAGAATAAAGCAACTAGCCGTTACTAATGCACCTAACTTATATCTAACGGCTAGTTAAGCACTTAGAAGCCCCTAGAAGTTGTCTAGAACGTCCTTAAGTATTCATAGGCCATTCCTATAAATAGGACAAGCCTTAGGACACTAAGATATACTTACATACTCAATTGTGCAATCCTTGAGCTTACACTACATTGACAATCTGTTTAAGAGCAATAGTGTAATCCCCACACTTGTTATTCATTCCTATTGCTCCCATTTCGTGTCCTATAGGCTAGTATCTCCTATCCACTACAATCACATTGTCATATACATTGGTTAGGAGATCTACACGCTTGATATAGGCAAATCAAGCCTTGGGCTTAATGGATAAGTTGTAATTTCTATTTTCTTTCTTATTCCTTTGTATCTTTTGTACTCTCCTTGCTACTCCTAGGGTTGGAGGCTGCGGATTGGAGAGGGCTGACTTCTCAGGTGGAGAAGGGGACTTCAAGCTACTTCAAGAAGGCTATCGCACGGGAAGCTACTTCAGAAGGCTGGTGCAACGGGTGTTGGTGCATCTACTTCAAGGGAAGGCTGCTTCGAGTTGGGCGATTACTTCTAAGGTGAAGGCTACTTGAAGGGTTTGGGAAAAGAAATTGTATTTTATGTAAAGTCCTTGCGAGGTAATAAAATAGATTTCTTTTCAAATCCTGGTTGGGTAAGCAACCGGGTAGTGGACTGACTACCTTAGTATTTGCTAAGGCTAGGAACCACTCTAAACCCTTGTGTCTCCTTGTCCAATATCTTCTTTGTGGTTGCTTGAGTTAAATTATTATTAAAAACTTTATAAAACTCTATTCACCCCCCCTCTAGTAGTTTTCATCTAATATGGTAGATCCTTACCCCCATGGTCCTACCTCATAGGTAGCCATTACCTAGGGTTGTGGAGTCACATGGCCCTACCTAAAGGTAGCCCAATCTCTGACTCATGGTGACTTGATGGACCTACCCCATAGGTAGCCATGTAAAAAGCCATATAATGACCTGATGGACCTACCTCATAGGTAGCCATGTACTAGTTCAACCTTTCAAGCTACAGAGGGGACTAGGATCTGAGCTAGTAGGAAAATATCTTAGGTGATAGTCATATCCACATTATAGTATGCATGAATTAAATTCATCCAATGGTTTAATTCAAGCCGACGATGGAAACTTTGGAAATCCTCAAAAAACTAGTTTCAGATATTCATAAGTGTAACCACATACCTGATCCAGAGCAACTTGATGTACAAGCAATAATATTAAAGAACAATCAATCAAGCAATCAACAATATCTTGAAATCAATACATAACATCCAAATGTCATTGTTTTATTCAAAACATTCTCAAGATTGAATTGGATTCCACCTTAGGATTTCTAGGACAACTTTAGAGTTTTATTATGGTTTTAGCCTCCATAAAGCTTTTATCACTTTTAATGTCATTTTAGTTCACAAACCCTAATTTCAACATCATAGGCACAATTGAAAAGGACAAATAGTAAAGTGGCATACTGTGAAATTAAGAAATAAAGTCCAAGGAGGATTAGTTAGAATAGAGTCCAAAGGTGGATAAAAGTTAGATATCCAAGTTTTTTAAAAAGGTTTGTAAAGTTTTATTTTTATTCCAACTTTTAGTATATTCATGGTAGAATTGAATAATTATTATTGATTATTTGGAAAACCTTTAATCCGGGAAATTGGGATAACAACTCTGACCACTTAGTCTCCCTTAATTGGGGGTTACCAGGAGGTGGGGTCATTACATTTGGTATCATATCCATTTCCCCTCCAGTAGGTGGGGCCCACATGGGCATGTGGCATGCCAGTCTTGAGCCGTACGGTCCAGACAGGTTGGAATGGGATGTCCATGGTTGACGTAGCCACCCTTGCGTTGGTATTTTGTGATCGGGAGTTGGGTCTCAATGGGCCATTCTGGGTCTGCACTGAAATGGGGAAATATTATGATGCCATTTAGTTGGCCTTAATGATGACGTCAAGAGTCTAAGTGGGGGAGATTTTAACATCCTAGGATTTGAGGCCTTGGATAAAATGATCTTATAAGGAATGACTGGACTACCCATATCGCCAAGGTGCACCTTCTTTTCTGGGAGCCTATCACTAAAGAACTCCATAATTAAGCATGCTTGACTTGGATTAGTACTAGGATGGGTGACTAGTTGGGAAGTTGACCCTGGCTTACACGTGAGTGAGGAAAAAGTGCGCAGTTAAGGCTAGTGGTGGTCTGTGGGGCCAGTCGTCTTTCCTGAAACTCTACTAAAAACTTGGGCAGTGGGCCTGGGTGTTACACCCGGGGACGCCGACCACCGCACCTAGGGTTCCCTCCTTCTGCAAATGTGTAGCAATGTCAGACCACCAAAGCTCGCCAATGTTAATTAGGGGCCAGACCACGGGGCTAGCTAGGGATTGAGAGGTAGCATCCTGATCTTTTCTAGTCCTCATTGTGGTAAAGGCCCTCAAAGTGGGACATGCGATGGGTGGGGACCAATTTCCTCTGAAGTGGAGGCATGATGCCACTGCAAAGAATGAGTTGGGTAGGAGAAGGAAATTGGGGTGCTAGGGTTCATAGAATGTGATAAAAAGAGGGGGAAAGAGTAAGCGTAGGTTATTTATATGTAAGAGAAACATCAATTAGGAGGTAGATGGTGCGAAAAGGAGGCACCAAAACAAGGAGTATGTAGAGCTCTGATGACCCTTGCATTGTGGATTTGTACGGAGGTGTGTGAGGGTGTCAAGGCCGTTGGATTGGATCTTGTATCTGAGGCTGGAGATCTAAAGCAAAAGAAAGAAAGAACATAAAATCAAGCCTTTTGATTGGATGATCAAGATAAGAATGGATTGCCAAGGAAAAAGGGAGGGAGTTTTGTTGGACGCATGCACACACCCAAGAATGGGAACTGGTGCCATGTTGGGGGAAAATAGCTTGTAATTAACATAATTTCTATCTATGATGATTACTTCTTACTTCTATATCGTTTCCAATTTTATTGCATGTGGTTTGTGTCTATAACATGGATTACTTGATTTATGATGCTTGATGACACTTAGCTTCTAGGAGGAATTGGAGTGTATGTGTCTAATCTTAGGAATGGCTCCTAGGTCCAATTAGTGGATCCTTAGCTTGCCCCCTTTGTTCCTACATACACATCCCTCCTCCTACTAGTGAGTGTGAGATCTAAGTGGCTAGTGTAAGTGTGATTAGTGTAATTACCTAGGGCTTTCTAAAGGCTAGATGGATAGTGGCATGAGGTGAAAAACCCTCATCTCCACTCCCATTTCTACCCTTGGATCTCAATTGTCCTAATACCACTTATCCTAAAGACCTAGACTGGGCAAGTTGTACTAGAATTACACCTAGCCCTAGTTGTCCAACTAGTAGTATACAATATATTCTAATATCACTTGCCTTGTTGTTTGGTTTGGTAATCTAGATAGTATTGTGATAATATGCTTGCTATGGTGAGACCCCCCCAGCTAGTATCAAACCACATCCCCAAATGACCCACCTACCTAATCTCATAGCTTAAAATCCACTTTTCCTTTCTTTGCTTGTTTACGCTAATCTAGTTTAGTTGCCTTAGTTTAACCTAGTTAATTGCTCAATCTTGCTCTTTAGTGTTAACTTAGGTTTTTGCTCTCTTTCTTGTGGTTAATCTAGTTCTTAATGGTAATTGCTCTGCTAGTGTAGTGTAGTTAACCTTTGCTCTTGCTCTGTTTGTTGTTTAATCTGGTTCATTATATTTGTCTGCTTAGGATAACTTACGGTTGTGATAATCTAGATATCATAATTGTCTTTACTTCCTTGTTCATCTAGTTTAACAAACAACCAACACTTTTAAACCCTTCAACCCTAGTCTCCAGAATAGGAACATAGCCAAAACTAGCCTAGCTCTAGTGCCCCCCTCTGTCCCTGAGGATTGACCCCTACACTTGCCCTTCACCTATGCTACAATAGTACCTTGTGTGCTTGTGAGTGACCTATTTGGTACTGTGATTGACGTGGTTAGGGTTAATATAAATTTTTAAAGATCCACACCTGTGACCTCCCTTAGCATTGCATCTAGCTACCTCTAGTTGGCTAGTGTGTAGCCTTGGTGGGAAATGCACCAAGCTTTCTGGCACTATTGTTAAGGATAGAGGCGCTCATCCTAGCTAGTTAGTGTAGCCTAGCCTTTACTTTTACCCTCATCATTGCTATTCTTTTTTTTTTAGAGCAAAAGGATTGATTCATTACTAGTGAGCCATACGGCATCTACAATTGGGAAGAAAAATACAAACAGAACATACAAACATCAGGTTCAGTAACCCAAAGGCACTACAACTCATATTGGAACGAGAGAGAGACATTTCCGCATTGATTCTTCTTCCTTGAGGTTGTCTTAAGCAACTTTTCCTGAAGAATTCCTTCAACCTGAGCATTGAGTAGTGGTAGAGGGGCTGGAACAAGACGGTGTTCTGCTCGTATATCAACTCAAACGAAGCCATATCACTGAGTAATAAGATCAATCCAAAGCAAAGATGAGATCTAGCCGTGGCTAGAGATCTTATCGCTCTCCTGAAGGGAGGTCGCAGCAAAGCGAGACAGATAAACGCCGACTAGTGGGGACAAAAGGCAGATAAACTACCAGAACAACTGGCTAAACAAGCCAATAAAGACAGTAAAAACTAAGGCCGAAATGTTGTGGAAATCCAGAGCTCGGAAGCCTTCACGATGGAAGGGATAGAAACCTTATTCAGAAAACGCAAACTAATGAAAGGGGGTGGGAGAGCTCGATACCACCGGATCTGTGAGGAAGACCAAACCACCAACACCACTCCACCTTCAATCCGGCCAGAGGCCCGGTGGAGGAAACTGAGCCGAAGTCGCCCCTCCCAAACTGCCGCCTGACCCAGCACAGGCCGAGATCAAAGCCAGGAGCCCAGCCCCACCGCAACAGAAGAAGAGAGGGTGGAGGAGAGAAGACGACCGCCCTCCAGAGACAAACACGATAGAAATCGAGCCGAGTCAAGGCCCTGGGGGAGTAGGGTGACGTCCGACGGCCGCCGAAGCCCCCTCCCCCAAGCCCGAAGCCGCCCTCTGTGAGCCCTAGGTCACCCGCCCTATCACTAGAGCGGAAGCTGCTGTTCGCTTGTGTGTTGGTGCAAATTTTATTAATCCCATCATTGCTATTCTTTATTTCTATTCACTTTTGCATATTTCCATTCTAACTTGGTTTCTTATTTCTTGTTATGTGTATTGTATAGGTGACAGTTGTGCATGCACCACACACGTTCCACTTGGACCGGCTTGGTGTTGTATGACCCCGAGATATGTAGGAGGAGATTCTAAAGTTTCCACAACCAACACCAAAAGCCAATATGGTAGACAAAAACCCTCATGCAAATTCTCAACAACCTCCACCACATCAAAATTGCTCACTCCACATGTATTTCACCCCAGGGAATTACAATTCTCCCATTACCACCGTAGTTGAAAAAATGTCAGGTCAACAGTTCTTCATTCCAGCCGCACTCCTTAGACTCCTCCCCACCTACCAAGGGATGTAGAATGAGAATCCCTACCATCACATCGATGCATTCCTCGAGACTTGCTCCACTTTCCGTACACCCACCGCTACCGATGACTCCATCTAGAGAACCGTATTTCTATTATCCCTAAAAGAAAAAGTTAAAGAGTGGTACGTTTTGAAGCCAGAGTTGATAACGTAGAATGAAGTCAAGAATGAATTCCTCAAAAAGTTATTCCCAATTGCTAAGCTAACCTACATGAGAACATATGTCACCTCCTTTGCCCAAAATGAGAATGAACCCTTCCACGAGGCGTGGGAAAGGTTCCTAAAGCTCCTTTGCGATTACCCCCACCATGAAATGACATTGTGGAAACTAGTCCAAGCCTTCTACACCGGGCTTGAAGAGTTGAGCCAAAACCATTTTGACCCATCATGTGAAGGCACTTTCATGGTGAAGCCACCCAAGGAGTCATGGACAATGTTCGAGCACCTTGCTGATTTTTTTTATCAGAAAAGAATGTGACCCCTTTTTATATATTTTTGAGGCTATGTCTTGCTAAAATTTCCCGCCATCTAGTTTCGATAAAAGGGGAACATTGTGGCCAGAACTATGTCCCTCCACCTTCTTCCGTAGCTCTAGCCCACAACATTGTCGAACCCGAAATGATGAAGAACCAAGCTGGTGGTTCCTCTAGTCAATCCACCATATTGGTTGAAGTCGTAGATGAGGAAGTGCATGCCTTGCACTCTTTTGGCAACCGAAACAATCAAGGCCCTATTTCCAACACCTACACTCCTGAGTGGAGGAGGCATCCTAATTTCACATGGAAGCAACAAAATGAAGATGGAAAAAGACAAGGGAAGCCAAAGCCACACTATATCTCTAAGTTTGAAGATGAAGTGATTGGAAGACTAAGAAGCTTGGATGAGGTGACGAAGGATGTATCCTCACATAGGCATACCATCAACTGTCTTGAGAAAAGATTGGATCAAATCTCTCTCTTACTTGATATGAGGGACGAAGGAAGACTCCCATCTCAACCAATGTTTAATCCCAACAATGATTGTACTTTCCTAGGAAATACCCCAAGTTCATATGCTCAACTGTAATACCTAGAACCGCCAAATCCCTATGACCCAACACCTCCTTAAGCACCCCTCAACTATCAATCTGCTCCACCTCCACCTCACTCATACCAATATCAATCTCCAAAATACCACCTCAATCCACAACAATAACAACCACCACAAAAACCACAACCACAATTCATCCTACAAAACCCAAATTCACCTCACCAAAGGCCACCACCACCACAACAGCCAAAACCACCTCCACAAGTCTCTTCTACTACCCATGAGCTTGTGATGGTGGTGACTATCTTGAGGAGTGGTCAGACATTGGAGCACCCCCGTGATACTGTTGTTGTTGACAAAGGTGATACTGTATCTGGACAGGTTGATACTGAGATACAACTTGTTGATATTGTGATGAGAGCCAGAGCTGATACTGTGACACCAGGCAGTGGTATTGTGATACATAGTAGTGATACCATGATTCATGTAATTCCTATTGATGATATTGTTGATCTGAGCTATTTGGGATCCCAACTTCCCCCGTTTCCTAAGGCTCTTGAGGAGCCTTCTATTGAGAGGAGACGGAAGAAACATACCAAGGACATCCTTGAGACTTTCCAAAAAGTGAAAATCAACATTCCTTTGCTTGATGTGGTCAAGAAAATTACTTCTTATGATAAGTTCCTACAAGATTTGTGCACCTTCAAGAGAAAGACCATGGGGAGAACCCCAAAGAAAGTCAAGTTCATTGAGTAAGTGAGCTCAATTCTGTAGCACACCATGCCAAGGAAGAGGAAAGATCCTGATTCCCCCATCATTTCATGCTACATTGGGGCACATCGCATAGACCAAGCCCTTCTAGACTTGGGTTCTAGTGTTAACCTAATGCCATATGATTTGTTTGTCGAGCTCCAAATGGGGAAATTGAGTCTGTCTCATTGTACATTGTAGTTGGACGACTGATCAGTAAAGACACTTAGAGGGCGTGTTAATGATGTGCTTGTGAGACTTGATGATGAGACTTTTTCTTTCTTCCCTGCCTAATTCATTGTCTTAGGCATGCAAAAAGACAATAGGAGGGTGCATATCATCGTTGGAAGGCCATTCCTAGCCATAGCTGATGCAGTGATTCATGTGAGGACCGGGACTATGTATGTGACATTCATGCACATGAAGATTCGATTGAACATCTTTAAATCTTCAGTCACAACCAAGGTGATAGAGGCCACCGAAGAAGATTGCTATCTCATTGAGTGCCTCGATGAAATTGTGGAAGAATACCTACCTACATGGATTCAAATTTCCACTCAAGGTAGATGTCTAGAGTCAATAGTTGAGTTCCCAGATGATGATGATGAAGTAGATGAAGAGAATGAGCTAGCCTTAGTGTCTACAAGTGAAGACCTTCGTTCTATTTCTACACCATTAAAGAACTCCCTTAAAGAAACTCCCACTCTTGAGCTGAAGTCACTTCCAAAAGGAGTGAAGTATGCTTTTCTAGGTGCAAATGACACCCTCATGGTGATCATTTCTTCCATTCTCTCACCAGAATAAGAGGAAACATTTATGAAAGTCTTGAAGAAGAATATCCAAGCCATTGGATGGTCTATAGTTAATTTGAGGGGTATTCACCCCTCCATCTGTGTACATAGGTTCTATCTAGAGGATGATGCAAGGTTGGCCTGCCAAATGGAAAGGAAGTTGAATCCAAAGCTAAAAGAAGTTGTAACTCAAGAGGTTGTGAAGTTGCTAGATGCTGGGATTATCTATCCTATTTCTGATAGTACATGGGTAAGCACCATCCAGGTTATGCCTAAGAAGGGTGGGATTATTTTGGCGGAAAATGTGGATGGTGAGCTTATGCCGGTTAGAGAACAATCAAAGTGGACAATGTGTGTTGACTACTAGAAGCTCAATGAAAATACAAAAAAGGACCACTACCCTCTCCCATTTCTTGACCAGATTCTACAGAGGCTAGCGAGGCAAAGATTCTATTGTTTTCCTGATGGGTACTATGGATACTTCCAAATTTTTGTGCATCCTATAGATCAAGAGAAGATGACATTCACTTGCCCAAGTGGCACATTTGCCTACTGGAGAATTCCATTTGGGCTGTGTAATGCCCCTTCTACATTTCAGATATGTGTGACCTCAATTTTTGCTGATATGCTTGATTCATTGTTGGACGTGTTCATGGGTGATTTCTCAGTGTTTGGAAAAACCTTTGATGAAGGCTTGATTCATTTGGTTGTTGTCCTTCAGAGATGTGTAAAGGTTCTCCAAGTGCTATCTTGGGAGAAGAGCCATTTCATGGTACCCAAAGGAATCGTTCTGTGCCACCGGGTTTCAAAGGATGCGATTGAAGTTGATAGGGTCAAGTTGGGCCTCATTTCTAATCTTACTATTCCTTCCACCGTAAGACATGTTTGGTCTTTCTTGGGACATGCAGGTTTCTACCACCAATTCATAAAAGACTTTAGCAAGATCTTGAGACCACTATGCCCCTTGCTTGAAAAGGATGTTGAGTTTCATTTTGATGACAAGTGCGTTAAAGCCTTCAACCACTTAATGGAAAGACTAATCTCTACTCCTATCATGCAGTCCCCAGACTTCTCTTTGTCATTTGTCATTATGACTGATGCATCCGACATGGCAGTGGGGATTGTGTTGGGCCAAAGAGTTGGCAAGATTCTACATGCTATCTACTACGCAAGAAAGACTCTAGATGAAGCCCAAAGAAACTACACAACCAATGATAAGGAGTTGCTTGCAGTTATCTTTCCTCTTAACAAGTTTAGATCATATATCCTATAAAACAAGGTGATTGTCTATAAGGAACATTTTGCTCTAAAATATCTAACGACAAAGAAAGACTTCAAGATGAGGTTGATCATATGGATATTGTTTCTTCAAGAGTTTGATATCGAGATTGTAAACAAGAAGGGAGTAGAGAATTCTTCCGCCGATCATATCTCCCGGATTGAAGCACCTTATGATGACACAAGTAGAATCAAAGAGACATTGCCACATGAGCAGTTGTTCCTACTCTCATCCTCTCAAAGGCCATGGTACCAACACATAGCTAACTTCCTAGCTAGTGGGAGGATACCAAACACTTGGATGAGTGAGAAAAGCTGAAGGTTATTTTCTATGGCCAAGAACTATGTTTCGGATGATCCCCACTTGTTCAAGTATTACCCCAACGAACTTATCTGAAGATGTGTTCCAGTGATGAAGCAGTAGGAAATTCTCTCTATGTGCCATTCCGGAATTTGTGGAGGTCACTTTGGTGGAAAATGTACTGCCACCAAGTTTCTGAAAATTGGATTCTATTGGCCTTCATTGTTCTAAGACTCTCATGAATTTTGTAAGTGTTGCTTGTGGTGCCAAAAAGTAGGCACTATGTCTAAGAGGAATATGATGCCTCTATCACCCATTGTTGTGGTGGAGGTATTTGATGTTTGGGGGATTGATTTCATGGGTCCTCCCCCCCCTTTTGGGTATGTCGATATTTTGGTTGTCATTGACTATGTATCAAAATGGATTGAAGTCATTGCAACAAGGACAAATGATCATAAGGTGGTGTGTTACTTCATGAAATCTAACATCTTTAGCCATTTTTTTATTCCAAGATCTATGATTAGTAATGGTGGATGTCATTTCATTTGCCACACCTTTGAAGGCTTTCTCAATAAACATGGGGTAAACCATCATGTGACTATTCCTTACGACCCTCAAACAAGTGGTCAAGTTGAGTTGGCCAATCGGGAGATAAATCTCATTCTAGAGAAGACAGTGAGGCCAAACTGCAAGGATTGGTAACTTCACCTCAATGAATCTTTATGGGCAAATAGGACTGCATACAAAGCCCTGATTAGCACTACACCATTCAAGCTTGTGTATGGAAAAAGTTGCCATTTACCGGTTGAGATGAAACACAAGGTACTATGGGTTTTGAAAGCCATGGACTTTGTTGGAGATAATGCCAGAATGAAAACAACATTTTAGCTAAATGAGTTGAAATAAATACGCCATGAAGCCTATGATATGTCCAAAATCTACAAAGAGAGGACAAAGTTTTTGCATGATAAGTTGATCAAGAAGAAGGATTTTGAGCCCGAGAAGTGGGTGTGGTTGTACAATTCAAGGATGAAGTTCTTTCCTGAAAAACTCCAGTCTAGATGGGATGGACCGTATCTCATGAAGAATGTATACCAATCCAGGGCTATAGTGATTTGCAAGAAAGAAGGAGCTAGATAGTTCATATTGAATGACCAAAGATTAAAGTCAGTTGTGGAAGTAGGACCAGATAAGGAAAAACAAAGTTTTAACATAATAATGTTAGTGGAGGAACACCAAGTTAATCAAGAGATGTGTTTAAATGAACACGGAAGAGATAATTTCAAGGATGCTTTGAGAATCCCAAGGAAATGAAGGAAGTCAATAATCAAAAAGCCCAGCTGAAGGCATAACATTTAGTACTAGTGGGAGGCAACACACCTAAGTTTGGGAGCTTTTACACCCTACCTTCTCTTTTTGATACTTTTATTTTCTTCTCCACACAAAACACACACACACACATTATGCTTGATAGTTTTGTTGTAGTTTTTATGAAATGATAGGTAAAATAGGTGCAAATTGAGACACGAGGTACATTTAGTGAAAATGATTGATACAACATCAAAGGGGATCATTCAAGATGATTGGATTACATGTTTTAAAAAAAATGATAAGTTTTAAAGAATTTTGCACTAGCAAGAACCAGCATGGCCCTGCTAGCATGGATCATTCGTGTTGGCTAAGTGAAATTCAATAGGGGAAATTCAAGTTTTGGCCACGAGAAGCAAGGTCATGTTGGCCAGAACGATCATGTTGGCCAATCAAGTTCAACAGGTTAAACACAACTTTTGGGCATGGGCAACACGACTGTGCTAGGCAGAACGGTTGTGCTAACATCCAGCCAGCATGACCATGCTGTCCAAAATGGTCGTGTTGGCCCGAGCCTAGCACTTAATTTTCTTGATTTTGTCTGAGCCAACATGACCTATTCTGCATTTTTACAACCTAGAACAGTCGTTCTGCGGCACAAGGGTATTAGGGCGACCCCTCTTCACCCCAATATTGATTCCTCTTGCTCCCAAACTTCAGATTTGATTTCCCCGTGGTTCCTAATATCCTTCCCTAACCTCAAGCTTCGATTTCCACCCTCCATCACCACCAAATTCTCCACTTTCAATCAAAATCCGCCCCTACAGTCGGAGACTTTGGTTCTTGCGGTTCCACTTCATTTTCCACCAAAAACCCTTGTAAACATGAAGAGCACAGGCAAGGCAATAAGAAAGGGAGTGGAGAAGATGATGGACATGCTTACCGGGGGCAAAAGCCAGTCCAAACGGGCGGCCCGTTCACAGTAGTCTGACAGTGCATCTTTGCCATCTAACTCAATTTCCCGATCCTTTGGACGGTCGGCATCGACAAGGGGTTCTCGAAACTGATCCTCTCCCAATGGTCACACTACAGATCTGAGCTACCACAACCCTGAGGAGGAAGAAGAAGAAGAAGAAGAACTCGAGAACATCATGGATTCGGTGGAAGTTGATGCATCGACATGTGAAAGAAGGGCTAACAGATTAGCCAAGGCATCGTCATCACACCTACCGCCTCGACCAACACTGGCAAGACACTCCATGTTATAGCCCCAATTTGGGTTCATATGGTTTGAAATGCAGTTTCCCCAATAAATGTATGATTACGAGAATTGTATGATTTATGTGTATTGAATGGATTTTATTTGAAATATTTCCTTTGTGATTGTGATTTCATGGATCGTAATATGGTAATGAGTCCATTATGATTAATAGAAAAATAAGAAATCAAATAATGCATAAATAAGAAAAGAAATTGGGAAAATAATGAAAGTATGAGAAATATGTGGAAAGATATGTGATTGACTCATCATGGATGAGATTTTGAATCCACAAGGTTTCTATTGGTAAAAGGAATCCAAATAAGGAATATAAAAGAATAGGAGAGAGAAACTATGCATAAAATATGCCTTAATAAGTGATAACCTTCTTATGATGAAAAGTCTCTCATACTTACAAGTTTGAGTCCCAAACTTGGCACACAAAAACTGAAAGTCGTCAAGGACTTTTGTTTAAAATTTAGGATTTATTGGATAAGAGGTTTGAGAGATATAAATATACCTAGTTTCCCTAAAGTGGAGGGATTTCCATTAAAATGTCACATTTTCAATGAGACTGGTTTTGGGCATGTGCGATGAGGACCATGGATCTGAGATCCAATGGTGTTCGGATCACCTCCTACCCTGAGCTAGTTTGGGAAAGGAACTATATGTAGGTTAGGATTTGACATCTTGTTCTCTCTCCTCTCTTCACGGTTTTCGTCAATTTCTTCTGTAAGAAGTGAAACCACTCCTCTACTAGAATGAAAAGACCACATCCCTTGAACCAAACACCACATAATTTTATTTTCAGTAAAGGGTTGGAGACCAATTCTTTCAACATGTATGTATCATTACACAATGAGTAGCAGCCGAAAAGATCATTATCTAACAATATACAAATCTGGATAACATGATACAACACCACACATGGGTGTCCAAAGGGAAAACTATACATATAATCCAAAGATCAAGTCGAGGGTCATCTAACCACCTCTTCAAGTCTCCCAAAAGCTCAACTACAAGGTTGATGTTGTAGTTCTCTCTCTGATCTAACCTGGGGTTGGAAGCATACCCAATAAAAGGAAATGAAAATAGGATATCAACAAAAAGTTGGTATGTGTATACTAAGGAAGACTTTGAGCAATATAAGTAATAAGGGTGTCAAATATACAAGCTTCCCATGCAAGAGGTAAGGACTACCAACAAGGGTATAAAATAATGAGAATCATCTTCACATAATAAAAGAAGATACTCGCCATAATTGAAACAATAAAGATTGTGCAATACTGGCACAAAAAGAAAGTAGGGCACACACCCCACAATCCACAACAATAACTTGCATGTAAGTAAGATAAGCATAACCCTATAACAATATAAACACAAAGGAAGACAAGCACAAACTTGAACCTGATAGAGAAAGGAATATTGCCAATATCCCAAATATATAAAATTGAGTATGGATTACTGCAGCACTTGGGTATAGAGAAGTGGTATACTACCACTTTCCTTGATAAACAATAGGGGATTACTGCCCCAAAACTAAAGTAATTTACACTACTCTAGTGTTGTTGAACCACATATCATGTAAAATGTAAATGCAAGTAGAAAAGTATAGTTAGAATTGTACAATGTTGCCATCACACAATAGACAACACAAAAACATAAACATCCACTTAAAAGTCGGCACATATAAATATATGAGACCAACATGCACCAAGGCAAAAGATCAGATATCAAGAAAATATCCAAGTCCATAACAAGAAAGTTAGTTCACACGAACCATGATAATAATAAAATAGACATGTGTGTAGGCCAAAGTCAAAAGAATGAAAAGATAGGTTAATTGCTCATTATAAAGGAATAGGGGATACAACATATCTCAATATCAAAGTCCAAACTCCAAAGCACTCCTAGATCCAAGTCTATTTCACCAAAGAGCCTATTAAACACATATTCAAATCATATGTCAATTTCATGCACATTAACAAAACCCTAAAAACCCAACATTTTAATTAATGTGAAAATTAGGTTATCAAATCCAAGCCACATTATAGATTAGGTTATTAGGATTCCAAAACATATTTTATTATATTTTTTCAATTTATAGGTAATTAGTTATGATTTTTACAAGTAAATTCATCATTAATTAGATCCATTAAAAACACCTGTTACTTATTCCAATTCAGTTATCAAAACATATACCATTAGTTAGATCTTCTTTTTTTGATTCCAATGAATATTTTTCCATATTTTTATGATCATCCATTAATTAGTTATAGATTTTTAATTAGTGACCAATCGGATAATTAGTTAGTGCCACATAGGCGAGAAAATCCACAAAAGTAGGCCTGGCCCACATGACTTGGCCCAAAGAACGCTGGGCAAGTTAGCAGGTCAATGGCATATTTGACTCATTTCAAGGCAAGAGACCAGAATGTGAAAAGATGATATTACCCTTTGTCGTAAAACAAAATAGAAGAGCCGAGAAGGGCACAATGGGGAAAACATCATAACCATCCTTCCTTCCTTTGAGTATGCACGACTGCAGGCTTACCAAAGAGGAACCAGGTGAAGCCGACACTGATTGAAGCAACAAAACCCAAAATTGATGTTGGGGTTTGAACCCTGACATGCTCCCGATCACAACAAGCCCAAACTCGGGCTGACCGCAGCATAGGGGATCAAAAAGCATCGGTCGACCAAGATGTTGAGGTCATGAAACACGGAACGACGAAGAAAAGATAATACCTCAAAGGAAACTATGCAGGGATCACTTGCAAGCCAAGATGAATCCAAACACAAAGAAAACAAGTGTCGAGGTGAAGAAAAACACCACAATTGACTCGAAGGTCAAAAATCAAAGAAAATGAGGGAAACGGAAATTTGACATACCATGACACAATCAAGAAGTCCAGAGGCACCACAAGATCTTCACAAGGATGATGTAGCGGTTGGAAGGGTGTCGGAAGGCTAAAAGCATGTTGCTGGAGTCAGCAAGGTCACCGGAGGGAGCTGCTTCAGGTCAGGAAAAGTGTGGAGATCGTGGGGGTTGAATGGGCTGTCAAGAGCATTGGTTAGGGTTCGAGGATGGTAGAGGGCAAGTCTATATACGGGAAAGAGGTTTGCTAAGGCTGGGTTCCTTCTTGGAATAGGAAATTGGGGAAAAGGCAAAACTCCTAGTTGACTGGGAAACTGGCACAATGAAACCCAAGAAAATATAGGATAGAAGGGAGCAAAAAGGTGAGAGGACTGCGATGGAAAGGTTGGAAAAGGAAAGTGTGGTGTGGAGAGAAGGATCGGGGTGAGGGGAGATCACAATTACTGTAACTCAAAAATGAAAATACAATTGAAGGTAGGAGATAACTTCTCCACCATCAGATTCAAATTCAAAGCCCCTAAAGAACTCTATCATAAAATAGTCGTGTGACACATATACAAATCAGAAATCTTATTCGTAATTAAAATCGAATAAAGTGATTCTTGACATATTATTTCCATTTTCTCTTTCTTATTTTGAGGATTCAAACAACTTTCAAATTGGATAAAAATTGACATCCTGACTTATTTTGAGGTGTAGAATCTAAAAATGGAATTATGTTTGCCTTTTGGACATTTGTAATGTGTTAAATAAATCAAAACCTATTTTCTCTTTCTTCCTTCATTAATGGCATTAGGATTATCCAAATTTTATGAGAGTTGACCCATCTATCATATTTAATGTGTTGAATATGAATTTTCCATCAATTTTACATTTTAGAGTTGTTTGAGCATTTATTTAATAATTTGAAGGTTTTACACACTTTCTCTCTCCTGATTTAACCTTTTAAGCAAACGTTCTCCAAATTAGATGAAAATTCACCCAAAGGCTATATTTATTATGTAGATTACAAATCTAAGATTATTTTTCTATTTTGGAGTCATATATTTTTTTATTTGATATTTTTAGGGAAAACTCACATCTTGTTTTCTAATTTGAGTTAAATGAATTATTATCATGTGAGTAATGTAAAATTGACTCCCAAGGTAATTGGGACCCAAGGAACACAAATTTAGACTTAGATTTTATTTTTGGAACTTATTTTTATGATATATGCCTTATGGTCCATTAGTGGCCCATTAATTCATTATTTATACAATTAAATTTTTTAATTTCTTATTATCATCAAAATGAGTCATTATTAAAAAAAAATTATGTATTCCCTTATATACTTGAGGTGTCATATTTTATGTTTCACTATTCTCTTAATTACATGTATTATCTTATCCTTGTTTGGCTAAGTAAATAGGGTAAAACTACTAGGGTAGGGTTCTAATTCAGGTATATTATAGCACACCAACCCTTAAAAGGGATTTCATCCTCAAAATCAAAACATCCATAAAAAAACTTATCCACCACCCCTTAAAAGGGTTCAACTTATTATATCAAACTAAACTTCAGATACAAAGGTTCAACTATACTTCGTACATCTAACTACATAAGAAATATTCAAAAAGGAAACATAACTTGTAAAGACTAATCTATGGGTTAACTTGCTCTTGATCTTCATCATTAACTCTTCACCATCCAAAGCAAAAACTCTTCCAACTCTTCTTTCCACAGGTCTTCCTCTATTAATATTACCATTATTGTTTCTTTGATTCTGAGGATGTGCTTGGTGTTGTTGTGATGGTGCCTGACCATTATGATGCTTAGAGAAATCAGGTCAGATGTGTCTAGGTTCATTGCAATAGTGACATACCATAGGTGCACCTTGATTTCTAACATGAGGGCACTTTCCTGGAGGATGATTTTTATTGTACTTTGCACAACTGCCTCTTTTCTTCTCATCACCTGAGGACTTCCTCTTCTTGTCAAACTCTCTAGGTTGGAACCCTCGGTAAGACTCCACATCCAAAGCTTTATCAACCATCTACTAAAAGGTCAAAGGCAGTTGTGGGATAAGAGCACAACCCACATTGTAGTTGAGTCCCTAAAGGAAGAGGTCAGCCCTACATTCCTCACCCAATCCAACTGCATAACGTTCGAACAACATGAACTTTTGCACAAAAAGTAGAACTGGATAAGGAACCTTGATTCAAGCTATAGAACTCTGGTTCTTTCTTATTTAGGGTAGTAGTGTAGATATACTTTCCATGGAAGGTGGTTGCATCTTCATGAACTCCATGATTGAGAAATCCTTATGTTTCTCAGGTACATACGGGTCGTTCATCTTCCTCGCCATGGAAGAAGCAAAAAGTTGTCGATACATAGACAACTCTTGCTATGGAGTCATAACTTCTCCCAAACCAGCAGAAGCTGAGGTCCCCTGGCCAAACCTAGTGTTTTGAGGTGTCTCATAACCGTATTGGTTGTCAACCATTGAGTTATCTCCCGCCATTACGGTTTTGCCTGCACAAGGCAAGGTACTAGGTATAAGCAACCTAAGATAAAGGTAAACATCCTAAGGGAGATGTGTTTTAAATAGTTAGATAATTGAATGCTAGTGGATCTGATACCAAGCTATAAAGAAGTAAAACCACTCCTCTACTAGAAAAAAAAAGACCACATCCCTTGAACCAAACATCACATACAATTTTTTTCACCAAAGGGATGGAGACTAATTCTTTCAACATGTATGTATCATTACACAATGAGTACTAATGCAAAAGATCGTTATCTAATAATATACAAATCTTGATAACATGATACAACACTTCACCATACATGGGTGTCTAAAAGGAAAACTATACATATAAGCCAAAGATCAAGCCGAGGGTAATCTAACTACCTCTTCAAGTATCCTAAAATCTGAGCTACAAGGTTGATGTTGAAGTTCTCCTCTCTCTGATCTAACCTAGGGTTGGAAGCATACCCCACAAAAGGAAAAGAAAATAGGATATCAACAAAAAGTTGGTATGTGCATACTAAGGAAGACTTTGAGCAATATAAGTAATAAGGGTGAAAAATATACAAGCATCCCATGGAAGAGGTAAGGACTACCCACAAGGGCATAAAAGAATAAGAATAATCTTCACATAATAAAAGAAGATACTTGCCATAAATAAAACAATATAGATTATGCAATACTATCACAAAAAGAAAGTAGGGCACACACCCCACAATCCACAACAATAACATGCATGTATGTGAGATAAGCATAGCCCTAGAACAATATAAACCCAAAGGACGCCAAGAATAAACTTGAACCTGATAGAGAAAGGAATAATGCCAATCTCCCAGATATATAAAATTGAGTATGGATTTCTACCACACTCAGGTATAGAGAAGTGGCATACTTCCACTCTCCTTGATAAACAATAGGGGATTTCTGCCCCAAAAACAAAGTAATTTACTCTACTCTAGTGCCGTTGAATCACATATCATGTGAAATGTAAAGGAAAGTAGAAAATTATAGTTATAATAGTACAATGTTGCCATCACACAATGGACAACACGAAAATATAAACATCCACTTAAAAGTGAGCACATATAAATATAAGAGACCAACATGCACCAAGGCATAAGATCAGATATCAAGAAAATATCCGAGTTCATATCAAGAAAGTTAGTTCACCCAAACCATGACAATAAGAAAATAGACATGTGTGTAAGCTAAAGTCAAAAGAATGAAAAGATATGTGAATTTCTCATTATAAAGGAATAGGGGATACAACATACCTCAATATCAGAGTCCAAACTCCAAATCACTCCTAGATCAAATTCTATGTCACCAAAGCGCCTATTAAATACATATTTAGATCTTATGTCAATTTTACACACATTAACCAAACCCTAAAACCCACCTTTTAATTAATGTGCGGATTAGGTTATAAAATTAATGCCACATTATAGATTAGGTTATTAGGATTCTGAAACATATTTTATTATGTTTTTCTGATTTATAGGTAATTAGTTATGATTTTTACAAGTTAATTCATCATTAAGTAGATCCATTAAAAACACCTTTTTTAATCTTTAGATTCAGTTATCAAAACATATACCATTTGTTAGATCTTCAGTTTCTAATTCTAATGAATATTTTTCCATATTTTTTTATCATCCATTAATGAGTTATAGATTTTTAATTAGCGACCAATCAGATAATTAGTTAATGCCACATAGGTGAGAAAATCCACAAAAGTAGGTCGGGCCCGCATGACTTGGCCCAAAGAATGTTGGCCAAGTCAGCAGGTCAATGGCTTGTTTGACTCATTTCAAGGAAAGAGACCAGAACGTGAAAAGATGATATTACCCTTTGTCGTGAAACAAAATAAAAGAGTCGAGAAGGGAACAATGGGGAAAACATCATAACCATCATTCCTTCCTTTGAGTATGCACGACTAGAGGCTTACCAAAGAGGAACCAAGTGAAGACAAAGGCAATTGAAGCAACGATACCCAAAACTGGCGTTGGGGTTGGAACCCTGACATGCTCCCGGTCACAACAAGCTCAAACTCGGGCTAATCATAGCACAAGGGCTCGAAAAGCATTGGCCGACCAAGCTATTTAGGTCATGAAACAAAAAATGGCGAAGAAAAGAGATTATCTCAAAGGAAACTATGCAGGGACCACAAGACAAGCCAAATCCAAACACGAAGAAAACAAGTGTCGAGGTGAAGAAAAACACTGCAATTGACTCAAAGATCAAAAACCAAAGCAAAAGAGGGAAATGAAAATTTGATGTACCAGGACACAATCAAGAAGTCCATAGGCACTGTAAGATCCTCACAAGGATGAAGTAGCAGTTGGAAAGGTGTTAGAAGACCAAAAGCATGTGGTTGGAGTCAACGAGGTCACCAGAGGGAGCTGCTTCAGGTCAGGCAAAGTCTGAAGATCCTGGGGGATGAACGGGCAATCAAGAGCACTGGTTAGGGTTCTAGGATAGTAGAGGGCATGTTTATATAGAGGAAAGAGGGTTGTTGAGGCTGGGTTCCTTCTTGGAATAGGAATTAGGGGAAAACGCAACACTCCTAGCCGACTGGGAAACTAGCACAACAAAACCCTAGAAATATAGGATAGAAGGGAGTGGAAAGGTGAGAGGATTGCGATGGAAGGGTTGGAAAAGGAAAACATGGTGTGGAGAGAAGGATCTGGGCGAGGGGATACTACGGTTATTGTAGCTCCAAAAAGGAAATATGACTGAATGTAGGAGATAACTCCTCCACCATCGGATCCCAATACAAAGGCCCTAACAAACTCTATCTTAAAATAGCCATGTGACACATATACAAATCGGAAATCATATTCGTAACTAAAATTGAATAAAGTGATTATTGACATATTATTTCCTTGTTCTCTTTCTTATTTTGAGGATTCAAAAAATTTCCAAATTGGATAAAAATTTACACCCTGACTTATTTTGAGGTGTAGAGTCGAAATATGGAATTATTTTTGCCTTTTGGATACTTTTAATGTGTTAGATAAATCAAAACCTATTTTCTATTTCTTCCTTCGTTAATCGCATGAGGATTATCCAAATTTTATGAGACTTGACCCATATATTTAATGTGTTGATTACGAATTTTTGATCAATTTTACATTTTGGAGTTGTTTGAGCATTTATTTAATAATTTGAAGGTTCTATACACGTTCTCTTTCCTGATTTAACCTTTTAAGCAAACATTCTCCAAATTGGATGAAAATTCACCCAAAGGCTATATTTATTACGTAGATTACAAATCTAAGATTATTTTCCTATTTTGGAGTCATATATTATTTTATTTTATATTTTTAGGGAAAACTCACATCTTCTTTTCTAATTTGAGTTAAATAAATTATTATCATGTGAATAATGTGAAACTTGACTCCCAAGGTTATTGGGACACAAGCAACACGAATTTATGACTTAGATTTTAATTTTGGAACTTCTTTTTGTGAGATATGCCTTATGGCCCATTAGTGGTCCATTAATTCATTATTTATCCAATTTAGTTATTTAATTTCTTATTATCATCCAAATAAGTGATTATTAAGCACAAATTATTATGTATTCCCTTCTATACTTGAGGTGTCATATTTTATGTTCCATTATTGCCTTAATTACATGTATTAGCTTATCCTTGTTTGGCTAAGTAAAAAGGTTAAAACTACTAGGGTAGGGTTCTAATTCTGGTATGTTACAGCGCACCACCCCTTAAAAGGGATTTCATCCTCAAAATCAAAACATCAATAAGAAAACTTATCCACCACCCCTTAAAAGAGTTCATCGTATTATATCAAACTAAACTTCAGATACAAAAGGTTCAACTATACTTCATACATCTAACTACATAAGAAACATGCAAAAAGGAAACATAACTTGCAATGACTAATCTATGGGTTAACTTGCTCTTGATCTTCATCATTAACTTCTTCACCATCCTAAGCAAAAACTCTTCCAACTCTTCTTTCCATAGGTCTTCCTCTATTATTGTTACTATTATTGTTTCCTTGATTCGAGGATGTGCTTGGTGTTTTTGTGTTGGTGCCTGACCATTATGACGCTTAGAGAAATCAGGTCAGATGTGTCCAGGTTCATTGCAATAGTGACATACCACAGGTGCGCCTTGATTTCTAACATTAGGGCACTTTCCTAGAGGATGAGGACGATTGCACTTTGCACAACTACCTCTTTTCTTCTCACCACCTAAGGACTTATTATTCTTGTCAAACTCTCTAGGTTGGAACCCTGGGTAAGACTCCAAAACCAAAGCTTTATCAACCATCTGCTGAAAGGTCAAAGGCAGTTGTGGGATAAGAGCATGACCCACATTGTTGTTGAGTCCCTAAAGGAACAAGTCAGCCCTACATTCATCACCCAATCCAACTGCATAATGTTCGAACAACAGAAAGGTTTGCACAAAAGCAGAAATGGATAAGGAACCTTACTTCAATCTATAGAACTCGGCTCCTTTCTTCTTTAGGGTAGCAGTGCAGATATACTTCTCACAGAAGAGTGCTAAAATGTAACATACCTGACCTGGGTTAATGCTTAACCCTAGAAGTTTTGCTGAAGTAAGTCATTTAAATTCTTGTATTTATCTTTTGAAAAGTAATTAAGACTAAAAGAGAGTTTATGTTTCAATTTTTAATCCTATTTGAATAATGTTGAAACAATATTTTACCTGTTTTGGATTAAAGTGCTATTTACCCAATTTAAGGGGGTTACCTTGCAAATGTAACATGATAAATGTTCCTCAAGTGTTATAGCATCATAAGAATGATAATGATGTTGAGGTATGGCTTCCACAAGCCTAATTTTCAAGGAGCTTGTTTGAATAATGCTTGTGTATTGAATGCTAGTTTCGGTGTAATTTCCAATTTGGTGTAATATGCAATTTACCCAAAATCTAATATTTCCCTATTGTTTCTTGGTATCATTTAGAGAAAATAAAAAGAAAGGGGTGTCTTTTTTGAATTACTTTTGAGGATATAATCTTGATAATAAAATAATCAGGAAATAGGCATAAATGAAACCTTAATTTATTTTGTAGCAAAAATAAATATATTAATTGAAGTGCCCATCAACGAAAAAGTTTGTGGTTGAGATCTTATAGTGCAATGACATCTAAATGCCTTGAGTGGCACCAAAATATCCTAAGTAGGTGAAGAAATCCACTCACATTTGTTAATTAAAAAGTAATGTCCACTAAAAATGGATAATAGTATTATAATGATTAAGGTGCTTAAGTGGTTGCTTTTAATACATGGATAATTGAGAGGATATTGAAGGAAAAGGAAGATGGCTTCGAAGGCAAGGAATGGAGGGGGCATGTGGCAAGAAAGTGGATGAATTTTCTTCTACTTTCTATCTCCTAGAAAATCAATTATATGTACTTGATTTTCTCCCTACTTGAAAGGCTATTTTTGCAAAACACTTTCTTTCCTTTCTTTGGCCGATGAATAAGGAGCTTTGGAGCAGGAGGAAAACATTCCCCAAGCCGAAGGTAAGCTCCATGATCATCTTCAACCTTGGATTGATGGTTGAAAATTGGATTTCAACATTGATTTTCTTCTCTCTACCATCCAATGCTCAACCTTGGCTATCTTTTCCATCAAAAGAGTTGGAAATGAACCTTGTATAGTTGAAGGAGCTTCTTTCACCATTAGAGATGAGAAGCTTGAATCTACTTTGAAGGTGGGTTATATAACTTGAACCAATCAATGATATTATTGATTTCAATTTCTCATCATATGTTGATCTTTTATTTTCTTCTTGAATAATTGATGAATTCATCATACATATGATAGTAGAATTCAGAGGTCTGAAGCTTAATGAGGATGAATTCATCTTAGCACACACCTCAAAAATATTAAAAGCAAATGTTTTTAATTTGGTTGGTCAAATGGTTTCAAACTGTTAGAGACCAAACGGTTTCAAACCATTTGGTGATCAAATGGTTTCAAAACCATTAGAGGTCAAACAGTTTCAAATCGTTAGAGGCTAAATTGTTTCAAGAATGTGTAAAGTTCTAATGGTTTAAACCTAATATAGTTCCCATGGTCTCAACCTTGGATGACCAAACAATTTGAACTCAATGGTTTCAAAACCTTAGATCAATTGGTGTTAAAACCCTAATTTAGGGTTAATCGGTTTCAAATTGATTTGATCAAATGGTTTCATCTCGGAATTGACCAAATGGTCTCAGGCCATTTGAGGATCAAACGGTCTCAAACCGTTTAGGGTTAACCAATCATCAAACCGTTTGAGGGTCTTGGGTTGAAATGGTTTCAAAACCGTTTCATGAGCAAAAGGTTCAAGACTGTTTAAAGCTCAATTAGAGACTAAGAATGTTTAAGGTCTAATGGTCTTCAAACCGTTTGAGGTATAGATACCAAGACTGTTTGAAGGTCTAAATGGTCTCAAACCGTTTGAAGGTGTAGACCAAGACTTTTTAAAAGGTCTAAACGGTCTTAGACCGTTTGAAGGTTCAATTGGTCCAAACCGTTTGAAGATTCAATTGATTCCAACCATGTAGCTATTAATCACCCCATAGGTGGTTGAAGAGTATCTCAAAGTTGATTTCAGAGGAAGTACCTCTAAAGTATTTAGGTGATTAATACATTTAGTGTGATTACCCCTTGATGCTTATGAAAGTAATAAAATGAATACACTATGATAAGCATAGGTGCATGTACTTAGTGAAAGGTTAAGTCAATTGAATAATGTATGATGTTAATGTGTGTTACTAAGTACATGGAACAATGATAAGTATGGTTTAATACTTAAATAATGCTATATGCTCTAAGATATGTCAAAGCACTGACTTAGGGTTTGCATTAATGAGGTAATCATAAAATCCTAATCAATGGAGAATGGAAACCCTAATCAATAAAGAAAATTACAATTCATAAGTTTATTTGAATACTTATGAAGGTATTATGTAGTTCTTGACATGTGGAACAATGAGTTAGGTTTTGGACATTAATTGTAATATCAATGCATTCTCTATGATGCATGGAGTTTTGAAATAAGGTTTGATCTTTGATAATGTGATCCTAAAACCCTAACCGAGAAAGATGAGAAACCCTAACCCTAATTTTGGGTAATGGGTTGAGAAACCCTAATTGAAATGGAATGGGGAACCCTAACCCTAATATAGGGTGATGTTATGTCAAACCCTAATATAGGGTGATGTTAAGTGAAACCCTAATTGATGAGGATGGGAAACCCTAACCCTGATGAGGGAATAATGATGTTATTTTTGTATTGCATAATGTTGATATGTAATTGATATGGTTGTTATCAAGTATACTAACCATGCAGGTATCATGAGATGATGACCATAACCAGGTATGAACTATGATGTTAATGGGCCTTGTGAGCCATTATTTTATTGTTGCCTAGTGAGAGGTGAGAAGGAGTTGAATATGCCTGGTGAGCTATGTGAGATGCTTGTGTAACAAGTATCATAAATACCTTAGTCAGATGACCTGGAGGTAAATGTTACCTGATAGTGGTAACCATGTTCAGTGATGAACTAATGGTTTGAATACCTAGATCCAGTAAACATGATGATGATATTGATGATGGTATTGTTGAGGGATGTGAATTTCCAGTAATGAGATAAGGGATTGAGATCCCAATGTTTTATAAAGTACTTGATAGAAGTATTACATGTCTCTTTGTAACATTTGTCATAATAATTCTTGTTTGAAAACTTGATTGATGCTAAAAGAATATGGTAATGTACTTAAATAATCAAGTGGAATTTTATCATGTAGAGCCCAGGCTATAGATCCATCATCGTCAGTAGCTTGTGATGGTGAAACAGATCCTCCTGCTAGTTAATCCAGAGCATATATTGTTGAATATGTGGGGTTTCTCCTAGCCGAAAATAGGAGGATTAGAGTGCAACTTTGGTTGTAGAGTCAAGATATGTATAGGAGCATGGTGAACAGACCCATGACTCACTGTGATAGAGCGTGAATGCGTTCATGGCTCAGACAACATGGTGAATTGGCTCGTGGCTCAAATTTACTAGTGCCAGGACATGTACCAAGGTGGGCTAGAGAATGGGTAGCCTATGAGAGCTAACCATGTGACTGAAGTCACTTAAGAAATAGACTGCGGTCCTACTTGTGGTCTCACACTGAATGAGATAGATGAGATCATGGAGTCCAACTCTTCCTTTGATCTTGTATGGCACCGACTTTGGGTTTTGCAACTGAAGGTTGGATTTGAGCAGTACGGCTTACTTCCTTAGGGCATAAGTATGATTGTAAAATGTAATCAGCCGTGTAGCGTATTTGCTTAAGGATGAAATACAGAAATGATTGGTTGATGTTATATTTCTTACTATATCCTAAATGGATAGATGTTATACATGTTCTTCATATTCCTTATTAAAATGGATAGATGATTTACTTCTCTATCATTTATAACTGTAATGTTTTAAAAGAGGATGTTGCTCAATTCTGCTTAATATTGATTAAATCCTGCTTTTCAATAAATAATCCTCTGCTAAGTTTATAACTATTTATCTACAATAATAATGTTTCTGGCAGAGAGTTTTATCTCTCGTTGGGACAATTTCAATTATCTCACTCCCGTGGGATACAACCTTTTTAGGTGGACGTGGATGAGAGGGTATATACCATACAACAGGGGAAGGACAGCAGCATCAGGGACAATAGTAATATCTCAGCTGGTGATATTGATTGTTGTGTCTTGTAGATATGAGTCCTATGAGTCGTCTCTGTACTCTCAGGTCCTTGGAGTCAGTAGTTAGTGCTTTAATGATTGATATGAGATTTTGGCATTGAATGCCTCATGGTTTTGTGTTGCTTATGTATAGTTTTGGTAAAGCAACTGTTGTAAATATATTCCTCAAGATGAGATGGTACATGGTATGTACAATGCAAATCATAATGTATATAGTACTTGGATCTCTTTGCAAATGGTTTTAATTTTTAGTGATTTTTGTTAATCTGCTGCTAATGTTTTAATTTTGCTTAATTGTAACAATTTGTTTATCGGTCTGGAGACGGTCATCACAATTTATTAGTATCAGAGCTTATGATTCGCTGAGTCTACAAAGGCATAGGATTAGGGTCGTTGAGTCTGTTCTAGTGTGTTTCAGTTTATCTGATAGTGACTTCTTCTCTCAGGAGAAGAAGCAAAGCTTTAAGATGGCTGGATCACACGAAGAACATGTTGCTGAAAGCATTGTTGCTGCACTAGGAGGTGCAAGGGATCAGGCTAGAGATGAACTAGTACCTGAACATCCCCATCTTGACCAAGCTATACTAGAAAACCCAACTTTCCATGCTCTATTTGGACAGTTCATGGAAACAATGACACATATGGCAGATAGGATGCCACCACCTACACCTAGGGCACCAACTCGTAATGAGGGACATGGAGCTGGCAAGACTTTTGAACAAATTCGATGGGTAGGAGCCACTGATTATGCTGGTACAGCTGACCCAGCAGACGCAGACTTGTGGCTGACTGAGCTGGAAAAGGCCTTCAGAATTCTTAATATCCCAGAAACTGAGAAGGTTAGTGTGACAAAGTGAGTTTTTATAATATTTTCTTTCTCTTAAAAGGTTAATTACCATTTTTTTTACCAATATACTCTCATATGCTTTCCTCACTCAATTGAACAAAGATGTGTCACAAAATGCACACCCTAGTATGCTACGATGATCATATACATGTGTTAGTGTATTTAGTAAATGAACATATCAAATATTGGAATTTTGATCTCAAACTTATATCACAGCTTCATGACAACCTTATAAATTTACCCCTAAAACTTGGTTGCAATTGGATCAACCAATTGGTAGATATGACCAAATTTATTTGGTGCATATTCCATTTCATTTTGGACCTTAGGGCCTAAGTTTCAGATTCCCATTTGATATATATATATATATATATATATATATATATATATATATATATATATATATATATATATATATATATATATATATATATATGTCACGCAATAGGTTTTTGGTTGTAGGAGGATTTACAAAGCAGGAATCAACCACGACCGCCTGATCAGTTGATCAGGGATCGCACGAGATCTAACGGACCTGAGGTCATCCCCAACCTCCCGCAAGACCAGGTCTACACCTCCAACAGAACTACAACTCGTCCAAAAGATCTAGCGCTCAAATCTCATTCCCTCTCCACGAGATATTTGGAGGAAGCTTTCTACTCCCAAAAATGATTCTAACAACCCTCTACTCACCTCCCCTCGTCCACAGAATAGGGAGAACGAACTCCCGACTTCTCTCCCCATTCCAGGCGGCAGAAGCTCGTTTTAGGGCTTCATCGCCTAGCCTCCCAAACACCTTTTTAACCCCTCCAATAGCTTCTCCGACCCTCCTTTATTTGTCTTCCATCACTGATTGCGTAGAGAGTCCCCCTTCCTTCACAACCTTGAGCTCCTTCACCTTGTCTGATCCCAACCCATTTACTTCCCTCCAAAGCCTTTACTTCTGAATCAGCTGGGGCTACATGTTCCTAGGACCCCGACGAGTCGAGAAGCACCCCCGGTTGGATTTGTGAATGTCTACAACCTTGGGTCGACTAGACGCCACAACTGAACTCAAAAGTGCCTTCCTCGACGAGGTCCAGGGCACGTAGAGTAGCAGGGAGTGGACACAGAGTATCACGAACCTCACGCGGAGCTTCGTGACCCCTCAATCTAGCTGGAGGGCAGGTAAAACCTTAAAACCCAATTTCAGTTTATAGAGCCTCCTTCCATCGTAATCGGAGTTGTAGTTCACCTCCGGCGAGCCTCTTGGGCGCATTGAACTCAGGAAGATCCCGCGAATGAAACCTACTCATGCTCACACACTCAGCACTCACCTAGCTACCCCACCCCTTCACCATTCCTCACTCAGCTAGTTGCTGCCATGGTGCGAGCAACAGACGAATCAAACCAGATGAAAACCCCACTCTGACAATGCATGGTCACGCGAAAATGCTTCAACCCCAAGGGCACTGACGTCCTTTACTCACAACCTTGACCTTGTTGATCAAGGCTGCCTCACGGGTTAAGGAGAGGATCCGTGGAGCTGGATCCCCCCTCTTATCCGTGAGGCCAGCCACCTTTTTCTTTTTTTTTTCTTTTTCTTTTATTCCTTTATGTTTTACTTGATTGGTTAGTATTGTAAAAACATTTATAAATAGCTATAGAGTCCGAAAAATACCCACAAAATATCCCTATTCTCAGAAAAATGAGAAGAACATGTATAAATTATCATTTGTGCCAAAATCCAACCCTAGACCGAGACATCTTCTATATGACCTTGTTTTATGTCCTTTCTTTTGACTTTAATAGTGGAATATAAATATGAAAATAAAGGACAATACTTGTAGTAAGCTCTTTAGCATTAGATCTGACCATGTTTCCCCTAAATCGAAACCCTATGATAATGATCAATAATGGGCTCACATTAATGACACATGGATGACCCTTATTCTCTCACTTCATATTATGATTTATGGAATGACCAATTTCCAAATCCCACTCTCAACCCTTAAAAATACTCTGATCTAACCTAACTACATTAAAAGGACAACTCTAGTGAGTCAATATGAGGTGTTGACAATACAAAAATGACATAAGGTATTCTTTTTTCTTTCAGGGTGATCTATTTGTTGTTCTTCTAGACTCTTGGATCCCTGATTTAATCAAACATGTATGTGGTCTTATAAGTATAAGACTAGATTTGTGGTTGCCTATGCTATGTAATATCTTGGATGCTCGTATTTGGATATGATTTCTTGGTTGAACTAGTATGAGTTATACTTGCCAAATTTAAGAGAAACATAAATGATTATGATGGGTTTTAGCTACTAGAGCACATAGCCTAGTGTGGATGTATGTTTCCTAACATGGATGTATGATTCCTTGGCTCATGTTAGATGTATGATGATATTCTATTGCCCACACTAGATGTAAGTCAAGTGCAATAGGTGTAGTACAACCACATCAAAATGAATGTAATAAAAAGGGTGTTTACTTGATTTTCTCCGTAAGAAATGGTTTTATCTCTCTTTCCTTCTTTTCCAAATATTTTCCTTTATGAAACCTTATTAGTGTAACCTTTACCACGTACCAACTTTGTTGATGTTTTTGTTTCTCATATTTTCTAGGTATAAGGAATATTTGACAACAAAGTGAAATGTATGCTCAAAGTACCTGAACGCACAAATAATAAGCACGGAGGATATATTAGATAGATCTTTTCCTCTTATCTCATTTCTTGCTAGATGTTAGTTTATTTCTTTTCCTAGTTGATGTTGAAGATGTTTGAGATCCTATATAATAAAGCTATCTTTCTCTAGAACAATATTTCCTCTCCATTTGTAATGACTTTATTTTATCTATATGAATGAATGTTTGTGTGGCATTATATGATGATGTGGACTTGATCTTGGCTAAATCTCAATTTTCAGTTGACTACCTTAATTTCTTATATTTTCCCTTTTGACATCTATAGATATGAGTGCACACATATCTATGAGTGTCACTATGGAAAGTATATAGAAATTGGGGGACGTCACAGTTGGTATCAGAGCCAAGGTTCACACATCAAGTCACATGAACTTCATTCACCCTATTTGAGTCTAGGGTAGTCTTTTAGTTAGGGATATGAAGGGTGGAGGTGTCTATGATAACATCTTCCATGGGTTTGACTAAAGTCTCTGAACCACTTAGCTTGCCAATCACAAGTCTACCTTTATGGCAGTATAAGTCTACCTGGTCGATATCCTAAGTGTCCCCTATTCTTGGGCGTACCTTAATTTAGGAACCTTATCATCTATAGATTTTCCCTCTCACCTCTTCTATAGGAAAAATTTCTCCCTCTCATCTATGTTTTAAAATAAATCTTCCCTCTTACCTCTGTTATAAGGTTAGGAAGGAGTCTCTCTAGTTAGAAAGTCCTAAGGATCGACTGATAAGGATTTTAGTATATCCTCCATAAATCATAACATTAAGAGCATTAATAATCGATAAAGGAGAATAATGAAATATCATTTGATGATAAGAACGATAATGACAAGAATAATTGTTGAAGTAATAAATCTAATATGTTGAAATTAATTTCAGGATGCCTCCTCAGACTCTCAACTCTAAGGCCTCGGAGGAATCATCCTCTAAGAAAATAAATGAGCCCGAAACCTCTGAAGTACCTGATCCTGAAACTATGGCCAAAGAAAGGTGGGAGGAACAAAAGAAAATCCTACTAGACTTCATGGAGACCCTTGCCACAAAAGGAACCCCTGAACCTAGCTCCTCTAGGAAAAAAGGAGGTGATGATGATAGACTTCATTAAGCTCAACCCTGACTCCTTTTGGGGGGAAGATCAGCCTCAGGTCATGGAGAAGGATGAGGCCTAGATCCTTTCCATAGAGAATGCCTTTCGTACCCTAGAAGTACCCGAGGAAAAGAAGGTCAAATTCTCCACCCATTTGCTTAAGGGAGTGGCAAAGATCTGGTGGGAGACTATGGTGGGAACCGGGGAGAGGAAGTAGACAACTTGGGGTGGTAAGCCTTTAAGACCCTCTTCACCGACCGTTTCATGCCCATAACTGAGAGGAAGAGGAAAGAGAATATGTACATGAAGCTTAGGTAGGGCAGTCTCTCAGTGGCCGATTATACCCGGAAGTTTAGGCTTCTAGAATGCTATGCCCCTATCTGGACTGAGGACTGCCTCACTGAGCATTATGTAGACTGTCTCTCCACACACCTGAAAACCCTAGTTATAGCTTCCCATCCCTGAAGCATTGATGAAGCCCTAGACATGGCCCTTAAGTAGGAAAGGGAGCAGGGATTGCAGAAGCCTTCTAGCATGGGATATTCAGGGTTGACCATCACTGAGGAAGAGAAGCTCAAGAAGTTCCACCCCGGACATAATAAAGGATCAGGAAAAGGAGGAGGTTCAGGGAAGAAAGGACCAAAGAATAGCAAGATGATGGATTATCGCAAGAAATGCAAGACGTGTGGACGAGGAGATGATGGGCCTTATCGCTACACCAAGCCGGTCTGCTACAACTGCATGAAGGAGGGACACTTCCTTGCCAAATGTCCTAATGTGTGTATCCTTTGCAAACCTCCAGCGGGTGCTCCACCCCCTCAGGGACACCGCAATGCTAGGGTGTTCATCGTAACAGCAGAATATGCTATGGCAAATCCGAACCAGCTTGTCGAAGGTAACCTTAAATCTTTTTCATATATCTAATATCTTGTTCAATGACTTCAAATATTTAAAATTTAATTATCTTGTGTAGGCATTGTTTTCTTGAATGGACATCGTATTAAAGAATTATTTTACTCTGGATCCACAAATACTTTTATCTCTCGAAATTTGGCCTCAATGTTGCACTGACATATAAGGGAGTTGGGATATATTCTGGATGTGTCAACTCCTAGTGGAAAAATATTCACTACATTACAGAAAATTGATGTTCTCCCTCTAAAATTCGAAAATCATGATATGCCCTTTGAATTCATTCTCTTAACCATGGAAGACTTTGATATTATTCTTGGTATGGATTCGCTATACACATACCATGCCCACATTGACTATAGAAACAAGATGGTAGTTCTCTCTCAACCTCATTCCTCTCCTGTAGTGATCCCTCGAGGAAGCGGATTCTGTAATTATGCAATAATTTCCTCTCTTAAAGATAAAAAGCTCATTTCTAAAGGGTGTAAAGTCTTCCTCACATTCATCCCGGAGACCAGTCTTGACAACGAGCCTGTAGAAAGACTGGAGGTGGTACGCAATTTCCTTGACATTTTTTCGAAGGAGCTTCCTGGGCTGCCTCCAAAGAGAGACATTGAGTTCTCCATAGATCTTCTTCTTGGAACCACTCTGATTTCTCGGGCATCATATAAGATGGAACCTGATGAGCTTATGGAGTTGAAGAAACAATTACAAGAATTTCTTGATAAGGGTTTTATCTGCCCTAGCATTTCCCCTTGGGGTGCACTTGTCCTTTTTGTTAAAAAGAAAGATGGTTCCAGGCAGATGTGTATTGACTATCGCATGTTGAACAAAGATACAATTAAAAACAAGTATCCTCTCCCTCATATTGATGACCTCTTTGATCAACTTCGTACTGCTAAAGTTTTCTCAAAAATTGATCTTTGTTCTGGCTACCATCAACTTAAGGTCAAGGATTCAGATATATCCAAGACTACTTTTCGAACTCGTTACGGGCACTACAAATTTCTGGTGATGCCGTTCAGGTTGACCAACGCACCTGGCGTATTCATGAACTTGATGAACAAAGTCTTCCAACCTTATCTTGATGAGTTTGTGGTCATCTTCATTGATGATATTCTGATCTATTCTGACTCTATGGAAAAACATCAGGAGCATTTGAAGTCTGTCCTTGAGATTCTTTGAGCCCAGAAATTCTATGGCAAGCTTTCTAAATGTGAATTCTGGATTTACAAAGTTATGTTTCTTGGACATGTCATTTCTGGGGGTAACATATCTATTGATCCCGCTAAAGTATATGATGTACTTGATTGGCAACCTCCTCCTAATCCTTCTGAAATCCGTAGTTTCTTAGGTTTGGCCAGCTATTATCATCGTTTTATTCCTAAATTCTCCAAAGTGGCACTTCCTCTCACTAAGCTTACTCGGAAGGATGAGCATTTCATCTGGTCAGCAGCTTGTGAGTCTAGCTTCCAAGAGCTCGAATAGAAATTGACATCAGCACATGTCCTTGTTCTACCCTCTGGCAATGAAGGATTTGTGATGTTCACCGATGCTTCCTGACACGCTTTTTGCGTACGTAGAAATGCAAGTGTACGCGTCAATGTAATATACGCCTTTGTTAGGCCCGAGTCGAACTCAGGGACACGTGAATTATCGGATACTACTACTAACTACTCACAATCAGCTAGACTGATTTAAAAGTTGGAGGTTGTTGTAAAATTCAAAGAAAATAAAATAAAACAAAACAAAGCAATCGATTAAATGTTTGGTTTAATCAATTTAAGATGAGATCTTTAGGATTGTGGTTTCACCGTGGGTTTTCATTGTATGAAATTCTATATAGTCACTCAGGTTTATCTCTCTATCCGGGTAGTGTCTTGAAATCAGAATTGCCCACTGTCGTGGTACAATTCACTACCTATGTCTAGGTCGGTTCCACCGTCTTAGTAACCTATACCCTAAACTAGTTGCATTAAAATCGATCTCTCGGTATCCACCATTAAACTTACACCACCTTGTTCAAAGGATTTGTCAATTAATGTAAATTCCGTCTCTTTTCAACCATTAATTCTTCTTTCAAAGTAATTAAGGGCATTAGATTATTATTATGGTGATCAAGCATAACAATATAATTGAGAAAACGAAATTATACCATGGATTTAAGAGATAAAAGATGAATTACTATGATAAAATTGTCATACAATGAATTCCCGGGCTACTCCCGGTCCTAAAGACAAAGGGAATTAGCCCCACATGTTCATCTCAAAGTAAAACATGGTAGAGAAAAGGGGAAACATGAGAAAAACGTGATTGAGTAGTGAAACCCCTGAACGAAGAAGATCCAATCGCTCCTTGGTGTAGAATACACGTTCTCCCGCCTTTCGGTGGTGGAAAATGTCTTCTTCGGCGTCCGGATTGGCTGGGCGTGCTTCTGGGCTTCGTTCTTCTCTCCACACCTCCTCAGGACTTGTGCAGCGGCTAATGACCTGATGGCTTCCTCTTGGCCGCCGTCATTAGGTATAATTACCGAGTTAGGTCGTCAAATAATCACAACCGTCGGATTTAGATCGATCTGAAGCAAACTTGTATCTGACGGTGTCGATACCATCGACACGGGTTGATGGTATCAACAACTCTGTAGCGACAGTTTTGTCATTTTGTGTTGCTGTAGCTCCACCAGTCGATAGTATCGACATATGCGTCCATAGTATCGACTCACTTCTCGCCAGCAACCTGATGGTAAATCGATACCATCAACTCTCCTGTCGCTAGTATCGACTTTCTTCTGCTCCTTGCGGCTGGCAACCTGTGGTCCGGTCGATGGTATCGACCACTGTCGATGGTATCGACAGAAGCAGATACTTGTTTTTTCTGAAATTGTAACACGAAACCACATAAGCCGAAACAAAACATATTATTGTAATAATTTATGCTCAAAATACTGTAATAAGGGAGATTTGACATAAAGAAGGATCATAGACCAAAGTAGATGAATTATGCAATATTAACCACCAAAAATGACTAATAAATGCATAAAACACATACAAAACAAGTCTGTAAATGTGACTCAAAATCATCGCATCAAACTCCCCTAAGCTTGAAGATTTATCACCCTCGAGCAACTAAACCTTAGAATAGAATTTCCAGAGTCAACTAAAGAACAAATCCTCACAACAAACATCCCATATGATCCCCACCGGACATTCACATTCCGGCCCTCACTAACCACGGAATGATAATTACCCTAAAGGCGACAGTAATCATCCATAAAAGATATCTACCTCAAAACTGATGAACACTATCATATAAGGCAGTTAGCATAATAAAATTCGTCAGTCCAGACTTAGTGCATCTTGTGATCTCCTATACTACGTTTCTCACCCTAACTACCATCTACATGGAAGTAGTTCTCCTGATATTCACAAGTGAGGAGTAAATCACGGTGGCCTACCAATATGAGCAACAGGTGGACGAAATGGGTGGCTCATGGAAGAAATGGAAGCATTATACAGTTTCAACATGCATAAAACAAAAATACCCTAAATGATGCATTGCACATGAACATGCCCTAATGACTAAGATTGGGTAGAATGATGCATGCACTAACATCCTGTCTCAAAATGAGATGGAATATCTAACTGAGCAACAGATAGATGAAATGGGTGGCTCATAGAATAAATGGAAGCATTATACGGGTTCAACATGCATAAAACAAAAATGCCCTAAATGATGCATTTGCACATGAACATGCCCTAATGCCTAAGATTGGGTAGAATGATGCATGCACTAACATCCCGTCTCAAAATGAGATGGAATATATAACTGAGCTACATCATGTACTTACTCATCTTACAATGAAGGTGAGACTATGTTCCTTTCTCCCTCTTATTCTACTTGCTTCTTAATAACTTTCTTTTTCTTTTTCATTTTTCATTTTTTTTCTTTCTCTTATTTTTTCTTTCAGGCCCTTATATCCACAAATGACAATGAATAATTTATTGGGCTTACTTTTTCTGCATAACTCAAATATTTGAATTATTTAGAAGGTATGGAACAATTTAATCACCATTAAAGAAGAAATAAGATACATGATGTGCTCTATGCATAATTATGAATGCAGCTAAATGACACGCACCTAAGGGTAATGTGCATGTATAACTATTCTATTTTTTTATTTTTCATGCAAAACATGTGAAAGTGGTTGCAATGCAAGACCTATCTACATGAGATGCAATCAAAAAGATTAAAACCGTAATGTACTTCCAATTCTTATGGTGGATTGTGAAAAACAATGAGGTGGAAAGATCACAAGACTAATTGACTGAACCTTTGAAAATTATTATGTATCCTTCCCTACTGACCTATGTAGTAGTTAAGAAGTTTCTCTCTCTTACTTTAAATTAGAATCTCATTATCATTTGGTCAGTTTAAGCTCACACAACCAAATCCGTCCACTTTTCATGAATCATTAGGAATGTACAGTTGTGATATTCTATTTTAGAGTTGACAAAACTAATCATTTTCTTAAGTTATGTGCTCAAAGTTGAACAACACAAGCTTGCGAACACTCAAAAATTTTTAGTTTTCCCTTAATTCCCATGTACAGGCAAGTGAGATGACACATGACTTAAGACATCCACAATTACACTAGATAGAGTGTGGATCCTACAAACAAACTAAGATTGCAAGAAATAAATGACAAGAAACAAAAATAATAAAACTAAAAACTGAGAAGATAAAAGATAGAGCTGTTCCAACTACCCCCCCTAAGCTTGAATTCGACTATGGCCTCATAGTAAAAAAAAATCTTAAAGGTTGGAACATAGATACTGATTTACTCTTCTGGCGGAGGCGGGTACTGTGGGGCTGTGGGGTCCCAGGATGGGTACTCCCCCTGAAAACTGGGATCAAACTAGGGCATAGGTGGAGGTTGTGGATACCCCCCAAAGTAGTTTTGGCTCCAGTAGTGATCATAGAAAGGCTGTTGTTGCATCTCCATCCTATGCAAATTGTCATGAATCTGTTGTTGGTTGCCAAGGAGGAGGCACTCATTCTCGCAGATCACCCTCTAATTGTCAAGTAACCGGTTCGTAGTCTCATGAATACCGGTATACACCGTAGTGTGATATTGATGCGTCTGATGTATGTCCTGCAGCATAGCATACATGCCCTGCATCGAAAAGACATCCTCGCTTTGCTGCAAGGGCGGTGGTGGTGGCGGAGGCTGTAAAGATGAAGACGCACCGAGATGCATGCGAGGACGCTTCCTAGGTTCCACTCGTGCCCGAAGAGGAGTGTAGGCCTCCTCTTCCTCTTCAGCCTCGTTGTCATCGTTGTTGTTTTCGTCATCTTCATCGGAGTCAGTAATGGCTATGATTGGCCATAGGAAATGTTGAGCCCCTTCGATATGGAAGACAGGATCGGGAATGGAACATTCTTGGTATGCATGGTTTACATGCCAATGAGCATATGGTAAACCATCTCGGAGCAGGATCAAGTTGGATCGGTGAAGATGATGCAGATTAACCTTGGTTCTATTGGAGAGAGGAGTCAAGGTTGAGAAGTTCAGCCAAAGATAGGAGGCCAACGGTGTGATGAGTCTTCCAAAATGAATTGGAGCCTTCCGCGTACTCCGCTTGACCGCCAACACCCGCTGCAGAAAGAATGCTCCCAGTTGCACTCTTGGTGCTTCAGTAGTTTGTGCAAGAAAAATAAGTTTGTCTCCTGGAATTTGCTAAGAGACAGATCACCCCTTGCAAACAATGTGGAGCACAACATCCGGTGAAGAATCTGCACGAACGGATGCTCAAAGTCTGCTACCGCTGCATTGTGGTAGCTCACTGACTTGCCCGGTAGTACCGTCACAAGCCCGGCGAAGATGACGTCGTAGTTGGTCCAGTTGTCTGGCAGCCGATAGTCAGTCTGCGAATGATTCCAGTTGTAGATCTCATTGAACTGGCGGAGTGTGAGATTGTAGTCATTGTTGTACAGTCGGAAAGACACACGGCCCTTGATCCATTCGCGGTCCGTGGCGATGATGTCGTTTGGCATGACACAGACGTCCAGCGATGCCATGAATTCCTTCACCAACTCCTTGTATGTAGGCCATTCACCAAAGAACGGCTGGCCATCGACATGAAACTCCATCTCATCGGACATTCTGCCAGTGTGATGCGTCTGCCCCTTGAGAACATAGGCCATATTAGCCTCTAACCCCAGGTTGTGGATCGTCTCCCGCTCAACATAGCGGGTTGGCTCAATTTTCCTCTTCATGATCTCCTCGTAGATCTTCTTGACCTCTGTGGATGGATGGACAATCCGCGGGTGTGAGATCGATGCAGTCAGTGGAGGCACAAACTCTGGGATGTCCACTGGGTTGGCGAGTGAAGAAGACGCACCGGAAACATGCACCATGATTGTGGAAGAAGGTGAAGTAGAAGAAGGAGCTCGGTGAAGATCGGAGAAGGAAATCTCTGCTCGATGAAGAACGTGCTCCTGGATGCTCATCGCTGGGCTCAAATTACTCTGGAAGACGCTCGGCGCAAGTAGAGGAAGAACTCATTGAAGGTGTGACGTCATATGATGACAAACCCTCCCTTATATAACTAACGTCGGTGCTGTTGCACGCCCGACGATACCATCGACGTGGGTCGATGGTATCGACACGCGTAGCACAATCTGTACTGCCGATGGTATCGACGGTCATTGATGGCTGGATGTGGGGGCCCAGATCACTGACGTGTCGATACTATCGACAGGTGTCGATGGTATCGACCCGTCCCCCGGATCGACTTTCTGGTTGCAGCGATCGACATTGATCTCCTATCACGGATCGGTGACGTGGCACGTCGATACTATCGACGCAAGTCAATAGTATCGACTTCTGATTAGGGCAACACCCTCGCGAGGCCCGGCTGCCCCCTTCTGCTTGTAACAGTGTCGATACCATCGATAGGCCCGTCGATGGTATCGACTTTACTGAGACGATTTCTTCTGAATATCTCCAGAGATCTCGCGAGTATCGACACCCATGTCGATACTATCGACCTCTGCTTGCGACCAGCCTATGGGTATGTCGATACCATCAACGAGGCCGTCAATGGTATCGATGGTATCGACGCAGTGCGATTTCTACAGTCGCCAACGTATACCCCGATCGATACCATCGACACAAGGGTTGATTGTATCGACTCTGCCTCAGTCCTGCACATTGAGCAAACGATCACGATATCTTTTTTTACACTAAAAACAAAGTCAAAGCAAATCAAACTACGAATGTGAAAGAAACTAAACTAAAGTATTGATGGCTGGGTTGCCTCCCAACAAGCGCCCTTATTTAACGTCTTAGGCTAGATGGCATGAAGCTTGTTATTAGCTTGGAACTTTGGAGTGTGAGCCCAAGGGATCGTGCGGAAGTTTGAACTCCACTCAATCTTGGCCAATCCCCAAGGTCAATGTACCTCTCCCAATGGCAGTGACAACATCGGTCGTTGCTAGAAACGGCCTACCCAATAACATCTCACAACTTTGAAGATGTCCATGATGACAAAATCCACCGGAAAGATGAACTTGTCCACCTTGACGAGTACATCCTCGCACACCCCGTATGGCTTTACAATGGACCCATCCACCAACTCAATAGTTGTCGTTTATTTCTTTATCTCTGTCAATCCAAGTTTTTGAAATGTGGACAGTGGCATAAGATTAATGCTAGCGCCCGAATACACTATGCTCGTGGAAAATGTTGATTTCCTATCGAACATGGAATGTAGAAGCTTCCTGGGTATTTCCTCTTCTTCGGTAAACTCCCGTGATTAATTGAGCTCACCATCTCATTCACCCGACAAATGTCTGTGTCTTTAATCCGCCTCTTCTTGTTGATGATTTCTTTGATAAACCTTATGTAGGCAGGAATCTTCTCTATCATCTCCACCAACGGAATATTGACATGGAGTTTTCTGAACATCTCAAAGAACTTCCTGTAGTGCCGATGCTCCTTCTTCGGCCTCAGGCTGTCCGAAAAAGACACAACTGCCTCAGTCAAACACTTATGAGGTAGCACATATGAGCTTTTTGGGGCAAGCTCCCCTAAGCTTGCTTCAATGACTCCCTCTGGCGTAGACTTTGGTGGATCATCTTCAACAGGTGTAACTTGTAGTGGCACCTCTCTTACAGTGGATGTATCTTTACCTTGACAAATGGCCTTCACCAGCTCTTCTTGCTTAGGTGTGGGCGAGACCATCATGGGCTCTTGGCGGGCTTTTTTGAATGGAGTATATCTGCCTGGTAGTCCATAATGACTGTGAGGATACGGTATTTCTGGTATAGCCTTCATATCAAACATCATTTTACCATTTCCCTAGACCTCCACCACCATGGGTTCTACCTCATTAATCACAGACACATATTTTACTTGATGATGCGCTTGAACAACACCTGCATTCCCAGCCTGTCTCTGCTGATTTGCATGCTTTATGGCCACCACTTCATTAGAAATTTGGGTCACGGTCGTCTCTAGAGACCTTATTTGTGCTCCGTGACTTTGCAGTGTTTGTCCAAACTTGGTCAAGATGTCACCCTGGGACTGCAGCTGCTTACTGAACATGCTCATCATCTCTTGATTTTGCTGCACCATTTGACTAAGCAACTCGGTGCTTTTATCTTCGACTCTTAGTTGTGGCTTTGCATCCAGATCTTATAGGAAGTTGTTTGGATCCTTCCATGAGAACTTCTTGTCCCTCCTCCAAGCATAATCATTATTTATATAGCCCTGTTGTTGCATAAATTTGACCTGGGCTTCTTCATCAGATTCATTATCTTCCTTTGCAAGCAATTTCTTAGCTAGAAGATCTAGCTTGTCATTCAGCTCCTTGATGGTCGTGGACTCACCTGTGACTTTGACTTGTTCTGGTGCACCCCTATCGCCCCAAGACTATTTCATGGCCATGTTCTTCAGAATCTCCCAGCACCTTGTGTCTGTGTTGTTTAAGAAGAATCCTGAGCCAGCGGAATCAAGGTTACTTCTATCATGCTCGGAGAGAGAAAAATAGAAGATCTTGACCTGTGTCTCCTTGTCAAGCCCATGATGCGGGCACTGTTTTAACATAATATGAAAGTGTTCCCACGTCTCCGAGTAGGTCTTTCCTGCTTTCAGGGTGAAATTGTGAATTTTTCTGATCAAATCATTGGTCTTCTCAGGCGGGAAGAACCTTTCAAAGAAAACCTCCACCATGTGCTTCCAAGATTCCACATATTCATCTTCCAGGTTGTGCAACCACTCTCGTGTGTTTCCCTCTAGAGAACTCGGGATGAGCTTCAAGTAGAGAGCATCTTGTGGAAATTTGTCTATTTTTATCATATCACAATTCTCCACAAATTGACTTATATGTGTGACTGGGTCTTCATTCCTGAGCCCATGGAATGCATTCGACTTCACCAAGTTGATTAACGCAGGATCAATCTTTTATGTCAGAATATTGATTGCCTGCTTCTTGATCGGCCCCTTTGAAGCGGATGAAGAAGAAGCCTTGATCTTCTCCCATATTGTCTGTGGCTCCGCCATCTCTTCCTGTTCGGATTCTGGGTCTATTTCTTCCAGATGGTCTTGATTGAAATCCTCCTCGTCTTCCGGTCCCTGCAATGGAACCTCTGGTGCGTGGCGCATGTAGTTGGTGCTACGCGTCTGCACCATACACAATACCTGCAAAGTGAAAATTCATGTTCAGTACCGTGCTTGACGATTACAAAAATTAGAAAATAGACTATGAATTTTTAAAATGATAAAAAAATGTGGCCTAGAGTGATCGCTTGCAGCACTTGTAGTGCCGAAAACTGCCGTGTCCCTGACAATGACGCTAAAAACTTGACACACTTTTTGTGTGCGTAGAAACACAAGTGTACGCGTCAATGTAATATAGGCCTTTGTGAGGCCCGAGTCAAACTCAGGGACACGTGAATTATCAGAGACTACTACTAACTACTCGCAATCAGCTAGACCGATTTAAAAGTTGGAGGTTGTTGTAAAGTTCAAAGAAAATAAAATAAAACAAAACAAAGCAATCGATTAAATGTTTGGTTTAATCAGTTTAAGATGAGATCTTTAGGATTGCGGTTTCACCGCGGATTTTGATTGTATGAAATTCTATATAGTCACTCAGGTTTATCTCTCTATCCGGGTAGTGGCCTGAAATCAGAATTGCACATTGTCGTGGTACAATTCACTACCTATGTCTAGGTCAGTTCCACCGTCGTAGTAACCTATACCCTAAACTAGGTGCATTAAAATCGATCTCTTGGTATCCACCATTAACCTCACACCACCTTGTTCAATGGATTTGTCAATTAATGTAAATTCCGTCTCTTTTCAACCATTAATTCTTCTTTCAAAGTAATTAAGGGCATTAGATTATTATTATGGTGATCAAGCATAACAATATAATTGAGAAAATGAAATTATACCATGGATTTAAGAGATAAAAGATGAATTACTATGATAAAATTGTCATACAATGAATTCTCGGGCTACTCCCAGGCCTAAAGACAAAGGGGATTAGCCCCGCATGTTCATCTCAAAGTAAAACATGGTAGAGAAAAGGGGAAACATGAGAAAAATGTGATTGAGTGGTGAAACCCCTGAACAAAGAAGATCCAATCGCTCCTTGGCGTAGAATATGCGTTCCCCCGCCTTTCGGTGGTGGAAAACGTCTTCTTCGGCGTCCTGATGGGCTAGGGCGTGCTTCTGGGCTCCGTTCTTCTCTCCACACCTCCTAGTGACTTGTGCAGTGGCTAATGACGTGATGGATTCCTCTTGGCCGCCGTCATTAGGTATAATTACCGAGTTCGGTCGTCAAATAATCACAGCCGTCGGATTTAGATCGATCTGAAGCAAACTTGTATCTGACGGTGTCGATACCATTGACACGGGTCGATGGTATCGACCTTGCGCGGCATCGGCTGATCTTCTTTTCTTTTGTTGTTGCGCCTGATGATGTCTCGATACCATCGATGCAGGTCGATGATATCGACAACTCTATAGCGACAATTTTTTCTTTTTGTGTCGTTGTAGCTCCACCAGTCGATAGTATCGACATATGCGTCGATAGTATCGACTCACTTCTCACCACCAACCTGATGGTAAATCGATACCATCGACTTTCCTGTCACTAGTATCGACTTTCTTCTGCTCTTTGTGGCTGGCAACCTGTGGTCCGGTCGATGGTATCGACCACTATCGATGGTATCGACAGAAGCAAATACTTGTTTTTCCTAAAATTGTAACACGAAACCACATAAGCCGAAACAAAACATATTCTTGTAATAATTTATGCTCAAAATACTGTAATAAGGGAGATTTGACATAAAGAAGGATCATAGACCAAAGTAAATGAATTATGCAATATTAACCACCACAAATGACTAATAAATGCATAAAACACATACAAAACAAGTCTATAAATGCGACTCAAAATCATCGCATCACTTCCTGACATGGTCTAGGATGTGTCCTATAGAAGAACGGGAAAGTGGTGGCCTTCTCTTCCAGAGAGCTAAAACCCAATGAGTTGAAGTACCCTACGTATGATTTGGAGTTAGCTGCTATCATCCATGCTCTCAAAATATAGAGGCACTACTTGTACGAGGCAACATTTGATATCTTCACCTACCATAAAAGCCTCAAGTACATTATGATGCAAAAGGATTTGAATCTATGACAACGACGTGGATCGAGTACCTGAAGGACTATGACTTCACCATTGGCTACCATCCAGGTAAGGCCAATGTGGTTGCAGGTGCTCTTAGTAGGAAAAGAGCTATTTGTGCATCCCTGGCTGTACCCGAATGGAGGAACATGGAGGATCTAGCAAGCTAGAGACCACAATTCATGGATGATCGTATGCATGTCAATAACAATTCTATCACATCCAACCTGCATTCTAAACTTATAGAGGCATAGAAAGCTAGTCCCGAGCTTGCAGAGCTCTCCTATCTCCTGGATAAACCTCATACACGTCTATATTGTAGTCTTGATGGTGGTCTTCGATACAAGAACCGTATGTGGGTCCCTGAGCAGTCATCTGTAAAGACAACAATTCTTAGTGAGGCACATGGGTCCAAGTACACTGTTCATCTCAGCACGAAGAAGATGTACAAAGACCTACAACGTCAGTTCTGGTGGAAAGGCATGAAGCATGACATTGCAAATTTCGTGTCCAGGTGTCTAACATGCCAGAGAATCAAGGTCGAGCCCCAAAGACCAGGTGGTCTACTGCAACCTCTCGAGATCCCATAATGGAAATGGGAACATATCACTATGGACTTTGTAGTGGGATTACCGAGGACCAGGAAGGGGTACGACGCTGCATGGGTCATCGTGGATCGTCTCACCAAGTTAGCACATTTTCTACCTGTGAAGACTACTGCGAAAGTATCTGAGTTGGCCGACCTATATATACTGGAGATTGTACGTCTGCATGGAGTTCCAACATCTATTGTCTCAGACCGGGACCCAAAGTTCACCTAAAAGCTATGGAAACATGTTCAAGTAGAATTCGGCACCAAGTTGAATTTCAGTACATCTTATCATTTGTAGACAGATGGACAGTCAGAACGAACATTGCAAATTCTGGAGGATCTTCTACGAGCTTGTGTGCTTGACCAGGAAGGCTTGTGGGACCATTACCTTCCTTTATCTGAGTTCGCCTATAATAATAGCTATCAGGAGAGTATTGGGATACCACTATACGAAGCTCTCTATGGCTGACCGTGCATATCTCCCTTACATTGGGACGATGTTAGAGAACACACCTTGATGAAATCCAAGAAGATGCAGCTATATGCAAATAAAGTTGTACTGATCAGGCAGAGAATGAAGCGAGCACAAGATAGGAAGAAATCGTATGCAGATGCTCACTGACAGGAACGTCAGTTCAAGGAAGGTGATGATGTCTTTCTCAAAATCTGACCTATTCGAGCTTTGGCCAAGAATAAGGGAAATCTCAGTCCTCGTTATGTGGGACCCTTTGATATCCTTGAAAGGGTTGGAGAATGTGCCTATCGTCTTGCTTTACAACCTCAGTATAGTGTTATGCATAATGTCTTTCATGTATCTAATCTGAATCCTTACGTAAAGGACCCCAGTCACATTCTGAATCATGAGCCTCTTGAGCTGAAAGATGATCTGTCTTATGCTGATATAGTAGTCAAAATCCTTGATTTATAGACATAGGTGCTTTGTAACAATCAACGTATAGATATGGTGAAAGTTCTCTGGAGCCACCATTATCAAACCGATGCTACATGGGAGCTCAAGTCCGAAGTCAAGCAAAAATATCCACATCTCTTTCAGACTGTTTGAATTTTGAGGGAAAAATTCTTAAAAGGAGGAGAGAATGTGACAAAGTGAGTTTTTATAATATTCTCTCTCTCACAAGTTTTATTATCAATTTTGTTGACCAATATACCCTCATATGCTTTCCTCACTCAATTGAACAAAGATGTGTCACAAAATGCAAACCCTAGTATGCAATGATGATAAAATACATGTGTTAGTGTATTTAGTAAATGTGCATATCAAATATTGGAATTTGGATCTCAAACTTATACCACAGCTTCATGACGACCTTATAAATTTACCCCTAAAATTTGGTTGCAATTGGATCAACCAATTGGGAGATATGACCAAATTTATTTGGTGCATATTCCATTTCATTTTGGAACTTAGGGCCTAAGTTTCAGATTCCCATTATATATATATATATATATATATACATAAATATATATATGTGTCACGCACCCCTTTTTTTGGTTGGAGGAGGATTTACAAATCAAGAATTAACCACAACCACCCGATCGTTTGATTAGGGATCGCACGAGATCTAACAGACCCTGGTTAATCCCCAACCTCCCGCTAGACCATGTCTTCACCTCCAACAGAACAACAACTCATCCAAAATATCTAGCGCTCAAATCTCGTTCCCTCTCCACGAGATATTTGGAGGAAGCTTTCTACTCCCAAAAACAAATCTAACAACCCTCTACTCACCTCCCCTCGTCCACGGAATAGGGAGAATGAACTCCTGACTTCTCGCCCCATTCTAGGCGGCGGCAGATGGTTTAGGGGCTTCATCGCCTAGCCTCCCAAACACCTTTTTAACCCCTCCACTAGCTTCTCCGACCTTCCTTTATTTGTCTTCCATCACTGATTGCGCAGAGAGTCCCCCTTCCTTCCCGACCTTGAGCTCCTTCACCTTGACTGATCCCGACCCTACTCCTTCCCTCCAGAGCCTTAACTTCTCAATTAGCTAGGGCTACATGTTCATGGGATCCCGACGAGTCAAGCAGCACCACCGGTTGGAGCCGCAAAGGTCTAGAACCTTGGGTCAGCTAACCGCCGCAGCTAAGATCAAATGTCCATCGTCGGCGAGGTCCAGGACACGTCGAGTAGCATGGAGTGGACACAGAGTCTCACAAAACTCACGTGGAGCTTCATGACCCCTCAATTCAGCCGGAGGGTAGGTAAAACCTTAAAACCCAATTTCGGTTCATAGAGCCTCCTGCCATCGTAATCGGAGTTGTAGTTCACCTCCGGCGAGCTTCTTGGGCTCGTTGAACTCCGGGAGATCTAGTGAATGAAACATGCTCATGCTCACACACTCAGCACCCACCTAGCTACCCCACCCTTTCACAATTCCTCACCTCAGCTAGCTGCTACCATGGCGCGAGCAACAGATGAATTGAACCAGATGAAAACCCCACTCTAACAATGTGTGGTCACACGCAAATGCTTCAACCCCAAGGGCACTGACGTCCTTTACTCCCAACCTTGACCCTGTTGATCGAGGCTGCCTTACGGGTTAAGGACAGGATTCACAAAGCCGAGTCCCTCCTCTGATCCGCGAGGCCAACCACCTTTTTCATTTTTTTTTCTTTTTCTTTTATTCCTTTATGTTTTACCTGATTGGTTAGTATTGTAAAAACCTTTATAAATAGCTCCAGTGTCCGAAAAATACCCACAAAATATCCCTATTCTCAGAAAATGAGAAGAACCTATATAAATTATCATCTATGCCAAAATCCAACCCTAGACTGACACATCTTCTATATGACCTTGTTTTATGTCCTTTCTTTTGACTTTAATAGTGGAATATAAATATGAAAATAAAGGACAGTACTTGCAGTAAGCTCTTTACCATTAGATCTGACCATGTTTCCCCTAAATTGAAACCCTAGGATAATGATTAATAATGGGCTCACATTAATGACACATGGATGACCCTTATTCTCTCTCTTCATATTATGATTTATGGAATGACCAATTTCCATATCCCACTCTCAACCCTTAAAAATACTCTGATGCGACCTAACTACATTAAAAGGACAACTCTAGTGAGTCAATATGAGGTGTTGACAATACAAAATGACATAAGGTATTCTTTTTTCCTTTCAGGGTGATCTATTTGTTGTTCCTCTAGACTCTTGGATCCCAGATTTAATCAAACAGGTACGTGGTCTTATAAGTATAAGACTAGATTTCCGGTTGGCTATGCTATGTAATATCTTGGATGCTCATATTTGGATATGATTGCTTGGTTGAACTAGTATGAGTTATATCGCCAAATTTAAGAGAAACATAAATGATTATGATGGGTTGTAGCTACTAGAGCACATAGCCTGGTGTGAATGTATGTTGCCTAACACAGATGTATGATTCCTTGGCTCATGTTTGATGTGTGATGATATTTTATTTCCCACACTATATAACTGAGTATGTTTTGTATATCATGCTGCTGGCTGGATGTGGGCCGTTAATGTATGTAATAACAGATGATGAACTCATGTGTTTTTTTTGCACCTCCTTAGGTCAGGTTTTGGACCAATTAGAAGTTTAATGATCAACCATCAAGTACCCTACTGATGTTATCAATCAATGGCGACATTAGCATAATATTTGATGTTAATTACTAAATATAGCGTTGATCTAACAACCTATGGTGACTTAATGGTTACTAATGATGGTGGATCAGGTCAAGCATTGTAGTTGTAGCATCAATTAAGCCTAGACCAATGGTTTCTTGGGTCATTTGATACAATAGTCAAACCTATACTGTAATTGATGGTTTTAATGTATGAACTTGACCCAATGGTCAAGACCTACTATTTATTCCTCCAATAAAGTGAAATTATGGCTAATGTAATATTTTGGTCCTAATAATGTGATTTAGATGGTATCCTTTATATGATCAACTTAAGGAGCTTAATTATTGACAATGGATGCCTTGTTTTAAATGAATAGTCAATTGTGGGTTTTACCCTACTCTCAATGGAACTTTTTGTGTTGTTAATCAAGGGATGTCTAGGGTTAGATGACGACTCTTTATAGAGAACAAATCAAGGACTTCATAGGTTGTTTATCCAAGGTGTTTACTTATGTAAACAATCAATGGTCTTACCTTTTTAACATCCAATGGTTCTGGGTGACAGTGTGGTATAGTGATATGGGTTGAATGATGATGGAACAAATGGAGGGTTACCCCTAATAAGGTAGTATTACCTATTCACTCATATGAATAGTCCTTGAATGACTAATACAATCATGGAGTACTCTATTATTGTTGAAACCCTAGTATGCTATAAGATGATGATTACACCTTGATTTATGTGTGGGTTCATACTTGAGAATAGTATGGAATGTGATGGTGATGCTTCACCTTATGCATCCATGATACAATGGAGACGCCGTGAGTTAGGGTTTGGGTATAAGTGTTGATTAGTAACATTGATATAATTTATCATGTTGAACCTTACTCTATTACAAATAGATAAGGATGAGTATTCATATTTAACATTCTTATATGATGGAATGATGGTGGAATAACCTCCTTAATATGATCATAACCTTGATATGCTAATTGGTGGTTATCATAGACACATGGTTGATACTTTCTTATTCTAAACATGTGCATTATGAATATGAGAGTTAATCATATCTAGATTCCTTGCATGTTGATGTAATAACTGAATGTTCTTAATGTTGATATAAGCATGCTATGATTGTTTATAAATATCTCCTAGCTCATTAATGCAATATTGTGTTGATCTGGTGTATTATATGTAAGTGATGTTGTTGAGCCTTGTTACAAGGCATGCAAAGATAATGATGATCTTGCACGGAATAGTATGATGGTCTTAATGACCATTGGGCATGATTGAGCCTTAAATGAGGTGTAATCCTCTTGTGTTGATAAGAGTTGATACCCTGTGATATTTTGAAAAGGATTTATATCCTGTGATAGTATGATGGTCTTAATGACATTTGGGCATGGTTGAGCCCTGAATGAGGTGTAATCCTCTTATGTTGATAAGGGTTCATACCCTATGATATTGTGAAAAGGATTTATATCTTGTGATAGTATGATGACTAGTGTGGTTTCAATAATGGCAAGTGAATAGTACCATGTGATGATGAGATGAGAATTTATGTTTCACACGTTTTATATATTTTTAAAGTTTTGGTATTTATATGCTTACTAGAAGTGAATCAGGGTTTGTCTGTCCACTTGTTTAATGTAGCCTTAATTCAACCAATTGCCATAACTAATCAAGTGCAACTCTAATCATGTAGTGCCCTGTGCCATAGATCTATTTGAGTGTCAGAATTTTCTAGATGGTGAAATGAGTATTCCTAAAGGAAACTCAGAGCGCATACTGTTGAGTATGTGGGGGTGGCAAGTTGAGGATATATCCTTGTCATCCACAATATAGATTTTGAAGGTTCTCTATGGTCATGCCTCATACATCTGATGTGATTGAGAATGATTGTGGTCGTGTCCCAGTGATTATATATGTGACAAGATTGGAGGACAACTGTGGTACCTCAGATGGTAGGGTATGCTTTCCCACCTCCTTTCACTAGTGTTGTGACCGGTACCAAGGACGGATTAGGCTGTTAGTAGCTTGACCTTATGTGTTGCTATGGCGGACCCATACTGACCGGGGGCAGAGAAGATCTTAGGAGTCTGACTCTTCCTAGATCTTATATGACATTGATTTTGACTTAGCAGTGGTCAGTTGGATTTTGAGTGGTATCCTCAAATTCCTCAGGGTATAATAAAAGATGTAATACATCCGTTTAGCATATCTGTTTAGGGTTATACACGTCGCTTCACATTGAATGATAACCCTTGTTTATTCTCTTTACATAAAAATGATGCTTAGTGCAATTAAGAGATAGTTGATATTCTTATGTTGTGGATATGCTTAAGATTGTAGATACGTACATACAATAGCCTTGATTATGTCTATAACTATACTTCTACTGTTGATTATGATCATGATGCTAGCTATCTCATGTTGTTAGTTATGTTTAGTAAGCTAGCCATGCCTTTGTAACTAGAGATGCATATGCTACTGATCATGCTTATCTAGATAGTTGTGCTTATGTTGTTAGCTCTTCTTATAATGTTGATATGTTCAACCAATTAGGCATGCTCATGTTGTTAGCTATGCTATGTTACTAGATTTGCTCATTATGCTAGATATGCATATACTACCGAATTGCTTATATTATCAACAAGATAAAGGATGATAGTCTGGCTAATGATGATAGTTATTATCTACCCCCTTGTGTATTTTGTTAATCATCAGTGCTGCTGAGCTTAATTATTATATCTAATTAATTTGCTTAATTGTTTAATTACTTAAAAATGTTGTAATCAGAAAACATTGTTGGATATTATGTCTCTTTCTGGGACTGGGTCTCACCCTTTTGATTTGCCACATTTTTTTAGGTAATCGAAAGTGAGGAAAACAAACAAGTGACAGCAAAGAGGAGCGATAGTAATGAATCTGTGAGAAAGTTGATTAGATGTCTAGTGTGTCCTAGAGTCATCCTTGTACTCTTAGGTTCGAGCAGGAAAAGATTGTATATGGTGTTTCAAACGAATTAGAATTTTATTAGCATGTTAATGCTTGTTTGTGTGACATATACAAATATTTTTCTCCTGTGTATATATGTTGTGGTTAAGCCGATAGATCAATTTTATCAAATTCTTGGCATAGTATGGATATAAGAAAGATGTTGGGCTTTTATTGAAATGTTTCTGAGTTGGTGATGACATTGAAATCAATTTTAATTTATCCATATTTTTGGGTATGTGATTAATTAGTGATTTATTGTGTTTTATGTTTTGAGTAATCCCATTTAGTATAACAAATTCTCACATCTGATATATACTATAGAGATAAATCTATCTACTTCATCATCATGGGTATTAAATACAGGGTGTGGATCTCACATATGTTCTCATATGCAGGATCTGAAAGGAAGTAGGCCTTTGGGAAAAGATGAGGTGGAACCGTGAATTTCTAATGGTGCAAGAGTTGTGGCCAGTGCGGTTGGTACCTATGGTATATCTCTACCCATGGGGCTTGTAATAGAGTTAAAAAACTGCTATTAAGTACCTTCTATGAATAGAAAAATCATTTATGTATCTTGTTTGGACAAGGATGCATTTGAATTTCATATTAAAATGGTCGATGTTCTATTTCAAAAGATGAGATCTTTTATGGCAGTGCCCCAATGCCTTATGATCTTTACTTGTTAGATCTAAAGACATATGTATAAGACGTTAATACTAAAAGAGTAAAACTCAACAACTCAAATAAAACCTACCTTTGACATTGCCTCCTAGGGAACATAAATGAGAACCACATATATAGACTCCATATAGATGGTTATCTGGACTCCTTTGATTTTGAATCAATAGAGACATGTGAATCTTATTTGTTGGGAAAGATGGCTAAGACCCCTTTCACTGGTAACAATGAGAGGGTAAGTGATATATTAGGACTCATACATACTGATGTGTGTGGACCCTTTAGAACAGCCACTAAAGCTGGGTATCAATACTTCATTACCTGCAATGACGACTTCAGTAGGTGTGGCTATGTTTAATTGATGAAACATAAGTCAGAAACTCTTGAAAAATTCAAGGAGTTTATGAATGAAGTACATAACCAACTTGGTAAAAGTATTAAGGCACTTCATTATAATCGAGGTGGGGAATACTTAAACCAAGAGTTTGAGGACCTTCTTAGACACCATGGGATTGTATCCCAGTGGACTCCACCTAGAACAACTCAACATAATGGTGTATCAGAAAGAATGAATTACACATTACTGGATATGGTGCAATTGATGATGAGTTTAGCCAAGCTTCCAACCACCATTTGGGGGGTATGCTTTAAAAACCATCATGTTTACACTAAATCAATTACCATCTAAGTCAGTTTAAAAGATGCCATATGAGATATGGATTGGGAAACGGTCCATAATGTCTTTTATGAGGATTTGGGGTTGTAAATCTTATGTCAAGAAAATGTTTCCTGAAAAGCTTGGCCCAAGATATGAAAAAATGTTATGTTATTGGATTTCCCAAGGAAAATGTGGGATACTACTTGTATAATCCGTCTGACAACAAAATGTTTGTTGCCAGAGATATTGCATTCCTGGAGAAGGAATTTATTTCAAAAAGAATCAGTGGGAGACAAATGGAACTCAAAGTGGTTCGATACCAACAAGAAAATATTGAACTGTTAGATGTACAAGAGGAACCAAGAGATTCACAAGGTGTTGTGGAATCTTGAATTCCTCAAGTAACACACAAACCTTGTTGATCTAATAGGACATTCCTTGAGCCTTATATATTTGGATATCTTGTAACTCAGGAAAGCAATGAATTGGTCATTGATGATGAGCCAATATCCTATAAAGATGCTATCAAGGGAATAAAGTCTGAGAAATGTCTTGAGTCCATGAGATCTGAGATGGAATCCATGTATACCAACAAAGTATGGACTTTCGTGGATCCATCTGAAGGGGTAAAACCCATAGGGTGCAAGTGGGTCTTCAAGAAGAAGACCAACATGGATAGTAATGTACACACCTATAAGTGAAGATTAGTTGCAAAGGGTTTTAGACAAGTTCAAGGTGTTGATTATGACAAAACCTTTTCTCTAGTGGCAATGGTTAGATCCATCAGGAACATGCTTGCTATTGAAGCTTATCATGACTATTAAATTTGGCAGATGGATGTTAAAATAGCATTCCTTAACGATAATTAATTTGAGGATGTGTAAATGACACAACCTGAGGGTTTTATCAATCCAAAGGATGAAAATAAAGTTTGTAGGCTACAAAGGTCAACCTATAGATTGAAGCAAGCATCTTAGAGCTAGAATCTTCATTTTGATGAGACAATCAAAGGGTTTGTCTTTGTTTAAAATGAAGATGAACCTTGTGTGTACAAGAAGGTTAGTGGGAGCATAGTGACATTCCTCATATTGTATGTAGATGGCACACTATTGATGGGGAATGACATCCCTACTTTACAAAAGGTAAAGACATGGCTTGGAAATACATTCTCTATGAAAGACTTGGGAGAAGCATCCTAAATCTTGGGGATAAATATCTATAGAGACAGATCCATAAGGCATCTTTGACTAAGTCAAAGCACGTACATTGACAAAGTGCTGAAGAGGTTCATCATGGAGAACTCAAAAATATGAAACCTGCCAACATTGCATGGAGTGACCACCTCTAAGAGTCAATGTCCCAGTTCTTGTGAAGAAAGGGAATGCATGAGTGAGATTCCATATGCCTCAGAAATTGGATCAATCATGTACACAGTGTTGTGCACCCATCCAGACATCTCGTTTTCCTTGATCATGATGACCAAATATCGATTAGATCCAGGTGATGCTCATTTAACATCCATGAGCATTCTCAAGTACTTGAGAAGGACTAAGGACCAGTTCTTAGTCTACGATGTAGAGAAGAGTTGGTGGTAAAGGGTTACACTGATGCAAACTTCCAGGATGATCAAGATGACTAAAAATCACAATCAGGATTCATGTTTTGCCTAAACAACAGAGTTGTAACCTGGAGGAGTTCCAAGTAAGAAATGATTCTCGATTCTATAGAAGAGGCCGAGTATATTGTTGTATTGAGTGTGGAAAAGAAGGTTGTATGGATCAAGAAGTTCATCATAGAACATGGGGTCATTTCAAGCATCAACGACACAATCGAGATATATTATGACAACAATGGAGCTATCATAAAAGCTAAGGAACCCCAATTGCGTCAGCACTCAAAGCATATACAAACATGATTCCATCTCATACGAGAGATCATACAACTAGGAGATGTAAAAATCTACAAAGTTCCAACTGAGAACAATGTTTTTATCCTTCGACAAAGGTAATTTCACAACAGAAGCATGAAGGTCATGTTAGGTCACTCAGAATAAGATTCGTGGGTAATTGACTTAGATTTCTAGTGGGAGTTTGTTGGTTATGTATTCCTAGAGAGCTAATCATGTGATACTTGTAATGGCATATCATGTAAACATGATTTGATTATTAATAAAAGGCAAGTTTCCAATTTATTCTATCTAATTCATTTATGAGATAATGATGTAATAGTATAAATGTATTGAAAATTATATTACTCAATGATGTATGTATTCAAGTTACAATCCTTGTGTATGAGTTCATACAAATGTTAAGAGTACATATACATATTCTCATTATGTCTCTGATCAGTTGTTATTGTGGAAGGTTGATAGAAAACAATGGCACATGAGATAAGAGTGTGAGTTGATTGATGCTAAATCTCATTAGTCATGGTATGACAATATCAAACCAAGCACACACATACATGTTAGATAATAGTGTATCATACAGACCTACCGTTAGGCTGACACAAGGAAGCCATCTTCATGGAAGTCATAGTTAGGTCTCACAATGATGGTGGTGGTTGTGGTTCTTAGATCTGAAATCATTACACTCATCACATCACAGTCCTGAAACATGGATTGTTGTAAAGGTGATGATTGGGTGGCTTTAAAACATGGTGATAGATTGTACATGATAGATATAGAATTTATCCTGCCTACATGAGTTTGATGTTCAAGATCTCTTGATTAGAGAGACTAAGAAATGCATGGCCATGCACATGTGAGTCAATATGTGATATTGAGCTTACATACATCTCAAAAAGTCTGATGATGGTTCAAGGAATAAGATTGAATAATAATGAGGGTGACTGCTCCATGCCTCTAGTTCAATATGAACAACAATAAACTATACAAACATGGTGATACAATACACATATTGTAGTTTGAATTTGTTCTCCAATTTTCCATTTACTTGGGTAGAATTGATGTATGACTAGGCACCGCTCATTGTTTGTGATATCATGAATGTTATGGACATTCACTACCAACATAATATGGGATCTATAGGGTGACACACATAGATCTCGACCTAGAAGTGGAGTTCAAATCTTGAATGATAACTGAATTAAGTACTAAAGTGTTTCAGTATTTGATTCACCCAACAAATAGGCTGACAACACTTCCAAACACCCATCTCAAGTGTTAAGATGGCCATCTGGAGTGCCAAATGGCTATCTCAATTAGTAAGACATGCATCTGGGGAGACAGGCCTATCATGAGTTCGAATTTTCTAAGGAATTTAATCGACCAAATGGACCAACTCGACTGGGGTCACCAAACTACCATATGGGTGATAAAAATGACCGTCTCGCATGGGCGAGATGGTCCAGTTTGGTTGAGGGAAGGTTCTGGATATTTCCTAGTTCATTTGAGTTGAACTTTACTTGTTGTGCAAGGAAATTAATATGAAATTTTAATTAGAAACAAATTGCCAATTTCATGTACAACTAGGAAACATCCAACCAGTCATCTGGGTTGTTCCATTCGACCATATGGCATGCCAGATGACCGTTTGGGCTGTCACAAGTTGTAAAATTTCCAAAATTATTGTGAAAATTTCAGATCTTTCGGTCCCTTCCACTCCCGCATTGATTGGGAACCTAGACCCAAACCCCACCTATAAATAGAGGGGAACCAGGGGCTTCCCAGAACACATCCTAAACAATTGAGAATTAGTTGCTCTAACAAACATTGTCTTTTCTGGAAGTGGTAACCATGAGAGCCCAGGCAAGTCCTACCCAACTAGGGAGGAATAGCCAAGCTAGAGAGCAACTGAGATCATTGTTGTGGAAGAACAAGTTGGTGACTAGTGCACCAATAGGAGGGACGATCTCCTTCTTGATTGTTCTAGAAAGACGACATGAGTTCTAGATGGTATTTGTGAACTTCTCTAGAGGCAGGAGGCTATTGTCTGCCACTAGGAGGACAACAACAACCAGATGTCTATGATAAGAGGAGTTGCTGAAAAAGACAAGGTTGGTGGCTACAGTATGTGGTGTAGACCGGGAGGTGCATCATTCTGATGAGTCCTAGTGCAACTAGGAATCATCATTGAACAACTACAATGATTAGTATTTTTGTTGGACTTTCTCCAAGACCAAGTATATCCACATAAACCATACTTCCTGCATTATAGTTATTAACATGATTCAGTGGTCATTGGAATATGTTAGATAATTTTTTTGTTTCCTTTGCCTGCTCTATAGACATATTTCCCTACACTTCCTCTTATGACCAACGTGTGCTCTCCTTAGTCCATCATTGTCATTGTTGTTGATGTTGATGTAGCTATTTTTTTGCTTGAGACAATATCATTGTTGGGGTTGTTCTTGTCAGTTTTGCCTGGTACTTCTACCCTCTCCCCTCTTCTCTACAGATAAGGTGTATTGTTTTATTTTTATTTTTAAAATTTTTAGACATAATTGTTGATTTTCTATTTTAGGGATAAATTCTTGTTGCTACATTCTTGCCTATCTCTATCTATGGAAATGCATGAATATTTTCTTATTACATGCTTGTTAGGTAACCATGTTCTGTTTGTCTATCTAATTAGAATTGAAAGTTATCCTAAGAAAAATGCATGTATAGTTATTTATTTGGTTTGTTTAGAATTCTTACCATAATCTTGAATATCATGCCTATCTAATTAGAATTGAAAACGTAGGATATGAATGATGAGAGTAGGAACATAGATATAGAAATGAAATCATACATGTATTTTGTTGGCCTAGAAATTGATTCAAGATTTACTCACTAGGAGTATAACTTGGGTAGTCCCCAGTTTGGGATTGTTCTTGAACACTTAATCTCACTTAGGATGTGAATTTATAATGTGTATTTGGTTTATAAGTTATTTCTTCAGCACTTTCACATTTGTTCTCTAAGTACATATGTAGGTGGTATTTTCCCATCTACATCAGTGTATTTGAAGAACTATGTGGAAAACCCGTCGAAATATTCTTGAAAACTACATACACATTATACACTTACTAGTGAGATTATATGTTTAAGAATGGGATAGGCGGAACACATTCGTTAGTAAACCCTAAACCCTAATTTGTAAACCCTAAACCCTAAACCCTAAATGATAAACCCTAATCTCTAAACTTCAGTAACTAAAACCTAATATCTAAATGCCTGATTCAATGCTTATTTTCTCTATGATTATAGAATTAATCGATCATGGATGTCCATTTCAAATCACTGCACTCTAGAGTTTATTACTGGTCTTGATCAGTTTATAGGATTTGCAGAGGAACATAGAAATGGCCTGGAGATAGGTTCTATTGACCATGTTGGAATTATAGTAACAACTTCAAAGTCGACATTATTGATGAAACCAAAGTCATGTCATGTACAACAAGACTGTACTTGGCTATAAAAAATTGTAGTGGCATAGAGGGATTCCTACTATGAGACCAGTACATGTAGACATCACTAGTTGTAATGAAAAAGAAATTGTCGATGCGGTAGATGTGAACGAACTGATTCTGATAGACATGGTTGATGTGATGTTAGATAGTTGTGGTTAAATCTCACTGATCCACCTTCCTTATTTAGAAACATTGTGTATAATGTTGAGAGACCTTTATACTTAGGTTGTACTTTCATGTAATATCTAGGGTGCATTACTCTTAGCAAAGTTTATTTAATAATATAATGTTTGCATAAAGTTGATCCTTCCATGAAAAACTACATATAAAGTTACATAGTTGTGAGGTATTATGATTTTTAGAGATATTTACAATTATATTTCTAAAAATATACCATCAAGTATGAATTTTAGTAGAGCATATTTGACCTAGATGAAAATCTGCATTGTAAAAAGGTGTTGCAACATTGTGGGAGGACATTAAGAAATTATGGGACAAATCTGACAAGAGATACATAAGAGTGACAAGAAGAAGAAGTCCACCACTGAGCAATGGTCCTATCTTGACCCAAACGTGTGGGAAGCATTTGTTTCTTCAAGAAAAACTGATAAATTCAAGGTATTAAACCTCATTTGAAATAATTTTTATGAATATAATGTATTGCGTAACTAAAATATGTATTGGATTAACCATGATTTACACGATTTTAAAAAAGAAATGCATGCAAAGAATGTAATTAATCCTCATCCTGGGTCCAACTATTATGTAACGCATCGCAAATAGGGAGTGGAAGCAACTTCTTTTGAGCAGCCTACTACAGGGTCTATTGAGTCTTCCACTACTCATGCAACTTTACTTCTCCATGACGAGTGGATAGTTCTAAGGACAAACCGATCTGGAGAAATAATCAACCCCGCAACTGCTGAGGGTTATGAAAAATGGTGAAGTTCAACTCTTAGACTGCATGTCCATTTTTTTAATCTTAATTGTTATGTTTTAATAACCCATTATTATTGGTGATTATTAGCAGGATCTCTACAAGAAAAGAAAAGAAGGCAAGATCAACCATGAGGTCCAAAGAGATGAATTGACGGTTGCTCTGGGTACTCTAGAGAATCCTCTCCATGTTAGGGTCGCTACGTCTAGTATTTGTATAAGATCGTTTTTTGGGTCATCAGAGCATAAGTGCAAATCTGTCAAGAAAGGAGTATTGCCACAATAGTAGGTACAAGACATGATTGCAAAGGGAATACATGAAGTAATGAGATAGTCTTAGGCTTCTTAGTCTCAACCTCCTCAGATGGTATCTGTGCTGCCCCACTCATCTTATGAGGTGGATCCCCTTGTGACAGAGGTGGTTGGGATTAATCACATGGACCCGCCAACTGGCACACCCGATGTAAGTTTTTTTGCGATGTAATAGTGTTATAGGTGAATTATGATATGTTTATGTTTATGTTTAAGTATATATAACTCCATATACAACTTTATATGTATTAAGCCATGTTGTCTTACATGACTAGAATCTAGCTTCTATGTCATTAAACTGGGCGACACTTACTCTCCCCTTCAAAGTTACCTGATTCATGGTTGTCTAATGCCTATCGCTGCGATCCATGTATATATTTTTTTACCAGGGCCTTATTTATTCATCTTACGGCCTGATACAAGCAAAGTTCAAACCATTGCATGTGCTTAAATTCAATGGTCTGCCACTAGACTATTTTTTAGTAAGATAATCCCTCATGATACAGTTTGGGGGGTTTTCAAACCATTCATGGTTCGAGGTATTTATAAGTCGGGCCTTGGCCAGCCCATCTGCAATTCTATTGCCTTCACGTTGCCCATATTAGATCATGGCACTGATTGGCTTCCCTGTCTTCAACTTTGTCAACCAGTAAGCATAGCTGGGGTGTTTTACTTCTTCTTCCTTTAGCAACTGTATTGTTGATGTGCTATCTGTCTCAACGATTGCCCACATCCACACATTGCTCTGGATATGTTCGCATGCTAGCTGAATGTTGGCTTGTTCCATCATAATAACTGATGTAACATGTACCCTTTTTGACCATCCTCCTAACTAGTGACCTTCAACATCTCTGCGGTCCATGTAACTACCAATCTTGTCTACAACACTTGGAAATATACAACACTTCCATTTAGGCACCTAGAGCATGAGACGATAGGTGATGTTGAAGAAGAATGGTTGCTTGGCCTAAAGAGAGAGTTATCTATTTATATGCATGCTACATTTTTATTTCAAATGTAGTTTATTCTCTTATACTTGTTTATATAATTTGCAATTGATATGAGAATATATGTTGATCACAATACCTCAGAAAACCCCTATAGTTCCTCCTCCACTTCCTCCAATACTTCATCCTATAGAAATTCAATTACCTACATGGATTGCAAATGACCTATTCGACTCTCTAAGTCCTAAGTGGAGGGGGTTGTTGTTGGTATGTATGCCTAGAGAGACAATCATATGATGACTTTAATGGCATATCTTGTAAACAATTTGACTAATAATAAAGAAAATCTTCATCTATATGTTTTCTCACTTATGAGATAATTGTATAACATGGTAGATTTCTAAAGAATGATGTTACTCTATGACATACGTCTTCGGGTTGAGAACCTGAACAATGAGATGATATGTATGATAATAGTACATAAATTCTTGTTATGTCCCTGGTCAGATGTTATTGTGTAAGCTAATATATAGCAATAACACATAAGAACAAAGTGTGTGTTGGTTGATGACAAAATCTCATTAGTCATCATATGTGATATCAAACCCAGCACATATGTACTTTCTATAAAACAGTGTGTTGGACAAAACCACCTTGAGAGTAATACATGGAAACCATTGAATGGTAATCAAAATCAACTCTCACAGTGATAATGGTTCTTCGACATGAAATCACTACAATCATCCCATGTCATTCGATGTACTTTGACATCATACAACAATATATTAAATAAGGGTTACCATTAAGGTGATGTTTGGATACATTGTACCACATAAGGATTGACTATGAGTGATGTAGATGGGATTTGTCCCTCCTATTAGAGTTGATATCTGAGCCATTTCATAAGTGAGACTGAGAAAGGTATGATCATATGGTTACATTATAACACATGGAATTGACTATGAGTGATGTAGATGGGATTTGTCCCTCCTATTGGATTTCATATATGAGGTATTTGATAAGTGAGACTGAGAAAGGTATGGCCATACTCATGTGAATCAATATATGATATGTGAGCTCACATGCATATCAGACAATCTTCTCTAGTTCAAGGAACATGGATTTAACAATGAGAGGATGACATTTCCATACCTTGAGTTCAATCTGGATATTAGAGACAAAGGAACTATACAATCACTATAACATTAATCACAGATTGTAGGATGAAGTTGTTCTACAACTTTCCAATTACTTGGGTAGTAGCGATTTGTTGCTAGATATCACTCATTGATTGTGATGTCATAAATTTCTTATAAACATGTACTTCCCACGCAACTTGGGACCTATACAGTCACACACATAGGATGCATCCGGAAAAGGATTTTACTCATGAATATGGTTTGATATTGATTACTAAAGTGTTACATATTCAATTTAAACAAATTTGGCTGTTAGAAATCTGAAATGACCGGTTCATCTACCGAACTTATTGGTTCATATGTATGAACCAATCGGTTTAGGTTGTAATCTAACCTATTAGTTTATCAATAAGACTATACCAAGGATTGATGCTGACACTATGTTGTGCATTAATCAAATATTAAAATCCGATATGATTGTGAATAGGAAACATAATGAACAATTTGACTTAAGTATTGAACCAATCGACTCATATGTGAAACGATCAGTTTAATGGCGAACTCAGTGGTTCATGGTTCACAAGTTCCAAAAAATTTATGGAATTCCAACTCTTTGACTCCTAGTTGATTTGGAATCCCTGACCTAACCCTTCAATAAATAGAGGGGTAGTTAAGGCTTCTAGGACACACAAAAATATGCTCTGACAACTGTTGTCTTCTCACAGTCGTGGTAATGTGAGAACTTGAGTGAGTCTTACCTGGAAAATGGAGAGACATCAATGAAGAGACAACAAGGAGAGCAAGTAAATTCTAACACGTTGATGTTCGAGCACGTTGACATTCAAAGAGACAACCACTTCCTGTCAGTTCTAAAAGAATGATAGGAGTTCCCGGTTGTCCGCATAGACTATGTAGAGGCAAGGAGGCCATTGCCACCTTCTAGGAGGACGTCATCAACGGCTGTCTGTGGTGCTACACTAGGAAGCCACCTCTGACACTCATTCAGGTGTTTCTTACAGAAGAAGGACGCCACTACAAGGATAATTGCTGGACTTGTTCCAGGACCTAGTATATTCCTTGCAACCTTTCGTTCACAATGTGCATTTCTTGATGTGATCTGTTGTCTTAGGGGAATATGGCAAGATTTTTTTTTCTGCTACCATATTGGATGTGATGTTTCCCTTCATTGTTATCAAAGCCACATCAATTTACTATGTTTTAGGATTTAATTGATACGATCATGTTTTTATTTGATCATTTATTTATTATGTGCGATGTGAATATTTAAATAATAAATTTGCATATTTGATTAAATACCAAATACAATCTTAATATATATGTATATATATGATATATATATACAATTTATACACATTGTCTATTTTTTTTTATGGTGGATGTTAGCATCGTTATGGCCAATAACTCCTTGGATCTTTGTTTATGGTTGAATGAATTTATTCCTATTTTATATCTCAATTTGCATGTAAAGCCTCTCTCTCCTTTTCCATATGTAAAATTAATGCTTTCCTTCCTATGCTCCCCTCGAATGTAACTCGAGGTTTCTTAATTTCAATGTGATATGTGAAATAGGAATATGATAGTTCTATTTGTTGTTTTGGCAAAAGAAGGCACTCTACACCAAAAAAAATGGCTGAAGTTGAATCAATCGAGTAGAGGACCAAGGAGGCTATACGTCAGGAGGACTCGATCAATCAACTGGTTGTGCAACCAAATGAATGGAGGAGTCCAAACATCACTTCAACTGAAGATTAGTCAACCCATCAAAGATACCAACCGATCGACTAGGAGGCCAACTGATTGGATCAAGAGTTGAATCAATCGACCCACATAGGTTCTAGCATAGATCTTATTCAACAATAGGTTCTACATATGATGTGGACCTTAGGGTGTTGGAATTCCTTATGACACAAAGGAATTACATTAGTGTGACCTTAACCATCGCTCATATTTTATAATTGAATGTTTCTCATTTGTGGATACAACATGTATATGACACATACTATATGTATGTGGTGATTGGATATGTATATGTATTTATACAAATATAAAATCCCTCAATCCAATATGAAGTCTTAGATCACACATGAAAATCTTGATCAACTAAGTGTGGGCATACCAGTGTGGTGCACCATCTATCTCATAGAAGTGTGATGATAGTTGTGTAGTCCTGTCAAGAAGGGTGCATTACTATCATGTTGGCTTATGGGTTAGATTTAACTAGGTGATTTTAATGGGGATAAAATGCCTAGAAGGATGCAGATGGATTGTGACAAAGAGTTGTGCACACCATCTATCCGAGAATTGCATGACATACAATTGGCAAATGTTCCCTACCTTAGTAATTGGCTATGGATGCTGGCATTTTCCGGGTAATAACTTAATTGGTTTTAAGATGTGGCTCATTAGAAAGTTGTATGTTGAAATCATCTGAATTGATATTTGAGGGCTATCAATTTGAAAAGAATAGTGGGAGTGATAATGAATTAAAGGACTAATTAATATCGTCCAATTTCTTTTAGTCAAATCAAATCAAAATGTTTTGACAAATTGTAATTTTTTTCTTGTAGAAACAAATTGCAAACAAATCGTATTTGCGATCTATTATTATGAAGGACAAACTTAATGGAACTAACTTTCATGACTGATTTTGGACTTTGAGAAGGGTTATCAATGATGAGCATAAGCTCTATGTCTTAGATACACCAGTGCCACAAGAATTTTCTCTTGATGCACCTAGGGATGAGGTGGATGCTTAATGGAAGCATGCCAATGATGCCTTAGATATTAAGCACCTTATGATTTGTTGTATGAACTATGAGTTTCTTGAGAAACACGAAGACATGGTCATTCTTCAGATGATAATGCATCTTAAAAACATGAACCAAAACATGCAAAGTAAGAAAAGTGTAATGTCTCAAAGGCGCTCTTTGTGTGCAAGATGACAGAAGTAGATCCACTAGGAACCCATGTGCTCAATATAATTGAGAATATGGAACATATAGAGAGACTTGAATTCCTGTTGATCCAAGAGTTGGCTATAGATATAATTCTACAATCATTTCTGGAATCATATAGCCAGTTTATCGAGTGTTATTACTTGAGTGACTTGGCCAAACCATTGTCAAAATTGCTTGGCATTTTGATACATGTCGAAGCACAAATGAAGAAGGACAAACTCATGATGGTGATCAACAAAGTGAAGTCCAAGGACGAAATAAAGGCCACAAAGAGTTCTGAGGCTATGTTAAAGTCCCAAATCTTCAACACTCACGACAAGGAGATTGAAAAGTGCAAAAGGAATATGTCCTTTGCACTTAAAGGGATTCAAGAAGATGAAGAAAGGGATAGATATATCCACTTCAAGTATTTACATGATTGAGATAAATGTGTCTACTCCTTCATCTTGGATACTAGATACCATATGTGGATCTCACTTATGTTCAAATATTTAAAATCTAAAAAGAAGTAAAACATTAACAAAGGGTGAGGTCGAATTGCAAATTGTGAATGGAGAAAGAGTTGTTTCCACTATAGTTGAAACCAATCATTTATCTCTACCCAAGGGATTTTTAACTGAGTTAGAGAACTGCTATTTTTTACCTACCATCAATAGAAACATTATTTCTAAATCTTGTATGGAAAAGAATGGATATGGATTTCATATAAAGAATGGTCAATGTTCTGTTTCAAAAATAAGATCTTCTATGGTAGTGCCCCAATGTCCTATAGTCTTTATTTGTTAGATCTAGAGACAAATGTTTATGACGTAAATATGAAATGATTAAAATTTTATAACTCAAACAAAATATACCTTTGGCATCATCATCTAGGGAAGATAAATGACAAACTCATTTCTAGACTCCATAAAGTTTGATATCTAGACCCTTTTGATTTTTAATAAATAGTGACATGCAACTCTTATTTGTTGGGCAAGATGAAAATGGCTCCTTTCACTGGAAACAGTGAGAGAGCAAGTATTCTATTGAGACTCATACATGCTCATGTATGTGGACCTTTTAGAACAAATGCTAGATGTGGTTACCAGTACTTCATTACCTTTAATAATGGATTCAATAGGTATGGCTATGTTTACTTCATGAAATATAAGTCAAAAACCCTTGAAAAGTTCAAGGATTTCATGAATAAAGTACATAACTAACTTAATAAAAATAATAAGGAACTTTGTTCTGATAGAGTTGAAGAATTCTTAAATCTAGAGTTTGAGGACATTCTATAGATCGAGGTATCGTATCACAATGGACTCCAGTTGGACCACCATAACATCATGGTATATTAGAAAGAAGGAATAATACATTATTAAATATGGTGCAATCATGATAAATTTTACTAATCTTCTGACTTCATTTTGAGATTATGTTTTAGAAACTGCAACGTCTACACTAATCTATGTACCATCAACATCGGGTTAAAAGACACCATATGAGATATAATATGGAAAGCGTCTCGATGTGTCTTTTATGAAGGTTTGGGGATGCAAAGCTTATGTGAGAAAGTAGTTTCCCAAAAATCTTGGACCCAAATTGGATAAATGTTATTTTGTTGTATATGCTAAGGAAACCAGAGGATATTACTTCTATACTCCATCTGAAATAAAGTGTTTGTTTCTAGGGATGTCATATTCTTAGAAAAGGAATTCATATCCAAAGGAATCAATGGGAGGAAAGTAGAACTTGAAGAAGTTCAAGAAAAAGAAGAATACATTAAACCTATAGAGGTACAAGAGGAATATAGAGAGTCACAAACTGGTGTGGAATCTAAAATTCCTCATGTGACACACAAACCCCACATATTTAGTAGGGCACATTGTGATACAGAAAGACTTGGTTATCTTGTGACTCAATACGACAAGGTTGGTCACTGATAATGAGATAAAAACCTACCTATAAGATGTTGAGGAACCAAAGTCTAAGAAGTGGCTTGAGGCCATGAGATCTGATATGGAATCCATGTACACCAACAAGGTATGGACCTTGGTGGATCTACTTGAAGGGGAAAACCCCATAGGGTACAAATGGGTTTTCAAGAAGAAGACTGATGTGGATAAAAATGTTTAAAAAGTTTGATTGGTTGCAAAGGGTTTTAGAGAAGTTCAAGGTGTTGGATATAAAAAAACCTTCTATGTAGTCATGTGTTATTCCATTAGGATCATGCTTTCCATTAAAACTTATTATGACTATGAGATTTGGTAGATGGATGTTAAAACCACTTTCCTTAATGAGAATCTTCTTAAAGATGTGTACATAACTGTAAGGACCATGACCTCATTTTGGGCTTACCCTATTTGGTTTGCCAAAAGCTTGTGTTTAGAGGCTTACCTAATCACCTGAGGTGTGATTAGGGTTGTTGAGCTTTGTTGTGGGTCTTTTTGGTGCAACTTGCAATTTACCCAGGTTCTAGGGTTTCTGTGCACGTTTGCCACCTTGAGAGTTCTCTTTCTATCTCTTTGTATCCTCTAGGGTTGAGAGGATGATTTGGGCACCTTGCTTGAGTTGTTTTGGGCCTCGTTGAGCTTGTTTAAGCTTGCGCTTGTTGTTGGGCTTGAAGCCCTTCCTCCTTGCTTGGGTGTGTCGGGAAAGGGTGTGTTTGGTGCCTTGTGTTGGCCATGGTATGTCGGCTAGGAGGTGTATCAACCAGAGAGTGATGGTGGGTGTGTCAGGTTACCATGTTGGGCGACACACCCCTCCACCTAGCATCATTTGTGTCACCCCTTATGGACACATGGAGCTTGTTGCTAGCATGTGGCATGGCTCTTGGACTAGTAGTCCTTAGTGGATGCCACCTTGCCTTGCCATTCCCCCTTACCCTCTTGTATATATGCCACCCATCTTGCTTTCTAGTAGTCCCTTTAGATTCCCTTATTTCTCTCTTTCCCTTGGTGGCCGATATCCCTTGGAGAAGAGTGGTGGCTGATACATCTTGCATTCATGGTTCTCTTCTTCCCTAGTCATGGCTGAAACCCTAGTGTTCTTGCTCCTCTTTTCTCTATTTGGTGAGTATCTCTCTCCCTTCCCCCTTGGTACCATCTTCTTCTTTGTCTTTCGACCATGGTGGTAATAGGGTTTCTCTTCTCTTCATGAGGTGGCCGAAGGTGGTGCGTTGGAGCTTTGGAGCATTGGATATTGGAGGAGTGTGCTTGAGGCGGGTTACATAACTCCTAACCCTAACTATACTATCTCCTTTATATGTTGCTTTTATATGTTACATTGATCATCTATGCATACCTTTTTAGTAATGCTTCTTGCTTTTGTTGGTTATGTTGCTACCCTACATGTACCCTAGATCATGTTGGACGTTATGTGGTGAGTTGGTTTCCCTTTGTGTCAGCCTACCCTTTGGATTAGGGGACCTTGAGCAAAACCCCTCTCTCGCTTTAGTTGAGAGGTGAGCTTAGGGTTCCTTAGTTCAAAGGTACTATGTGTAGTGTGTTCTTGGGCAAAACTCCTTTATGTCCTTGGACTTTAGAGGTGAACCTATTCTCTAGTTGCTTGGAAAAAACCCCTCTCTCTCCTTGGTTGTTGAAAGGAGAGTGTATGGCCTAGATCTTTGGGAGATATGTTGAGTTGGTTGGTCGATAGGGTGTTCTTCTACCCTTGTTGCCTGATATGCTTGAGGTTTTGCCAAACCCCTCTCACTTGGTTGTTGAGAGGTGAACCAACACTCTTGGTATCCTTGGGCGATATGGTGTGGGTGGTTGTGATGAGGTTGAGACCTTCTAACCCTAGTAACCCGATATGGATGGCTGAGTCTTAGAGCTTGTTGCCCGATATGGTTTGTAGGTGTGGTGACCGATATCCCCTTCCTACCCTAGGGTCAGGGTTTGGACGATATGGTGGTTTGACACCTAATTGGTCCCTTGGCCGATATGTGTTTTGGAGAAGTTGAGCTCTTGGGCGATATCTCCCTTTTCTGTTGTCCTTTTGGGCGTCATGGCCTTGCTTTGCAGGATACTCATGGTGGGTAGTGCTACCTGATATCACTTTAAGGCATTGTCCAATATGGTGCTATGATGGGTGTCTTGACCACTGTCTACCTTGGACGTTAGAACTGAACCTTGGATGGGATGTTGCCCGATATGTTATGTTGTGTTGGCCGTTTGGCATTGCATGCCATGGTGTTTCTAGATAATGGTTGGCTTGATACGTTGTGTTGCTTGAGGTGGCGTCACCCTTTATGGCATCATGAATTTTGTTAGCTTGGGCGATATCGGCTTGCTCAAGGTTTTCCTGATATCGGCCTGTTGATGTCAATTGGCTAGGTGCTTTGCCCATTATTGATATGTACATTAGCTTAGTGTTAGCTTGGTTGGATGCTGGCCCTTTGGCTGGGCGACATGGTCTGGATGTTTTCGTCATGGCGTCGCACATTATGATGCTGCTCGTCATCATCTTGCTTGTGGCATGCTTAATATGGGTGTTGTCCGATAGTGCTGGCCGATATAGCTAGATGTGGTTGTAGCATGATCTTTTAGTGAGGGCTAGTCCCTTACCCGATATGCATTGGTGAGGGCCGCTGCACCTTAGGTGAGGGTCATGGTATGTTTTGATGAGGGTTATCCCTTACCTGATATGTTGTTGTGAGGATTATGCTTGAAACCCTAGTATCATTTGGAATGCCTATATATGGATGTTATATGCATGCTCATCTAATGAAGCACAACTATATCTTGATGATGAAGTGTTTATCTACTCTGGAGCATACTAACCATGCATGTTTCATCAATTGAGATGTGTACTTAGGTATGAGATATAATGATGTCCTTGGTGACATTCTCTTGATATTGAGATAATGAGGAACACTATGTGTTATGTGGACTATGTTGGTACAAGATAAGTGTTTCTTGTGTATTGGTAACATGTGCCTAATGGTGGGATTGAATCCCTATGTTGTTGGATCCTTTTGATGGATCATGATGATCAACAAGAGGACAAGTGGCAATATGTGATGTAAGATCCTTGAGATGGATCATGATGATGATAATGTCATTGAGAATAGCAGTACAGTGTGACATAAGTTAATGGAATCTATGTTGTTTACTCTTGTTTATGGTTTGCATAATATAACTTGGATGTCCCAACAATCCAATTAAAATGCATTAATTAATTACAGATGAATCTTTCATATAGTTTGCCCTGGCCATAGATCCATCATCGTCAGGAGCTGGTGAAACTGGTTCTCCTGCAGGTTAACTTGGAGCGCATATTGTTGAGTATGATGGGTTTCTCCTAGATGAAAATAGGAGGATTAGAGTGCACCTTTAGTTGTAGACTCAAGATGTGTATAAGAGCATGGTGAACATGCCCATGGCTCTGTGTGATAGAGCATGAATGCTTTCATGGCTCAGGAGCATGGTGAACATGAACGTGGCTCAAGATATACTAGCGCCGTGACCTGTACCAAGGTGGGCTAGAGGAAAGGGTTGCCTGCGGAGCTAACACTGTGACTGAGGTCACTTAAGCAAGAGATTGTGGTCCTGCTTTGGATATCATGCACTGACCACAAGGAGGTGAGGTCATGGAGTATGCATCTTCTGTTGACCTTGTATGGCACTGACTTTGGGTTTCGCAACTGAAGGTTGGATTTCAGCGGTACAACTCACTTCCTCAGGGCATAATAAATGGTAATCCAGCCATATAGTATATCTTCTTAGTCAAATACGAAATATTGGTTGAGGCCTTGCATAATGTGTTATTGTTTTATATACATGCTCTAAGTACTTCTTGAAGCTAGTCATATGCTTCTCAGGTATCATGGTAAGTCGTTATATATCTATAAGCATGTACTTCATACTTAATATATGATTTGGTTATATCTACTATGCGCTTTATCTACTCTAGCTTCTCCGAGGTTTTATAGTTCGGTGGGGGGTTATGTTTCTCACTGGGACTGTGTGTCTCACCCTGTTGGTTTCAACCTTTTTGTAGGTGATTGAGCTAGACATGGTGGTGATTGTAGTGTTCTGGCTGGGCAGCAAGAAGATCAGTAGAAGCAAGGTTGGACATACTGCTACTGTGGTTGTTTCGTAGTAGAGTCCTAGAGTCATCCCTATATTCTCAGGTCCTTGGAGGTGTTTTGATGAGGTTTCATGATGTATGATCTTCATATGGATTTTCGTAACCTTTTTTTGGCCTGGCTAGGTCTGATATGTACATAAACAGGTGATGTATCCTTAATGGATATGGAATAGTTAGATCATGAGTAATGGTGGAAATATATCATGCTTATTTATAAATAACATGTTTCCTTGCAAGATGAGGGTCTGGTTATAATAGTTCCATTCCTATGATGTTTTCCACAAATCAGTTTTACTTAACACGTGTTTTTGATAATATGTGGTTTATGGTGGTTCCACACATTTTCACGTGGTGTTTCACTGTCTGGGTGATGGCGGGATGTCACAAGTAAGTTTTGGTGTTAGAGCTCTAGGTTCACTGAGTCTATAGGGATCTCAGACTAGGCTTGTGTCTGTTCTTGTGGTTTTCTAGATTTTCTTATAATAACTTCTGCCCCCAATAGAAGATAAAGCTAAAATATGTCTAGAAATCACGAAGAACATGCTACCGAGAGTAGTGCTACTACATCTGTTCATGGAGCAAGTGCGCAGGTACATGAAGATCGGGTGCCTGAGGTCCCCCAGTTTAACCCAGCCATTCTTGAGAACCCTGCCTATCACCTTATGGGGCAGCTAATGGCTACGATGAATCACATGGTGGAGAGATTACATGTGCCTCCGCCAAGAGCACTAGTTCCCCATGGTGAATCTTCGGGTATTAGGAAGACCTTCGAGCGGCTTCACTGAGTTGGAGCTTCATATTATGCTGGAACGGCTGATCCAGTGGATGTAGACATGTGGCTGATAGGTCTTGAGAAGGCCTTCTGGATCCTCGACATCCCTGAGGTAGACAAAGTCAAGCATGTTGTCTACCTTTTGAAGGGTAGTGTTGGCCACTGATGGGCCATCGAGGAGGAAAAGTGACCTGGTGAGGTGATCGGTTGGGATATTTTCTGGTGGGAGTTCATCAGTCAATAATTCGCAAAAATGTATCTGGATGAGAAGATCAGCCAGTTTGAGCATTTGCACCAAGGTCCTCTGAGCATCACTGAGTATGAAGCCAAGTTTATGGAGTTTCTGAGGTTCTGTCCTCACAATGGTGACAACAGATGATGATAGGATCATACAGTTTGAGAAGGGTTTGAGTGCTGAGCTGACAACACCTGTTGCTGCTTTAGAGAACTGAGAACGGTTTTCCACATTTGTGGAGTCTTTTCAGAGGATAAAGCAGTCGGTCTGGGAAAAGAGAGAGACGATGACCAAGAAAAATCATGCTCAGTTCTAAAAACAGAGGTTCGATGGCCCCAAGAAGCCAAGGTTTTTTGCACCTTCTGTGATGCAAGGTTCTAGTGCGTCGTCACAATGGTCACCAAGTAAAGGAAGAGGGCGTGGTTTCTCACCATCTAGATCCTACAATACAACTTCAGTAGCAGTTACATGCCCATCTAGGCCTCATCTAGGAGACAAGTTGTGTTTTCTCTGTGGACAGATATGGCATCTAAAGTCGAGTTGCCTGAGAAGAGACGTTGCGGTGACACAACAACTGAGGCAGATTCAACAAGGATTGGATAGACATCAACCTAATGGTACCAGAGGGTGAGGACGCGGCCAAGCGTCACAAGCAGGATCGTCTTCTCAAGGGAGAAGAGGACGTGGACATCAAGCAACGACTCAATTCTATGTTATGAGTCAGCCGGAAGTGATAGTCAACTCGTGAGTGGTTGCAGGTCAGATGGAGTTGTTTCATTCTGATTTTTCTTCTTCTTTCTTTATATTTGTTTTGGTTGACTCCGTTGCTACACACTCTTTTATCGCACGTAGTATGCTTGATAGCTATCTTTTACCTGTTAGTCGTAAGAAAGATAACTTGTTGTTAGAAACCCCTCTTGTTGGTCCTGCGTTGCTTCGAGAAGTGTGTCCATCTTGTGTTCTATCTTTTTCAGGACACAACATACAAGTGGATCTCATACCACTTGATATGCATGGGTTCGATGTAATTCGTGGGATGGATACCTTGGAAAGATATAAGGTTGTGCTATACTATGGTTCCAAGCAGGCGATGTTTGCTGACAGTAGTGAGAAGTGGATCTTCCAAGGAGATAGGAAGATTCTTCCAACGTGTTTCGTGTCAACAATGGTGGAGGAGAAGTTGTTGCGACAAGGTTGTAGAGCTCTCTTGGCTGATGTTGTGGATACCAGGGAAGAAGGTTCTAGCCTTCAAGACGTGTCTGTCATCATAGAGTTCATATATGTGTTTCCTGATGAATTGCCTGGTGTTCATCCACCTCGAGAGATTAATTTTGAGATCAATATGGTATCAGGGATGCAACCTATTGCTCAGACACCATACAGGATGGCTCCAGTAGAGATGGTAGAGTTGAAGAAACAGTTGCAAGAGTTACTTGATAAAGGTTTCATCAGGTCGAGCACATCGCCCTAGGGTGCTCTAGTTCTGTTTGTTTAGAAGAAGGATGGATCTATGTGTCTGCGCATAGATTACCGATAGTTGAACAAGGTTATGATCAAGAACAAGTATCCTTTACTGAGGATAGATGATCTGTTTGACCAGTGTCAACAAGCTTTTCAGAGTTTGAAGGAGAAGCTGACAACTGCTCCAGTGTTACTGTTGCCAGAACAAGGGAAAGGCTATGTTGTTTTCTGTGATGCTTCCAAGAAGGGCTTAGGTTGTGTGCTGATGCAAGAAGATCATGTGGTTTCTTTTGTTTCTCGACAACTTAAGAAACATGAGGAAAGCTATCTGACACATGATTTGGAGTTGGCAGCGGTGGTTCATGTGTTGAAAATTTGGAGACACTATCTTTATGGGGAAGTGTGTCAGATCTTTACGGATCACAAAAACCTGAAGTACATCTTCTCACAGAATGAGCTGAATATGCGTCAGCGGCACTGGATGGATTTAATCAGTGATTATGATTGCACCATTGAGTATCACCTAGGTAAGGTGAACATAGTAGCGGATGCTCTTAGTAGGAAGTCTTCTTCTCTTCCCACAAGGAAGGCACAATTGAGTTCTTTGATATGCCATAGGCGGGATATGTTTGTCTCTTTGCGGTATATGAATGTACAGTTAGAAGTCTCTTTGTTGGCAAGATTTTTGACACAGATGCAAATGAAGCCTGCATTGAGACAACTGATCAAAGAAGCACAGCAAACAGATGCTACAGTTCAACATATCAAATCAGAGTTCGGCAGCGAGAAGCATGATGGTTTCCATGAGTCCGAGGATGGGCTAGTCTATTATCATAACCAGATGATGGTTCCCGATGCTGATAATATAAGGAAGTTAGTGCTCAAGGAAGCACACACATCTATGTATGCTATGCATCTAGGTGTCACCAAGATGTGTCACAATCTAAATGATATATATTGGTGTCCCGATTTAAAGAAAGATGTAGCTGAGTTCGTGGCAAAATGTGTAGTATGTCAGCAAGTTAAGGAAGAACATCATAAGCCGGCTGGTACATTGCAACCCATGCCGATACCACAGTGGAAGTGGGATCATGTAACCATGGATTTCATAGTTGGTCTTCCGAGGACAGCTAAGAATCATGATTCCATTTGGGTGATAGTGGACATATTGACAAAGTCTGCTCATTTCATCCCTGTGAAGACAACCTACACAGCAGAGAAGCTCACACATGTATATGTTGATGAGGTAGTGCGTTTTCATGGTGTGCCAGAAACGATAGTCTCTGATAGAGGTCCTTAGTTCACAAGTCTTTTTTGGGAAGAGTTGCATAAGGCGTTGGGAACACAATTGAGGTTCAGTACCACTTTCCATCCACAAATAGATGGATAGTCTAAAAGGACTATTCATACATTGGAGGATATTCTAAGAGCTTGTGTTCTACAGTTCCTAGGAAGTTGGGACGTGCATCTCAATCTGATAGAGTTTGATTACAACAACAGTTACCAATAGAGTATCGACATGGCACCTTATGAAGCAGTGTACGGTAGAAAGTGTAGATCTCCTTTATCTTGGTATGAGTCTGGTGAGTATCATCTTTTGGGTCCTGAGTTAGTGTAGCAAACGATAGAGAAGATCAAGGTGATACAAAAACAATTGAAAGTGGCACAAGACAGAAAAACAGTCTTATGCAGATAATCATCATCGACCTTTAGAATTCCAAGTGGGAGATAAGGTGTATCTAAAAGTCTCTACATTGAAAGGTGTGCTAAGGTTTGACAGGAAGGGCAAGTTGGATCCCAGGTATATGGGACCATATCTAGGGATACCACGTGTTGGAAAAGTGGCTTACAAGTTGGAGTTACCTCAAGAGTTGCACAAATTACATCTAGTGTTCCATGTTAGTATGCTAAAGAAAAGTTATATGTGAACAGAGACAGTGATACAACCAGTTGAGGTTGAGCTTAATGAAGATGTAACCTACAAGGAAGGTCTGATGTTGATCCTTGATAGATGGGTGAAGAAGTAGAAGAGGAAAGACATGGTTCTTGTGAAGGTTCTTTGGCTTCATCACGGAGTTGAGGAAGCCACGTGGGATCTTGTGGAAGAGATGCGGAGGAAGTATCCCTCACTTTTCTATTCAGATTTCGGGGACAAAATCCTTTTGTAGGGGTTTATGGCTTGTAAGGACCCTGACCTTCATTTTGGGCTTACCCTTTTTGCTTTTCCTAAACCTTGTGTTTAGAGGCTTGCCTAATCACCTGAGGTGTGATTAGGGTTGTTGTGCTTGGTTGTGGGTCTTTTTGGTGCAACTTGCAATTTACCCAAGTTCTAGGATTTCTGTGCAAGTTTGCCACCTTGAGAGATCTCTTTGTATCCCCTAGGGTTGAGAGGATGAGTTGGGCGCCTTGCTTGAGTTTTTTTGGGCCTCATTGAACTTGTTTAAGCTTGGGCTTGTTGTTGGGCTTGAAGCCCTTCCTCCTTGCTTGGGTGTGTCGGGCAAGGGTGTGTTTGGTGTCTTGTGTCCACTGTGGTGTGTCGTCCAGGAGGTGTGTCGGCCAAGGGTGTGTTTGGTCCTTGTGTCCACCGTGGTGTGTCGGCTAGAGGGTGCTAGTGGGTGTGTCAGGTTTCCATGTTGGGTGACACACACCCCTCCACCTAGCATTGTTTGTGTCACCCCTTATGGACACATGGAGCTTGTAGCTAGCATGTGGCATGGCCCTTGGACAAGTGGTCCTTAGTGGACACCACCTTTCCTTGCTCTTCCCCCTTAACCTCTTGTATATATGCCACCCATATTTCTTGCTAGTAGTCCCTTTATCTTCCCTTATTTCTCTCTTTCCCTTGGTGGCCAATAACCCTTGGAGAAGAGTGGTGGCCGATACATCTTGAAGTCATGGTTCTCTTCTACCCTAGTGGTGGTCGAAACCCTAGTGTTCTTGCTCCTCTCCTCTCTAGTTGGTGAGTATCTCTCTCCCTTCCCTCTTGGTACCATCTTCTTCTTTGTCTTTCGGCCATGGTGGTAATAGGGTTTCTCTTCTCTTCTTGAGGTGGCTGAAGGTGGTGCTTTGGAGCTTTGGAGCATTAGATCTTGGAGGAGTGTGCTTGAGGAGGGTAACATAACTCCTAACCCTAACTATACTATCTCCTTTACATGTTGCTTTAATAAGTTACCTTGATCGACTATGCATACCTTTGTAGTAATGCTTCTTGTTTTAGTCGGTTATGTTGTTGCCCTACATGTGCCCTAGATCATGTTGGACATTATGTGGTGAGTTGGTTTCCCTTTATGTCGGCCTACCCTTTGGATTAGGGGACCTTGAGCAAAACCTCTCTCTCACTTTAGTTGAGAGGTGAGCATAGGGTTCCTTAGTTAAAAGGTGTGTGTAGTGTGTTCTTGGGCAAAACCACTTTCTCTCCTTGGAATTGAGAGGTGAACCTATGATGTAGTTGCTTGGGTAAAACCCCTCTCTATCATTGGTTGTTGAAAGGTGAGCCTATGGCCTAGATGTTTGGGAGATATGTTGAGTTGGTTGGCCGATAGGGTGTTGTTCTACCCTTGTTGCTCGATATGCTTGAGGTTGTGCAAAACCCCTCTCACTTGGTTGTTGAGAGGTGAGCCAACACTCTTGGTATCCTTAGGCGATATGGTGTGGGCGGTTGTGATGAGGTTGATACCTTCTAACCCTAGTAACCCAATATGGATGGTTGAGTCTTGGAGCATGTTTCCCGATATGGTTTGTAGGTGTGGTGACCGACATCTCCTTCCTACACTAGGGTTAGGGTTTGGACAATATGGTGGGTTGACACCTAGTTGGTCCCTTGGCCGATATGTGTTTTGGAGGAGTTGAGTTCTTGGGCGATATCTCCCTTTTATGTTGACCTTTTGGGCATCATGGCCTTGCTTTGTATGATACTCATGGTGGGTAGTGCCACCCAATATTCCTTGAAGGCGTTGGCTGATATGGTGTTGTGAGGGGTGTCTTGACCACCGTCTACCTTGGACGTTAGAACTGAACCTTGGATGGGATGTTGTCTGATATGTTATGCTGTGTTGGCCATTTGGCGTTGCACGACATGGTGTTTCGCGATAATGGTTGGCTTGAGACGTTGTGTTGCCTAAGGTGGCGTCGCCCGTTATGGTGTCATGCTCGTTGTTAGCTTGGGCAATATCAGCTTGCTCAAAGCTTTTCCCGTTATTGGTCTGTACATCAACTTAGTGTTAGCTTTGTTGGATGTTGACCCTTTGGCTGGGTGACATGGTCTGTGTGACGTCCCCAGATTTTCTAAAACTTAATCTAATGTGGGGTGTTTAAATTGGGATTCTCACTGAGGTGAGGGTTTCAATTTGGACGTCACACATCAGATTAAGTTTTAGAAAATCTGGGGATGTCTCAGGTGGTATCAGAGCATGAACAATAGCAAAGGCTGACATTTGCTCATTATGCAACTCAAAACTCAAGAACCTTAAGCTTAATAATCTTTAGGGTTAGATTAGTCATCTTTTAGAGACTAGATCTGACCTAGCCTCTAGGTTAGCACCTAGATGTCTGAGAACTAGGTCTAGACTGGTGCTTGTTCAGTAGCAAGTCCTTAGATGTCATTCTTTCCTTGTAGTGCAGCGGTATGGGACGTTGCACTATTTGGAAATGACATGCATCATGGGAAGAGAAACCCTAGACATATGGTGCTCGTTGTCTAGAGTAGCTACACTAGTCTACACCATGTTCTCACCCCTTTCCTTAGTTTTCATGACACTATACTCTCTACTATGCGTGGGACACTAGTTTTCAGGATTTGGTTTTGGATTTCAATCGGATCGAACCGTGATAGTTTTCTCTGACGCTTGTTTTATCGGAGAAAAACTATATAATATTTTAATATGTATATGTATTACAAAAATGTGTCCCCACACATGTATGAGTAGGAGGTGGTCATGCAACCTAAGTGAAAGTGAATGACATTAGTCTAGAAGAGAATGTAGTTCTAGATTAGATGTCTAGAGCCTTGTTTGATATAATAGATGATATAAGTTTTGATGATATGATGTAAGTATTATATAGAAGACATAAGATGTTTATGATGATATATGTTTGTCTTTGAGGACTTAAGTTCAATTTTGAGATAAGTTTTGATGATGCAAGTAAATAGACTTTTATGAGATAAGATATGCTAAGTTAAGACAAAGTTGTGAGTCAGCATGAGCCTCAAGCTCTTTTACAAAGGAGGACATCTAGTGTTAGGACCAATTTTGGGGTTAGCTCAAGAGAGAGTGAGACCCATTAGGAGAAGGTTAGAGAACCTAAACTCCAATATACGAGAAATATGTGATATGATATGTCCTAAACTACCTACTCCTGAGTGATTGAGTTGAGTCACTCTATGTATGATTCCTATAGTTTTCTTGAACCCTAGATGTCCTTGCGAAGACCAAACCCTAGAGTCAAAGAGAGGTTGGTTATATGAACATGTGAATATGAATATGAGAACCTACCATCTGGGTGAGGGAGAGAGAGTTCTATGACCCTGGAGGAGGTAGCTATGTTAGTTTCTATGAAGCCTCATGCTCAGGTTATATTTTTCCCACATAGGAATCTAGTAGTTTTTATAAGAGAGTTTTGGGGTAAGCATGACTCATGGGTAGAGACCTATAAAGAGAATTTCATAACATGTTTGGTTTGTGCTTATGTGGCTAGAGCTTGTAAAGCTATCACTAGTGCCAATGAAGTAATCCTAGAACCCTAGACTAAGAGAGGAAAGATAAAGTATATGCATATAAGATACTCATAGATTTGAGTTAGCTCAGAGAGGATGAGCATGGCTTTACCCCCATGTTATGGGTCAAGGAGAACCTCAGTTGGACTAGATAAAGTTTTGATATATGTTTGACAAGACATTTGTATAAGTTTGTTTGGCACAACCATGGTATGACATAGATAAGAATGTGATCTAATCTTGAGACGTGATACATAAACATAATATGATGGAAACCTAGAAATGGTTTAATACATATCGATGCATAAATGGTTAACCATATACATGAATAATGATGATAAATTGTAAGTGTTGGTTAATCTTGTAATGAAATCACTAGTAAATGTTGCAATTTATTACGAGTAGTGGAATAAGATCATATGAATAAAACATGTTACATGAGGTGTTAATATTAGTGCTTAATAAAGATGAAAAAAAATATAGTTTGACAGTTAGCACAACATAACGAATTGACACCTTGATGTGATCCAAATGGACAAAGTGGGTTAACTATAATTAACTCCCTCCTAAAAGGAATATTTTAATGATGAATATGTGTTAACTGTTGCTCAATAATATGTTGATGTTAGAATGCTAATGCTGGAGTAAAGATAAGGATGCAGACCTAATATATGAGATATGTAATGACATAACCAAAGTTTCTAAACCTTGAATGGAGTGTTTGTGAACCCAAGATGGTTGTAAACCCCCTAATAGTACATTGGATACATGGTACTAGGTAACCTTTGCGGATATGTTACACATAGCATAGTACCTACATGTGGATGAAGGTAAGATAAGGTTTTCCCTGGAAGTATGAGTATGGTTTACTTTCGAGGATGAAAGTTCTTTTAAGATGTATATGATGTGGCAAAGTGGGGTTTCTGGCTTAATTTCGAGGACGGAATTTCTTTTAAGGTGTGTAGGATGTGATGAAGTGGACTTTTGGAATCCTAAAACGTCTAATGACATAAGTGAATTCATGCATGTTGAGTTATTTTGAAGAGTCTGAGTGCTTAGATAAAGTATATACGTTATTGGTGTTGACATCATGATTTAGATCCTTAAGTTAATCCCCTTTTGAGGTAATTATTTGAATGGTCATATAGTTGTTTTAATACACCAAAGTAGGATGGGATGTAGTTTGGATTGAAGTAAAGCTATGATTAAAGTTCCATGAACATCGGAGGATAATAGAGGAAGATATTTAGGTTTGATTTTTTTGTTATATAATGTGTTTTTGTTCTATGAATGACCAAGGATGTAAGTTTCTAACCTAAGTAGTGATTACATTATGTGCCACACTACTTCTTTCCAGCATATATGGGTTGGCGACCCTTTGAGAAGCCACATATTGGCCTTGGGGAGAGTTGATGATGGCCCTATATTTGGATCAGATGGGTGCACATGCTTATCACCCACCTTAGTGTCCCGCTGAAGAACGTGGAGGTCACAACGCCTACGACCCAACCCATCATCCCACGTCAAGGTCGTGGCCAAGAAACTGAAAGAGCAGTCACCTACGACTCCACAAAGAAGTGGAAAGACCCCCCTCCCCCCACTCAGAAATACATAGAGCAGAGAGAGGGAGTCCCACCTCGATGTCCTTGTTGCTTCTCCACTCAACCTTGAATACGGAGACGGGAGAACAGTTTAGGCTCTAGAGAAGAGAAGAGGGATGAGGGGCAAGTTCCTCACAAGTTCTTGCTGTGGAGGAGCCTTGCAGAGGCGGTTGCATTGTTTGCGGACTTGAGCGAGAAGACAGAGACCGTGAGAAGGAGTTCAGACGATGTGAAGCTCCTCCAGTCACTAGTAGAAGCCACAGTAGGAGGGTCTGAAGCATGGAGGCTTGCAGTGGCGATGGATGGCAGTGACCTCACGAAGGTGGAGCGCTGGAGAAGACCTGGCCACGACGGCGCCCAGGTCAAGCGAAAGGAGGAGGTGACTAAGATCTCGACGGTGGAGGCTCTCTTACAGGCCTCACGAAAGAAACGACGACGCCATAGGCATCAGATGACAGAGGTGGCGTTGTAGTTTGGGAGATCGCGTACTAGCGCGTAGGGGGTTCTCCCCTTTATCCTTGATCGCGGAGGACCCACCTCGACCTGGGGAAGAATGAGCTCCAATGCCAAGCCAATGCCAAACCCTACGAAGCCGGAGGTGGCCTTAAGGGTTTCTGAGAAGCACTCCTGGATGGTTGATTTCTTGTTGGAGATGTGTCTGCCTCACGTAGGAGCAAAGTCCCAGATGGCGGTGGCGTTGGGCAGAAACAAGCCCACACTCACGGGCAGCAGGCTAGGATCGTGAGGAATCGCGTGAGGAAGAGGAGGGTTGTAGGCGGGAGCCAGATCTGAAGGAGGAAACCTCATAGCCGATCTTTGGCAGGAGAGAAGCCTCACGTCAGCGCTGCGTTAAGTATAAGAATGAGGAAGTGGAATAGAAGGGATTGAACCGGGTCCAAGTCAATAAAGCTGACTGGCCCAACGTAAGATGAGAAAAGGAGCAACGCCTCTTAGTGGCCACGTGGCGCCATCCAATTGGTCTCTTAAGGTAAATATCTTAGAAAATCTCAGATCTTAGAAAATGTATAGTAAATATCTTTCTTACTAGAATAATATAAATAATATACCAAAATTCTCAGAAAAATGCATAGAACACAATAGAACTATAATATCAAGTTTTTGATGATTAAATGAAACCTAAAATATCATGTAAGACATGTAATGCTTTTTCTATGGATAATAAATATCAAATGAAACCAAAAATTATGGAAAATAGTCAGTAACCCGATAATCATATTTATAATGCATATGAGGTTAGATATGGCCATGTTGATGCACGAAAGCATATAATTTGATTAATAGGGCTAATTAGGGATAATAACCCTAAATAAAATGTAATAAATACATACATGCTCAATAAATGATAAAATTTTAGAGTAAGCTCATATAAGTATATGGAACCTTAGTTTTAATTATGTGATCAGTTTTATACATGAAATCCATGTTATGTGAAGTTGACCTGTAATACATGGTTTAAAACCCTAATTTAGGTTAATGATGTAACCTAAGGTTAATATGTGCATAAAAAGAATGTGGAACCTAATGTTCAGATAATGAACCATAATCTGGAAAATTACATCAGGAAGATAAATATAAGACAAGAATGCAAGTAATTATGGGAATATCCTAATGAGATAAGTAAAACCCTAATGAATATGATTATGGTTAAGAAGAGATGTATGATGATGAGAACCTGATGATAGTATATGATCTTGTCTTAATCAGGGTTTGACCAAGTTATAGATGACATGAGGAATATTTGATTAGGATGTCTCTTTGGAAGGTACACCATTACCTCTTACTTGGCTTATTATACAATATGCTTATGCTAGATGGTAGAAAATACTTGGCATATGATATTGGATGAAATGATTGTTCGTGCATGATATGTTGCTTGATTTTCCATACTTATGGCTATGAACACATGAAACATAAGATATCTGATCCATCATATATATGAAAGCACACGATGGCCAGAAAGTGATCACAAACTCCTAGGGGGTAGATCACAATCCACTTGGTGGTAGATCATAAGGCCTAAAAACATCAAAGCCCTAGGGGCAGATGTACGAGAAATATGATGGAAATAAGCTTAAAACATGTGTTCTCTTTTGTTAATAAACTTTCTTGTTCAAGTATACACTTTTCTTATATTCTTCTGTTACTACCAAGTATATTAGTTTTATCTTATTGCCAAGATATGATGAGAGGCATATAAAAGACACATAGGCGTACTCAGTACAATATTCTTGAATATTGTACTGACGTGTACTGCATGTAATCTTTTGTCTAGGTTGTGGTTATGCTTTTGAAGATCTAGGATAGTTGAGAGTTGTGTGGTGAGCTGATGTACAGGTGGACATGTTGTTTAGTTGTAGTACATGTATATGTATAGTTTGTTGTTCAATATGTAATATCAAATGTTGTAGCAATTCATGTTGTAATTATATGTTGAATGGTGAACATGTGTGTATGGTTTTATTATTGTTCATGTACATGTGCTACTGATGTATGTTTCTTCTGAATCCCTCAATTTTCTTCTTCTTATCATGGTGTGGGGTGTTTAAATTGGGATTCTCATTGAGGTGAGGGTTACAATTTGGACGTCGCACATCAGATTAAGTTTTAGAAAATCTGGGGACGTCACAGGTGTGGCAAAGTGGGTTTTCTGGCTTAATTCCGAGGATAAAATTTCTTTTAAGGTGTGTAGGATGTGATTAAGTGGACTTTTGGAATACTTAAACGTCTAATGACATAAGTGAATTCATGCATGTTGAGTTATTTTGAAGAGTCTGATTGCTTAGATAAAGTATATATGTTATTGGTGTTGACATCATGATTTAGATCCTTAAGTTAATCCCCTTTTGAGGTAATTATTTGAATGGTCATATAGTTTTTTTAATACACCAAAGTAGGATGCGATGCAGTTTGAACTGAAGTAAATATATGGTTAAAGTTCCATGAACATCGGAGGATCATAGAGGAAGATATTTAGGTTTGATTTTTTTGTGAAATAATGTGTTTTTGATGTATGAATGACCAAGGATGTAAGTTTCTAACCTAAGTAGTGATTATCATATGTGTCACACTACTTCTTTCTAGCGTATATGGGTTGGCGACCCGTTGAGAAGCCATAGATTGGCCTTGGGGAGAGTTGATGTTGGCCCTAGATTTGGATCAGATGGATGGGGCACATGCTCATCACCCACCTCAGTGTCCCGCTAAAGAACGTGGAGGTCGCAATGCCTACGACCCAACCCATCATCCTACGTTAAGGTCATGGCCAAGAAACTGAAAGAGCAGTCACCTACGACTCCACAAAGAAGTGGAAAGACCCCCCTCCCCCCACTTAGAAATACACAGAGCAGAGAGAGGGAGTCCCACCTCCATGTCCTTGCTGCTTATCCACTCAACCTTGAAGACGGAGATGAGAGAACAGTTTAGGCACTAGAGAAGAGAAGAGGGACGAGGAGGGGCAAGTTCCTCCCAAGTTCTTGCTGTGGAGGAGCCTTATGGAGGCAGTTGCATTATCTGCAGACTCGAGCGAGAAGACAAAGACTGTGAGGAGGAGTTCAGACGATGTGAAGCTCCTCCAGCCACTAGTAGTAGCCATAGTAGGAGGGTCCTAAGCATGGAGGCTTGCAGCGGCGATGGATGGCAGTGACCTCACGAAGGTGGAGCGTTAGAGTATACATGGCCACGACGGTGCCCAGGTCGAGCGGAAGGAGGAGGTGACCAAGATCCCGGCGGTGGAGGCTCTGTTATGGGCCTCACGCAAGAAACGATGACGCTGTAGGCGTCAGGCGACATAGGTGGCACTGCAGTTTGGGAGATCACATACTAGCGAGTAGGGGGTTCTCCCCTTTATCCTTGATCGCAGAGGAGACACCTCGACCTGGGGAAGAATGAGCTCCAACGCCTAGCCAATGCCAAACCCTATGGACCTAGAGATGGCCTTAGGGGTTGCTGAGAAGCACTCCTGGATGGTTGATTGCTCGTCGGAGATGCATCTACCTCACGCAGGAGCAAAGTCCCAGATGGAGGTGATGTTGGGCAGAAACAAGCCCACGCTCGCGGGCAGCAGGCTGGGATCGTGAGGAATTGCGTGAGGAAGAGGAGGGTTTTAAGCGGGAGCCAAATCTGAAGGAGGAAACCTCATAGCCGATCTTTGGCTGGAGAGCAGCCTCGCGTCGGTGTTGTGTTAAGCAAAAGAATGAGGAAGCAGAATAGAAGGGACTGAATCGGGTCCAAGTCAATAAAATTGATGGGCCCAGCGCAAGCCGAGAGAAGGAGAAACGCCTGTTAGTGGCCACGTGGCACCATCCAATTGGTCTCTTAAGGTAAACATCTTAGAAAATCTCAGATCTTAGAAAATGTATAGTAAATAGCCCGCTTACTAGAATAATATAAATCATATACTGAATTTCTCAAAAAAATGAGTAGAACACAATAGAACTATAATATCAAGCTTTTGATGATTAAATATCAGTGATATCATGTAAGACATGTAATGCTTTTTCTATGGATAATAAATATCAAATGCAGACCTAAAATTATGGAAAATTGTCAGTAACCCGATAATCATATTTATAATGCATATGATGTTAGATATTGCCATGTTGATGCACGGAAGCATATAATTTGATTAATAGGGCTAATTAGGGATAATAGCCCTAAATAAAATGTAATAAATACATACATGCTCAATAAATGATAAAATTTAGAGAGTAAGCTCATATAAGTATATGGAACCTTAGTTTTATTTATGTGATCAGTTTTATACATGAAATCCATGTTATGTGAAGTTGACCCATAATACATGGTTTAAAACCCTAATTTAGGTTAATGATGTAACCTAAGGTTAATATGTGCATAAAATGGATGTGGAACCTAATGTTCAGATAATGAACCATAATCTGGAAAATTACATCAGGAAGATAAATATAAGACAAGAATGCAAGTAATGATGGGAATATCCTAATGAGATAAGTAAAACCCTAATGAATATGATTAGGGTTAAGAAGAGATGTATGATGATGAGAACCTGATGATAGTATATGATCTTGTCTTAATCAGGGTTTGACCAAGTTATAGATGACATGAGGAATATGTGATTAGTATGTCTCTTTGGAAGGTACGCCATTACCTCTTACTTGGCTTATTATACAATATGCTTGTGCTATATGGTAGAAAATACTTGGCATATGATATTGGATGAAATGATTGTTCTTGCATGATATGTTGCTTGATTTTCCATACTTATGGCTATGAACACATGAAACATAAGATATCTGATCCATCATATATATGAAAGCACACGGTGCTCAAAAAGTGATCACAAACTCCTAGGGGGTAGATCACATGTATAATGATCACAAACCACTTGGTGGTAGATCATAAGGCCTAAAAACATTGATGGAAATAAGCTTAAAACATGTGTTCTCTTTTGTTAACAAACTTTCTTGTTCAAGTATATGCTTTTCTTATATTCTTATGTTACTACCAAGTATATTAGTTTTATCTTATTGCCAAGATATGATGAGAGGTATATAAAAGACATGTAGGCATACTCAGTACAATATTCTTGAATATTGTGCTGACGTGTACCGCATGTAATCTTTTGTCTAGGTTGTGGTTATGCTCTTGAAGATATAGGATAGTTGAGAGTTGTGTGGCGAGCTGATGTACAGGTGGACCTATTGTCTTAAGATCCTATTGTTTAGTTGTAGTACATGTATATGTATAGTTTGTTGTTCAGTATGTAATATCAAATGTTGTATCAATTCATGTTGCAATTATATGTTGAATGGTGAACATGTGTGTATGGTTTTATTATTGTTCATGTACATGTGCTACTGATGTATGTTCCTTATGACTCCCTCGACTTTCTTCTTCTTATCCTGGTGTGGGGTGTTTAAATTGGGATTCTCGCTGAGGTGAGGGTTTCAATTTGGACGTCGCACATCAGATTAAGTTTTAGAAAATTCGGGGATATCACAGTCTGGATGTTGCCGTCATGGAGTTGCATGTTATGATGATGCTCGTCATCAACTTGCTTGTGGCTTTCCCAGTATGGGTGTTGGCTGATAGTGTTGGCCGACACAACTAGATGTGGTTGTAGCATGATATTTTGGTGAGGGATAGTCCCTTATCTGATATGCTTTGGTGAGGGCCGCTACACCTTAGGTTAGGGTCGTGGTATGTTTTGTTGAGGGTTATCCCATACCCTATATGCTATTGTGATGATTATGTTTGAAACCCTAATATCATTTGGAATGCTTATATATGGATGTTATATGCATGCTCATCTAATGAAGCACAACCATATTTTGATGATGAAGTGTTTATCTACTCTTGAGCATACTAGACATAAATGTTTCATCAATTGAGATGTGTACTCATGTATGAGATATAATGATGTCATTGGTGACATTCTCTTGATATTGAGATAATGAGGAACACTATGTGTTATGTGGACTATGATGGCACAAGATAAGTATTTCCTGTGTATTGGTAACATGTGCCTAATGGTGGGATGGAATCCCTATGTTGTTAGATCCTTGTGATGGGTCATGATGATTGGAAAGAGTCCAAGTGGCAATATGTGTTGTAATATCCTTGAGATGGATCATGATGATGATGATGACAATGAGAATAGTAGTATAATGTGACACAAGTTAATGGAATATGTGTTGTTTACTCTTGTTTGTGGTTTGCATAATATAACTTGGATGCCCAACAATCCAATTAAAATGTATTAATTAATTATAGATGAATCTTTCATGTATTTTTCCCTGGCCATAGATCCATCATCGTCATGATCTGGTGATGGTGCAATAGGTTCTCCTACGGGTTAACCTGGAGCGCATATTGTTGAGTACGCGGGGTTTCTCCTTACTGAAAAATAGGAGGATTAGAGTGCAACTTCGGTTGTAGACTCAAGATGTGTATAAGAGCATGGTGAATAGGCCCATGGCTCACTGTGATAGAGCATCAATGCATTCATGGCGCAGGAGCACGGTGAACAGGCTCGTGGCTCAAGATATACTAGCGTTGTGACCTCAACCAAGGTGGGCTAGAGGAAAGGGTAGCCTGCAGAGCTAACCCTGTGACTGAGGTCACTTAAGCAAGAGACGGTGGTCCTGCTTTGGATATCTTTCACTGACCACGAGGAGGTGAGGTCGTGGAGTCTGACTCTTCCATTGATCTTGTATGGCACCGTCTTTGGGTTTCGCAACCGAAGGTTGGATTTGAGCGGTAAAACTCAATTCCTCAAGGCATAATAAATGGTAATCCAACCGTATTGTATATCTGCTTATGGAAAATATGAAACATTGGTTGAGGCCTTGCATAATGTGTGATTGTTTTATATACATGCCCTAAGTACTTCTTTTAGCTAGTCCTATGCTTCTCAGGTATCATGGTAAGATGTTATAAATGTATAAGCCTGTTCTTCATACTTAATATATGATCTGGTTATATCTTCTACGTGCTTTATCTGCTCTAGCTTCTCTGAGGTTTTATATTTCGGTGGGGGTTATGTTTCTCACTGGGATTGTGTGTCTCACCCCACTGGTTTCAACCTTTTTTTAGGTGATCGAGCTAGACGTGGTTGTGATCGTAGTTGTAAGGACCCTGACCTTCATTTTTGGCTTACCCTATTTGCTTTGCCTAAACCTTGTGTTGAGATGCTTGCTAATCACCTGAAGTTGTGATGAGGGCTTGTTTATGCTTGGTTGAGAGGTTGAGGTGCAACTTGCAAATTACCCAAGTTTTAGGGTTGGTGTGCAAGTTTGTCACCTTGAGAGATGTCTCTCTCTCCTTGCATCCTCCAGGGTTGAGAGGATGGGTTGGGCTCTTTATTTGAGTAGCTTTGGGCCTTGTTGAGCCATGTTGGGCTTTGGTTTGCCTTGGTGAAGCTTGGTATCGGGTTGGACCTTGGTGTATCAGCGAAGGAGTGTTGTAGTGTCAGGTAGGAGGTTGTATTGGACAAGGCGAGTGGGGTTGACTCTTGGGCGAAACACATCCTCCACCCTAGCCTCGTGTGTGTCACCACCTTTGGACAAGTGGTTGTTTCTTTGGTAAGTGAGTGGCAACAAATGGGCATGGGTTTTTGGGGTGCTAGCATGTGGCACACTCTTTGGACAAGTGTTCTAGGGGCGGGTGCCACCTTGCCTTTCTTTCACCCTTCACCCCATAGTATATAAATGAACCCCTGCTTTTCTTGCTTGGCTTTTTGGTTCCTTTAGCTGCTTCCCTTTCCCTTGGTGGCCGAGCTAGGAGGAACAAGAGGTGGCCGATATAGCTAGAGTGTTAGGAGACACACACCTTACTCTTGTGTCGGTGCCTTGGAGCTAGGATCTTGGAGCTTTAGAGCTTGAGGCGGGTTACATAACTCCTAACCCTAGCTATACTACTTCTTTTTCCTATTGCATGCTATATGTACTATCTTGATCGACCATGTTATCTTTTAGATATGTTTCTTGCTTTAATGGTTATAAGGTTGCTTTAGATGGACCCTAGACTTTGTGGAGATGGTTATCTTGGGTTGCCTTGGGTTGGCCAAACCATGGATGTGGAGTTACTTGGGAAAAACCCCTCTCTCACTCAGTTGTTGAGAGGTGGGTTTAGGGTCTTCAAATCCAATGGTGAGTTGAGCTTTGGTTGGTTTGCTGATATGATATGATGGACCTCCTTGTTACCCGATAGATGATGGAAGTTATGGAATACTCCTCTCTCACTTAATTGTCTTGAGAGGTGAGCCAACTCTCTTGAACTTTTAGGGCTTCTTGGTGGCAGTCTTGAGGTTAAAGATGACCAACCCGTTATGGTCTTTGAACCCTTGTACGATACCCCTTTGATGTGTTCTGCCCGATATCCCTCTTCTAGGGTTGAGCCTTAGGCGATATGCTAAGTGGTGTTTTGTTGACCCTTTGATTGATATGGACCCTTACCCTAGATGATGTTGTTGGGTGATATGCCTTTGACTGATATGGACCTTTGCCTTAGAAGGAGTTGTTGGGCGTTATGCCTTTGGTCGATATGCTTGGTAGACATCCCTAGTTTGAACGATAGGCTACCTTGGGTGCCATGGTGTCATTTGATGGATGGCAGTAGCATGCCTTGGGAAGTATGAGAGTTTCCTTGGGCACCATGTTGTGCTAGCTAAGGGGTTTCTTATTGGGCGGCAGGGTTTTGACCTTGGGCATTATGGTTGTGGGCGACATGGTCTTGATGGTGGCCCGGTATGGAAACACTAACCCTAGTTTAGGAGATAGAGTGTCTTGGCTGATAGAGTGGAGGTGTTGCCCGATACACTCTTGTACCTGGATGCCCGATATCCTCTTGGTTCATGGATGCACGATGCAACTTTGGTTCTAGTCTGCCCGATACCCTCCTTGTGCATGGGTGCACATTTTGCTTGTGGCCAATATGTGTGGCTTGGCACCCTAGGTTTTTTGCTTGTGGCCAAAAGTGTTTTGGGTGAGGGATATGACCCTACCCGATACCCCTTTGGGTGACGGATAGTTCTCTACCCGATACACCTTTGGTGAGGGTAGACAATACTTTTGGTGAGGGATGCGCCTAGCCCGGGAACCCTAGTTGATGAGAGATGAAAGATAGGTTGTGACTAGTGACATGTTTGTTACCTAAGGTTGATGCTAAGTGAGATGATAAGATCATGGTTGTGTAACCTTTAAGGATGTATCCTTAGGGGTGGTTGTGTTCATGATGTCATGAGAGAGATAGGGAATGGTGGATGCTCACAGTATGGTAACTTTAATATGAGTATGATAATCATGACATCTTCTCTAAAGATCTATGTTTAGTGATCAAGTTATCTCTCCTGATATACATACTAACCATGCAGGTGTTATCAAATGAATTCGTAGCTAGGTAGGAGTTATGAGGCTATATGTGTTTTGTATAACACTGATTAATGATGTTCCTTGCTGATGAGATAACATGTACCCCCAATACGATGAGAAAGGTCCAGTGACCTGATAAAGGTTGAGTGCCTGATTGAGGTGTTATCCTCTAATGATGACATGAGGGGTTGCTATCCCATGATGATTATGAATGATGATGAAGGCCTTGAGAGGCAGTGGCATGATGAGATGAGGGATTGAGATCCCATGGAAATATGATGATGACAGTAACAATGCGACACAGTGTTGATATTTTATAACCTGGTTGCCTCAACAATTCACCTAAAATATACTAATTAATTACAATGGAACATTTCATGTAGTTTTTCCCTGTCCATAGATCCATCATCATAAGTAGCTAGTAATGGTGAAACAAGTTTATCCTGCGGGATTACCTGGAGCGCATATTGTTGAATATGTGGGGTTTCTCCTAGCCGAAAATAGGAGGATTAGAGTGCAACTTCGGTTGTAGACTCCATATGGTTAGAGCATGGTGAATAGGACCATGGCTCGATATGATAGAGCATGAATGCGTTCATGGCTCAGGAGCACAGTGAATGGGCTCGTGGCTCAAGGTATACTAGCGCTGAGACTTGTACCAAGGTGGTCTAGAGAAAATGGTAGCCTGTAGAGCTGACCATGTGGCTAAGGCCACTTAAGCAAGAGGCTACGGTCCTACTTTGGTTATCGTGCACTGACCACGAGGAGTTGAGGTCATGGAGTCATGCTCTTCTGTTGACCGTGTATGGCACTGGTGTTGGGCTTCATAGTTGAAGGTTGGATTTGAGTAGTATGGCTCACTTCCTCAGGGCATAATAAATTGTAATCCAGCCGTATAGTCTATATTTCTTAGGGCAAAATACAGATCATTGGTTGAGGCCTTGCTTCTATAGTTGCTCTAGTTATATATTGTAATTATTTGTACGTTCCTCATATCTTATGATAAGTTCTTATAAAGCTTTGTCTTGTCAATCATGTTCCATAAGAAAATATCTGGTCATATGCCTCCCGAATATCTTGGTAGGTTGTTAATAAAGTTAGTTTTGTTCAGTATGTTGCACATATGAACTGCTTATAACAGTTATCTGCTTTACCTGTTCTAGCTTCTCTGATGTTTTATGGTTTCAGTGGGGAGTTATGTTTCTCGTTGGGACTATGTGTCTCACCCCATTGGTTTACAACCTTTTTAGGTGATCGTGCTAGATGTGGTGGTGGTCGAGAGGTTGCGACCGAGCAGCAAGAAGAACAATAGGAGGCAAGAGATGGATATGCTACTATTTTAGTTGTTTTGTAGTAGAGTCCTAGAGTCATCCATGTACACTCAGGTCCATGGAGGTGTTTTCATGATGTTTTATCATGTATAACTGATATAGCTTTATTTATTCTGCTATTGGCCTGGTAACATAAACATGGGGTGAACTCTTTGTGCCTATGCGACAGCTCGATCCTATGAATTGTGGACATGAATCAAGGTTCATGTATGTTTATATAACATGTTTCCGTGCATGATAAGGATTTGGATGTAATAGTTTCTTTATTATCTGCTTTCCGCAATCGGTTTTAATTTACCAATGATTTTGGTAATATGTGGTTTATCGAAGTTTTGCACATTTTCGCGTGACATTTCATTGTTTGTGTGATAGCGGGGTGTAACAAATAAGTTTTGGTCAATGTACCTTCTGGCTTTTGATGCTCAGCCTTAACCTATTGACATACTGCACACCTAGACACAAACTCGACTACGTCTCTCTTCAAGCCATGCCACCAATACATGTCCATTAGATTATGATACATCTTGGTGACACCTGGATGCATAGCATGCATTGACGTGTGTGGTTCCTCGAGCACTAACATCATCAAATTTTCAACATATGGGACCACCATCCTGTTAAGATAACAAACTAGTCCATCCTCAGACTCATGGAAGCCATCACGCTTCTTGCTGCTGAACTTTGTCCTGATCAACTGAACTGTAGCATCTGCCTACTGTGCTTCTTTGATCTGCTGCCTTAACGTGGGCTTCACTTGCATTTGTGCCAACAATCCTGCCAACAAGGAGACTTCCAACTGTACATTCATCTGTCGTAAAGAGACGAACATATCCCACCTATGACATATCAAAGAACTCAACTGTGCCTTCTTCATTGGAAGAGAAGAAGACTTTTTGCTAAGCGCATCAGCTACCACGTTCACCTTACCAGGATGATACTCAATGGTGCAATCGTAATCACTGATCAACTCCATCTAGCATCACTGTCATATATTCAGCTCACTCTACGAGAAGATATTCTTCAGGTTCTTATGATCAGTAAAGATCTAACACACTTCCCCATAAAGATAGTGTATCCATATCTTTAACGCATGGACCACCACTGCCAGCTCTAAATCATGTGTCGAATAGCTCTCCTCATGTCTCTTAAGCTGTCGTGAAGCAAAAGAAACCACATGATCTTCCCGCATCAGCATACATCCTAAGCCTTTCTTGGAAGCACCACAGAAAACAACATAGCTTTTCCCAGGCTCTGGCAACACCAACACTGGAACACTAGTCAGCTTTTCCTTCAAGCTTTGAATGGCTTGTTGACAATGATCATCCCAAACAAAATGTACATCCTTCCTAGTCAACTTCGTCAATGGCAATTCGATCACACTGAAGTTTCTTATAAACCTCTGGTAGTATCCTGCTAAACCCAGAAAACTATGAACTTCTGTCAAGGTCTTCAGTTTCTCCAAGTCTACAACTGACTCCACCTTCTTGGGGTCCACTCAGACTCCTGCAGATATCATATGACCTAAGAAAGTCACTTCCTTCAACTAGAACTCGCACTTACTAAACTTGGCATACAACTCGTGTTGGCGAAGGAGAGTCAACGCTTGTCAAAGATATTGTTCATGCTCTTGAGTGTCCCGACTGTAGATCAAGATGTCATCTATGAAGACCACAACAAACTGGTCTAAAAATGGATGGAACACCCGGTTCATCAGGTCCATAAAAGCAGCAGGCGCATTGGTTAGCCCGAACGGCATAACCACGAACTCGAAGTGACCATACCTCATCCCAAAAGCTGACTTTGGTATGTCCTCATCCTTGATCCTAAAGTGATGATATCCAGACCATAGATCGATCTTTGAGAATGATGTAGCACCACGTAACTAATCAAACAGATCATCTATCCTCGACAAAGGGTACTTGTTCTTGATCATAACTTTGTTCAACTACCAGTAATCTATGCACAGACACATCAACCCATCCTTCTTCTTTACAAACATGACTGGAGCACCCCATGGCGGTGTGCTCGGTCTGATGAAACCTTTATCCAACAACTCCTATAACTTCTTCTTTAGCTCTGTCATCTCAGTTGGAGCCATCATGTATGGTCTCTGAGCAACTTGTTGTGTCCATAGCACTAGATTGATCTCAAAGTCCATCTCTTGAGGTGGGGGAACACCAGAAAACTCATCGGGAAACACATCTGTAAATTCTCAGACAACAAACACCTCCTCAAGGTTAGGACCATTTTCTTTGGTATCCACAATTTGAGCTAAGAACACCTTACATCCTAGCTGCAGCAAGAAGAACAGTAGGAGGCAAGAGATGGATATGTTGTTGTTTTGGTTGTTTTGTAGTAGAGTCCTAGAGTCATCCCTATATACTCAGGTCCTTGGAGGTGTTTTGATGACATTTTATGATGTATAGCTAATATAGATTTGTTTATCTTGTTGTTGGCCTGGTATGGCCTATTCTGTACATAAACAGGTGGTGAACACTTTGTGCCTATGCGACAGCTGGATCCTATCTACTGTGGACATGTATCAAGGTTCATGTATGTTTATATAACATGTTTCCTTGCAGGATAAGGATCTGGATGTAATAGTTTCTTTATTATCTTCTTTCCACAACCAGTTTTAATTTACCTGTGTTTTGGTAATATGTGGTTTATGGAAGTTCAACACATTTTCGCGTGGCATTTCATTGTCTGTGTGATAGCAAGTATAACATCCCTGACCTGGGTTATGTGTTAACCCTAGATGATTTTCCTAATAAGGCTAAGTATATTCTTAACCTTACCTTATGAAAAGTAATTAGGACTCAAGAGGAACTTATATTCCATTTTGGTCCTTCTTGAATAATGTTGAAACATTGTTTTACGGATTTGGACTAAAGTGCAAATTACCCAAGTTGAGGGGTTAAATTGCAAATTGTACATGATAATATGTTACTCAAATTTTGAAGCACCATGAGATTAGATATTATGTAGATGTATGGCTGGTGGTAGTCTGAGTACCAAGAAAGAGATGATAAAGTAATGTGTGTGCATTAAAACCTAGTTTTGGTGGAATGTGCAATTTACCCAAAACGCAGGGTTCAATATGCAAATTACCACTTCAATAAGGTCCCTAATGTTTCTTGTCATCATGAAGAGCAAATAAAATGAGAGGGGCGCCTCATTTGAATTAAGTTGGAGGAGAGAGAATCTTGATATTAAAATAATCAAGATTTAATCCTATTTGAAACCCTAATTCAATTTAGTGTAAAAATAAATGTATTTATTTAAAGGCTTTCAACCAAAATTAAAATGGTTGGATTCAGATGCGTGTGGACGTCCTTGAGATTTGCAAGGACCACGAACTATCCTAAGGAGGTGAAAATTCCACTCACCTTATTATAAGAAAAAGAATTTCCACTCAAAAATGGATATTACTATTATAAGGGTTAAGGTGCTTAATTTCTTTTCCTTTAATCCTTGGATAATGAAGAGGTTTTACAAGTGGATGAATATGGCATCGTGGCCAAGAATTGAGGTGGGAGTGGTGGAAATAATTTTGGGAATTAAAGGAATTAATTCCATATTCTCTTTCCTTGGAAATTCCTTATACCTATCCCATTTCCAAACCACTTAAGGACCTTTCTTGGAATTTCTTTTCCCTTCTTGCCTTGGTCAACCACGAGAGAGATGGGGAGCAGGCGAAGGACGCCCCCAACCTGTAGGTAAGTCATGACCGTTGTTCTTCTTGATTTCATGGTGGAAATCATAAAACAATGCTTGATTCTTGGTTTTCATCACCCGATTTACAATCCTAGCCAACTTGTTCATATTTTTTTTTGAGGAAGCCAACTTGTTCATATAAAAGCTCAAGAACGGACCTTGGGAAGTTCCTAGAACTCCATCCACCATTAAAGCCGTGGAGCTTGGAGCTTGGAGATCAGATTTTGGGGCGTGTTTTATAACTCAAACCCTAAACGTTAATATTGCAATCCATTCTTCAATAATTGTTGATTATTTTCTTCTATTTGGTACTATTTTGATTCATTGCTGAAATTTCCATGAAAAATGGCTATCCTTCTTGGATGCACGAAGGAAGATGATGATGGCATCATCTTGACACTTCTACCAAGAAAATTATTGGGCAAAATAGTTTCAATAAGTTGCTCAAACGGTTTCCCAAACCGATTGGGATAAAACAGTTTCAAACCGTTTACGGGCAAACAGTTTCATCAAACGGAATGAGAGAAAATGATTTCAAACCATTTGGAGGTGTTGACCAGGGTTGACCATTTGAAGATTTGTTGATAATGATGTTGGTTAATGATCCACTAATTATAATTGATTAGTTTCAATTGGTTCATGAGTTGAAGGACAATCAATCACCAAACCCTAATCGGGTTAAGTGCTGATTTCTAATTTGATTAATTTTGAACTTTGGGTTGATTGACCCAAACGGTTTCAAAACCATTTGGGAATCAGCCAAACGGTCTCAAGACCGTTTGGGGGTCACCCAAGTCCATTTGGAGGTCTAGGGTTAAGTATGGTTGAGTAATTGAAGGTTCAAAGATACTAGGTTGAAATGTAATCAAATGTTGATTGATTGATCAATCCAATGATCCAAACCCTAATTGGATGCCATGGATTAGGATGATGAGATGTGAAAACGGTCTCATGACCATTTGGAGATCATCCAAACGATCTCAAGACCGTTTGGGGGTCATTCAAGACCGTTTGAAGTCAGGTTATATCATATATTGATGATGGTTCATTGATTTTAATTGAATTGGTTCCACAATGTCAACCATTGATGGTTCCTCAGTTTCAAAACCCTAAGTGATGGTTTATTGATTATCAACCCTAGTTCAATTGTGTTTAACACCCTAATTGAAGGTCTAATTGAATGGTGATTCAGTGGTTCAATTGAAACATACATTAGTGGTGCCATTGATAGTTGGACCATGGATTGGAACTTTGAATCGATTAAGTGTTGATGTCCCTTTTTGGTCCATTCGGTTTTGAGAGGGTTTGGACCAAACGGTCTTAAGACCGTTTGAGTCCAAACGGTCTCAAGACCATTTGGGACCAAACGGTCTCAAGACCGTTTGATACCAAACGGTCTCAAACCGTTTGGAGACTCAAGTTCATTCGGTTTCAAGATGTGTTATCTAAACGGTTTCAAGAACCAACTTTGCTAAATGGTTTCAAACCATTTGAACTTAAGTGACCAAGACTGTTTGAGGTCTAAGTTACCAAGACCTTTTGAGGTTCAAATTCGTTAAACCATTTGGAAACCTTATATGATCAAAGGTCAATTAGCTACTTGATTACTAATAATGTAGACCCATGGTGATTATGAAGGTTAATCCTACTAGGTGCACTTAAGTGAAGAGTTAACCTAGATCAATCTTGAAGTATTTACATCCTAGAGAGGATGAGAGGGAGAGAGAATGGGATAGATGGATGCTTATTTAATAAGCCCTAATTCTCTCATTATGAATAAATATGTAATCATGATTTGATCCATAATAATGAGATCATGAAATCCTCATTAAAAAGATTGAGGTACCTTGACCCTAATCTATGGAAAGGCTATGTGAAACCCTAATTGAGGGCTAAGCTTAGTGAAACCATAATCTAGGGTGATGATGTAACCCTAACTTAGTGTAACAATGTAAGAAACTCTAATTTAATGGGAATTTTACATCCTAACCCTAAGTTGGGTACGAGGCAAGAGAAACCCTACTTGGATGTGAATGGTAAACCTTAATCCCTAAAATGGGTTAAAGGTGCATGAAACCCTAATAAAGGGTAGTGCTACTAATGCTATGTGAAGCCCTATCATTGAGTGATGTGTTGTGAAATACTAATTTCACATAATACTAGGTAAAACCCTGATATAGAAGAATGTTATGTGAATCTCTAATGAAGACCAATAGTATGTGAAATCCATATAATATATGAAAGATGCTATGTGAACCTCAAACTATAATTACATAAATCCTATTCCTAATAATGGAATATTGATTAATGTATTGACGATTGTAACACCTAGAGGGGTTATTAATGGATATGTGAATCTCTACTGAAGAGAAATACTGTGTGAAATCCATATAATATATGAAAGATGCTATGTGAATGTCAAACTATAATTGCAGAAATCCTATTCCTATTAATGGAATTTTGATTAATTTATTGACAATTGTAACACCTAGAGGTGTTGATAATGGATATCCTTACATTAATAATTCTAACTCAAGGATGAGTCCATATTAGTGGCAATGGTTGTATATTCTAAATAGGTGACATATGACCATTACCTTACATGATGAATGTGATGAACTGGTGCATAAAGTATTAGGAGGGGGAATACCCTAATACAAGCTAAGTGGATGATTTCTAGTAATATAAAGGTATTGAGGTAATCAAAAGGGTTTTGGCGCTTTGCTAGTGTTTCATGTGCGGAGGTGGGAACGGTGGTCGGGGAGGCCGCGGAGGAAGAGGATGTTTTGGCAGCACTCGGCCACCGGATGAAGCAATCAGGGAGGAAGGAAGAGAGCTTGATGTGATGGCAGGGATGGAGGATATAACATGAAACGAAGAGGTCAAGATAAGCAAGACTACTGATCCTACAGTGGCGACGCCCAATGAACCAGGGAACGAGAAGGTAGGTCCGATACCAACCACTAACATAGGAAGTTCAAGCAGACCGGCAGAGTTGCGCAACAACCCGCTAGCAGACACAACCCAGACGAGCAAGAAGCAGTCACAATAAGAGATTCTCCGACGTATGGGGATCTCCTTGAACATCGGAGGTCATAGAACAAAGGAGACGTGAACCAACGAACTTGGAATCGGAGGGGGATCCGGCCTGCCAGACATGGAGGAATTCCCGACGCTACAAGGCGGGAAGGTCGGAGAGTCGCCAGTAGAGGGAGCAGCACCCAGGAAAATCATGTATAAAGATATAGTCAATGACGGTGAAAGTGTTGGCTTACTTCCATTTCTTGGATTTGATGATCCGAACGGAAAACTAGAAAAGCAGGACATATGAACAAGCATGATAGAAGGAACACCATCGTTTGAAATTGAAGAAGGGATATTCGACACTCTGATGTGGCCATGGATGTACACTGTAGTGGTGAAAGTCATTGCCAGGAATGTCAGATTTCTCATGATGCAGGATAGAATCAAAACAATGTGGAGACCAGGTGGGGCATTCAAATTCATTGACCTGGAGAACAACTATTTCATCGTGTAACTAACGCGAGAAGATGACTACTTGACGACCCTCACAGGAGGACCATGGCCTTTAATGGGGTCCTACCTCAGTGTGTTACCATGAGATTGGTCGTTTTCGCCATCCTCTGCCAATCCAAAACACATGGTAATCTGGATAAGGATCCCACATTTGCCTATATTTCTTTACCAAACATAGTTCCTGGAGGAAGTCAGAGACACGATAGGGAAAACAATCAAGGTGGACTCGAACACTGATCAAAGGAGAAGAGGGAAATTCACAAGAATTGCAGTTAATCTTGACAGCAGCAAACCTTTGGTGCCCGAGACCATGGTACAAGGAGTGAGATACAACATGGAATACAAAAACCTAACCATCATCTATATGTTCTGCGGGAAAGTCAGACACTTGTCTGAAGAGTGTATTGAATGGAAGGTGGCCATTGAAGCCCAGACGAGCATAGGGAAGCAGACTGACAGGTCAGAAGTATCGGAGAAACCTTTGGGGAAGTTCTCGGAAAACCTACATGCACCACCCTTTCTCAGGCGACCGAGGAAGGAGGACGCACAGGGGAGGAAAGGAGGTATTCCAACAAACAATAGGTTTGTGGACTTAGATGTTGAGGCTGAACAATAGGAGGGATCAATGTCGGAAGGGAGAGTCATTATGAAATTGGGATTTGAAAGGCATCAGTGGAAGACGTTGAATAAGAAGAAATGGACGGTTGAGGAAGCCAACCATCCCAGCACCAGCAGAACACAGAGCAAGGGAGAGCAGCCAAGCAAGGTCGGAGATGAGCAGCAACACATGGCCGTGATCGTAGAGGGCGAGAATACAGTGATCCTACCGGAAGGTGAGGCAGGTCAAGGGGAAGGGTTAAAATTCATGATGGGAGAAACATAGATGAGGAGCACTACAGTGGGTAGTCCGAGTAAGATGATGATGTTTGGGGCATCAGCAGGTATTCATCTCAGGAATAGGAAAGTGATCAATTCAAAAGACCTTACAAGGAATGGACCAAGGAAAAAGAATAGAAGGAACTATGAGGTACGGGAGGAGAGGGAACCAAGCACAGAAGACCCGAGACCCACAACAATGGTTACCCAATGAAAGTGGCAACCTGGAATTTCCAGGGTATCTGCGGGAAGGATACCCAAAACACAATATGAGATTTAACCAGACTACATAAGATCGATGTGCTTGCAGTCCTGGAGACTAGGACAAGTGGAACTAATGATGACAGCATTGTGAAATCATTAGGTTTCGACAGATCCTATCGAGTCGAGGCGACGTGATTCTCAGGAGGTATATGGGTGCTATGGAAGAGCAGGATAGGGGTGCTAGAGATAGTAGCCAGGCACAAGCAATTCATTCACTGCCAAGTTAATAAATAGATGAGGTTGACATTCGTGTATGCGAGCACAAAGCAGGCTAGAAGATGACTATTGTGGGATCATCTACAAACACTTGCAGAGACGTCGCCTGCACCGTGGTTGGTCACAGGCAATTTCAACGCGGTTTTACGGGCTGATGAAAAGGTGGGGGGAGAACCCATCAAGGTGAGTAGTTGTAGGGAATTCACCATGGGACTTACGAACGTTGGTCTAGAGGATCTGGGGGCATCTGGCCCAAAAATGACCTTCAGACGGGGGTGGTTGACGGAAAGGCTTGATCAGGCAGTGGCCAATCATGAATGGTTAGAAGCTTTCCCTACAACTAAAGTCGAAGTGCTACCAAGAATCAACTTGGATCACTCTCCAATACTTATCATGATGGATGACAGATCCAAGCAGTTTATGCATCACCCTATGACGAGCACTATCCGGCATACCAAAAATTCTTTCCAGGGGTTTATGATAGAAAACTGGGACAATAACATACCCTATCACGAGGCAGTGGCCAAGATGATGAAGAGTTCGATAGAATGGGACAGATCGGAATGAAGACAACTAACATAAAGGAAATAGACGTTGTTGAATGGGATAAAAAAACTCCAGGCTGACACTATGGGGAGGGGGAGTGAGTTGTAAGACAAACAAATAACACATCTGCAGGTGGAATACAATGAAATACTACACAAAGAAGGCGAAGAATGGTGGCAAAAGGCGAGATGCGATTGGATGATGACAGGGGATGCTAATACTAGATACTTCCAATCACTGGTGAAATCCAAGAGACAAAGGAACAAGATCACTAGACTGAAGAACGTAGATGGATCATGGGAGGATGATGAAGATATTATCAAAGCAGCGGTGAGGAATTTCTTTATCGATCTATTCAAGAGAAAGGATAGGACGATAAGAACCAGAGCCATTGCTGCATACGAGGGTAATTTCCCACAGATTTAGGAGACAGATAGGTCTTTCATGGGACGCACACCAACAGAGGAGGAAATCAAGGAAGTTCTAATGAAAATGAACCCCGTCAAAGCTCCAGGCCCCGATGGAGTGGATGCTGGTTTCCTACAATGGAATTGGGATCAGTTGGGAGACTCCATTACACTAATGATACTTCATTGCTTTACAGGGGGATCGATTGCAGATAGCCTAGGAAACACAATTCTGGTCTTGATTCCCAAAAATCCAACACTGAAGAATTGCAGGCAGCTGAGACCAATAGCCCTAAACAATGTGGGACTTAAGCTTCTATCCAAACTCATGGTAGAGCGTATCAAACCTTTCTTTCCTGCATGGATATCACCCACACAAAGTAGCTTTGTGCCAGGTAGACGAATAACTGACAACATAATTCTGGTCCAAGAGCTAATTCACTCCATGAGAACCATGTCGGGGAAAAGCGCAGCAATGGCTATGAAAGTGGACCTATCGAAGGCGTACGATAGAATGGAGTGGGATTTCATTGAAGATATGTTGTGTAGGACTGCTATATCACTGTCATCTTACATATAATCAAGGAAGGGGAAATTATCATCAATTGGAATGGAGAAAATCTCCAACCTTTCAAAGCATCTCGAGGGGTGAGACAAGGAGATCCGCTATCTCCTTATATTTTTGTACTTTGCCTAGATAGGCTGAGCCAAGCAATTGCAACAGAAGAAAGGGAGGGGCGCTGGGTGCCATTTTGGGCAACAAGACGAGGAGTCAGCATATGTCATGTCTGCTTTGCGGATGACCTCATTCTATTTGGGGAGGCAACACAACAACATGCTCGCACAATGATGAAGGTACTGAAGAATTTTGAATGAGTGTCAGGACAAATGCTAGCCAAAGAGAAATCCACTGTCTTCTTTTCCAAGAATACTACCAATCCGGTAAGAAGGGAAATCACCAGGATCACAGGAATAAGGTAGACAGAGAATCATGGGAAGCATTTGGGAATTCCTATCATTCATGATCGACCAAAGAAGGATCTATACCTGGACATCATCCATAAGATTGAAAATCGAATCTCAACTTGGGCGAACAAGTCATTGTTATTAGCGGGAAGGACAACGCTGATCAAGTCAATTCTCAATACTTTCTCAATATATATGATACAATTGTCTACCTTGCCTGTGGATGTGTGTGACAATATAGATCAATTTGTAAGGACTTTCCTATGGAAGGGGGCGACACGGCAGAGCGACATCCACCTGGTACCCTGGGACAAAGTTACAGCCTGCAGAAGCGAGGGAGGACTAGACATCAAGAGGGAGAGATTCCAAAATGAATCCTTACTATAGAAAACTTACTGGAACTTCATGTCGAATAGTGAAACAGTGTGGAAACAGGTGAAGAAGGAGAAGTACTGGCATAAAGACAACAAGGGACAGGCGTGCGCGTCAGGTCTCTAGAGATTGATAACCAGAATATACGTTGATCTGATCACTAAAACTAGGAAGATTATACTGTCAGGTGTGAACACAAAGGTATGGACGGACAGATGGCTCGAGGTTGGCCGAACTCCGGACTTGAGGCAAGACAGAACTATTCCTGATGACCTTTATGATCTTACGGTCGAATCAATGGTGGACTTGCACGGTAACTGGGATGAGGAGTTCACTCGCCGTTGGTTTACAAACGACTCAGCGCAAACCATTCTGTCCATGCCTCCACCAGATCCTGACGCGGGAGCTGATGAACTTTGGTATCTATAGGATGGAGCTGGAATACTTACTACAAAATGGATATACAAAAACCTAAAAAAGGAATACTCGACGAAGACCATATGGAAGTTAGAGGTATCGTAGAGGGTAAAAACTCTTCTATGGTTAGGGATGCACGGTGGGATAATGACAAAGGAGGCAAGATCAAGAGGCGGGTTTACTGAAGATACCCAATGTCCACGTTGCCGAAACGGGAGTGAATCTCTAATGCATATGTTCGTCACTTGCTGAGAAAGCAGAAAAGTGTGGAAGCTCATCCAGGATGCTACTCAACTCACACTGAAACCAGGCCCAACGTTTAAGCAATGGTTAAGTGTTAACTTGAGGAAGAAGGACACTATGGACTGGAACATATGGCTAACGATGACGATTTGGAAGATTTGGGGCAATCGGTGCGCAGTTGTGTATCAGGAAACTAAAACACGTATAGAGGGCTTATATGCATCAATCAAACAGGAGGTGAAGATGTTACGACCTCACCTTTCAGTAACCCCCAATTAAGGGAGACCAAGAAGTTGGAGCCCCACCCATTAATCCTGGATCAAAGGTTTGACATATAACCATAAACAATTATTAAATTCTAATAGACTATACTGAAATTGGTAATAAATTTTTTCTTTGCATACCTTGAAAAGTTGGGAACAAACTAACTTATAACCTCAGCTGAACTATTCTATCTAACTCCTCCTTGTTCTTTAATTCTTGAATTCACAAGATGTCTCTTTAATGTTTGTACTTTTTATTGTACCTAAAATGCCAATAAACAAAATGTCAGTCAGCCAAAGCTGGTATGTGGAGGAAACAGATAATGTTCAACTATGTTAACAATATAATCATGCAATTAATCATTTAACAATCAAGATTACATTTTAAGCCATACAACTCAATCCATACATATTCTCAAACTCTGGGTTGTCCCTATAGTGGACATGAATAACACCTCTCCTTTAGGTAATAGAGTCGCATGGCACTATCCGAAGATAGCCCAATATCTAACTCATTATGACTTGATGGTCCTACCTCCATGGTAGCCATGTACTAATTCAACCATAGACCTGATGGACCTACCCAATAGGTAGCCATGTACTAGATCATCCATAGACCTGATGGACCTACCCAATAGGTAGCCATGTACTAGATCATCCATAGACTTGATGGACCTACCCAATAGGTAGCCATGTACTAGGCCTTTCTCTAACCTGATGGACCTACCCATAGGTAGCCATGTACTAGGTTAGCGATTACGCCACAGAGAGAACCAGGATCTGAGTTTATAGGCATATACATTAAGTGATAGTCATAGTCACTTTGTAATTGCAATATGAACATCCAAACAGTTTAGTTGCATTCAATGCGATTAATCGTCCGAGAAACCATCAGAAAACTAAGCGGTTATTCATAAGGAACCACATACCTGATCCAGAGCAACTTGATTGTCCAAGCAATAAGAATAAAGAATAAGCAACCAACAATCAACAATATCCTGAAATTAATGCATGGAATCCAAGTGTTATAGTTTATCCAGAACATTCTAAAACTAAACTTGGATTCTACCTTATGCTTTCTAGGCCACCTTTAGGGTTTCCCTTTATCTTTTACTATTTTAAACCCTATTTTAACACAATTGATCACAAACCCTAATTATCTCAACATCTAATGTTCAATTTCGGATTTAAGGCATAATTAACCATTAAATAAGTCCATTAAGCCTCTTTTCATTAAAGCTATCATTTTTATACTTTTTAACCCATGCCAAAGTCATTATGCTTGTTTATCATCAATTTGTAGTTCCTTATGCTCTAATACTCATATGAATGTTTATTTATTATCAATTCTACCTTGATTCATTAAAAAACCCTAATTTCTATATTAAGGTTATTTATCCACAATTAGCCAAATATACTACTTTCATGCTTTCTAGATTGATTCTCATATTTAGATTATTTAAAGTACTTTCATACACATGGAACCATGAATCAAGCCAATTAAACATCAGTAGCTCACTTTTCGACCTAACTACTCTTTTATGAATAGGAAGTTCATTTCCAATTCTAACTATTGAGAAATTATCATTGATTCATTTATCTTTAAGCCTTAGGGTTTTTCTTTGATGGAATCATTAAAGATGATGACTTTGCATACTTTTCTTATTCCAAGAAGTTTCAGGCCATGGGTTTATTTTTAATGGATTCTACACAATTTCCTGATCAATTTCCATATAAAGTTCACTTTAATTTGATCATCCTAGCATGAGTTATGATATTATGAAATAATTACCTTTTATTTGGGGAAAAAGACTACTCTGCCCATTATCTCCAGTTCGCCATCCGAGGGTAGAGATGTAGTCTCCCTAGCTCTCGTCTCCCACCTTCGATCCTTCACTCCTTTGTGCAGCAGCCATGGACGAGTCAACCACAGCGTTGACTATCCCGTCCATGCTACCAACGGCCCTGGCCTCTTCAGCCCCGCCTTCGCCTACTCTGGCCGCATCCAGAGAGCACCTGTGCGATGCTCACGGTGGCGAGAGGCGGCGCCCCCCACAGGTCACCCGCCGGCCTACAACAGAGCAGCAACAACCTTCTTGAGGAAAGTAGTCGGGGCCAAAGGAGAGTTCCTGGAACTCCTTCAAGTCGGTTCGCAACTTTCTACCCCATCGCGAAGAGGGTAGCACCCTTTATATAGGTAAGCCTGATTCAGGTGCAGCCATGGAATCTGACCCTATCTGCCATAATAGGGAAAATTGACCCACACATGGAAACTAGGGGGAACCAGGCATGGTTCAGTCCGACCCTGTCTCCCGATTTCAAAGAAAATCTTATTTTCCCCAATCGTGGCCTGAGGAGAGGGAGAGAAACACGAGAAGATTGCAGGTCCTGCTGTTCTTTCCTTTTTCTAACTCAAGCTGGAAGACAGTCCTTTGAACATCCGATCATTATCCAATGGCCATCCCTGAGCGTGACACATTCCTGGGCTGGGCCCAAGGTTTCCCATTCCGATTTCAAATCACATATTAACTTGATTATTTCTTCCTTTTTTATAAAATCAATAACTCTCTCCTCGTTTATCTATTTTCAATAAAATTTTAGGAGAAAGTCTATTATGACTTAATCTACCTTTGTATGAAATTTGAGATTAGAACTCAAAATGAAAAACCCTTTTTCTTCATATGCAAGTCAAGGACTTATAAGGCATATTTTATGCATATTTCTTCTCTCTTAATTTTTGTTTTCTTTATTTTGCTCCCTTTTAGCATTAGGAATCTTATGGATACGAAAATCCATCAAGGATAACTCAAGTATACCTCTTTCCACTTACTTTCCACATTTTATCATTGTTTTCAATTTCTTTCTTAATAAAGAAATACTTAGTTGTTCTTTTCTTTTCTTATTGCTTTCTCTTTGCAACTTTGGACTCCTTGGAACCCAAGGAATCTAAGAGGTACGAAATACATCCTTGTATTACATTATTTTGCCTTCTATAGGTTTCCACATATTTCTTTTCTCAAATTCTCAATTATTAATTAAAATTCCTTTTTTTTATTGGGCCCAATAGCCAATAAAGCCCCCAAGCAACCAATCTAGGCTATTGTGAATGGAATCAATTTATTCAAAACAAATCTTATCATTATTTGTTCAATTATCTTTAATATGAAAAATTACATTTCTCACCAATTGAGGCCAAAAATTGGGGTTATAACATCCTTTTCCTCTTATAGAAATGTTGTCCTCAAAATTCAATCAAACAAAACAAACAATTCAGGATAAGATTTTTCCATGTCCATCATTGGCCCCTATGTGGCTTTGCCATACTCATGGCATTTCCAAAGAACATTTATCATCACATATTCTTTTCTCTGAGTTCTTTCATCCTGGCGTCTATAAACTACACAGGTGACTCTGGCCATTTCAGCCTCCCTTGGGGCTTACTAGGTTCATTGCGCAGCACATGGTCGGGGTACCTCACATAGTGCTCTAAATTGGACACATGGAAAACATCTCCCATTACTCTTTCCTGAGGGGTAGGGTCAAACCTAACCTTCTCCACCCATCCATCTCTAATGGACCCATGTATCGGGGACTCAGCTCTCTTAGTTATAACTTAGAGGGGTCGGATTTTCATGTCACATTTTCTCCCACAGTAACTTCTATGTCAGTCTACTTTGCATCTGCTCACGACTCTCATCGTCTCTAGGCTCCTTTCAGCCCTTGCACAATCAAAGTGACTTCATCTACACGCACTGGGGTCCCTTTTTCTAACCATCATGTGGTACTTTTCTAACCATCATGTGGTCCTTTCACCAACATCACCTTACTGAAGTGGTGACCGACACAACCTCCCTTACAGAGCTTCATATAAAACCTGATACTGGCTATGGTGGTCATTGTCACATCTTTCATAGGACAAGAACTGTCTCTAGATATCACCCTGAACGAGCACACATGCCCTCATCAATCCCTTTAGTCTGGATCATACTAACCATAGTTAGGGGTGATAAACTATACTAACATTGAGTTCTTCATGTACCTACATCCACTTTATGGAAGTGAACCTTGAGGTCAAACTCAAGAACCTTTGAACTCACTTCATGGTGTAGTTGAACCATCTCTCTTATGGGTAGTTCAACTAGATCTGTCCCTTAATAGAACTCTTTCTTTCTTATGTCATCTCGGTAAGGCGATCTACCATAAACCATATTGCATCTCGACCTTCCTCGGTCCAGGGAAGACCCATCACAACATCCAAAGTGCTGAGCTCTCATTCCCTCTCAGGGATTCTTTTGTCCCCTATATCGATACACTGGGTTACTGGGGTTCATCCTTTACCTCCTGGCTTGCATGGCCATAACCCACATGCAACTTCATCTTAAGCATCCAAAGTGCTATTGCCATTTTCCATGGTGTATGGTGATCTTCAATCATGATTTTCTGTATGTCATGATTCCTCCAAGATCGATTCCTCTGAAACCCTAAACCACTCTAGTCGGGGTTTCATCACCTTCTCTTCCAAAGAAGTACATCTGAGGTTTTACCACCATCCTTTCATTGCATCCAGGACTAGACTGGCTAACCAAACAACCATAACTTTTCAATGTATCTTGAGTGTTATCCAAACACCTCTTCTTTTCGAACTTAAGGTTAGCCAATGAACCCTTTCTAGCTTCTGGTCAAACAAGTCAGATGTATCTCAAACAGAGCATCCATTACCACTTCACATCCTTAGGTATTAGGTAACATTACACTTCCATGTATTTCACTTATCATGTCACCTCAAACTATATGATTATCTTCATAAGAACACTCTCTGATTCCATCATCATGATGATCAAACTCAACCTGGTATAACTTGTAAGTTCCACATAGCTCATGATAAAAACATCCTCATAAGGGAACTACCTCATTCCTCTTAGTGTTTACAAACCATCCATGTATCATTCACTTTACCGGGGTAGATATCTTCTCTATCCCCATTTCTCATGGCAACACCCCAATCTACATCATCTCTTATCCTTGGTGTATGACATGCATAATGTCCTATCTCTCACCCCCATAACAAGAAGAAATAAGCATTTGGATGCAGTCCAAATACAGAGTTCTTCCTGTTCCAAGAGTAGAGATGGTACATCCCACCTTGCCAATACACCTTTATATCTAAGTTGCAATGTGCCACATATGTCTCTACATCACAGACATCATGATATCAACAAGTCTTGAACCTACTGAGATTTATATCCTTGGTCATCTCCTCTAGGTCTATAGGGTACCAACTCTTTTAGGGTCATCCCTCTTCCCTCATGCATCAAGAGAGTGCCCTACTCATCTGCCCTTTGGGTCCCATGAGTTCATGAAGGTGATCAATCTCCTAACCCATGGCCCTCAGACAATGATAGTTTTTACCTCCCGACCCTATGGTCATGTGCAACTGGGGAATTAGGAAACTCCTACTTTCATCGGTCTTATCCCTACCTGACCCTAGGATAGACTTAGGATTCTCCATTACAGTACATGTTCACTTAGAACCTTACCCCAGTCTTCATCATCTCTCTTTCTGCATTCATGGGCTGACTCTCATCCGTTCATAGGCATCATGGCAACCTACGTACCTTGGTCAAGCCCCATACTGGTTACCTCCATGGTAACACATTCATATGCAATAGAGATGGATATCTATGGGTCTGTAGATTCAATCTCATACTATGTACCTTTCACTTAGCTTCTCAAGATCCTATGAGACCTCTTTAGGTTACCTTGAACCAACAAAGTTGATATACACCCTTCCAAAGGGGTCCCTCTCCCAGGATGGGAGGAAAACTATCTCTAAGGTCACAAAAGCTCTTAGGTCTAGGGTTTACATCAACATGAGCCTACTTAACCCTAGCAAGCCGTTAAGGCATGAGCAGATCAGTTACTATACCATGCTAGATCATACTTGTCCTCTTTCCTCAATGTTGGATCAAGATCATACCTTTCTTTATCATCAACCTAGCTGTGAGGGGTTCATCAAATACACCTTAAACTTCAGGGGCTCCCCTTTTCCTCTATACATTAGTATTATCATGCTCGCTTCTATAGGAACTCAACTTCTCACCATGAGTATTAGGTATACCACTTCCCCTCTTAGGCCTAGGAACCCTAGGTTCACTTGTAGGTGTCCAACTGTATGCTCTATCTCTTAACCACGAACCAAGCATGTAAAAGGTATGACATGCACTCCTTGTCATCCTTCAACTCGAGCAACAGTTAGAGTTGGGTCCTCCTTAAGGACAACCAACAAGGTACAAGGCCTCATAACCTGCTACTAAACCTTTCTAGGTCTAAGGAACTATTTTTCCTACCTCAGAAGGTAAACACCTATACTATAGGCACATAGTCACCAGATGCTTCATCTTCACTCCCTAGGGTTTGGTCCCTCTAAAGGCAACCAAGATGTCATCAACTTATGAGGCAACCACTGTCATCCATTGTTCAGGGTTTTAGGCTTCCAACCTTCTTGTTGGGTTTCCTGCTCCGCTAACCCTACATCCAACCTCACCATTAGAGGTCCTCTCTTCATGAAGGATCAACCTCAAAAGCATGCTCTACATGGGTGAAGCCTAGGTTCGAACTTATGGTTGCTCAAGATCATCCATAACCCTTTATGCTCCATCAAAATTCCTTATCCAAGGTTTCATCCTACTGCCAGCATTATGACGTGCCCTAGGTGTCAGCTATGCCCTATTGCACAATCCCATAGGGTTTCTATGGTCCTTCACTAACATCATCATCTAAGGAGCTATCCTTTACCCTAACATGCACGACCATTCCCAGGGTTGGGTTGCCAAAGGTGCTAGGTCACCCATGGATCCTATGGCATCCCAAAGGCATGTCCTTTCAAACACCTGGTCCAACTCATCTCTCTCTAACCTTCACTTAGGGTTAGGGTTAGCATCATCCTCTGAGGATGTGCCAGGTCTCTACTTGAAATGGAGATCTTTATCTCCAAGACTAACTTATCCTCCTGTCACTAAGGTCTAACCTTAGGTCCCTTCTGAGGACATGACATCTTATGTCATATGACCTAAGCATGAATCTGTTATTTATTTTGCGCTTACTCTATTAAGCTTATGTCCATGACATCTTATTTACATGTCTTTATTTAATTTTGTGGAGGATTCCTTAAACCTTATTAACCTTACCCATACCTCAAGAGGGTGAGGAGAAGAAGGAAAACCCTAATCCTTTGTGTCCTTATCAAAATTTTGTGATAAGAAGGGATGAATAAGATGAGAAGTCCTAAAGGTATCTTATTTCGATTCATACCCTAAGACTTTGGCCAGGCGGTCACACGGGTCCGAGAGTCCTCGTATTATGACTAGCGGTGCGGAGGAAAATCTTGCCAGCCCCTGGTCGTAATCCCTTTCTAGACACCTCTGTCTTTTGGATACTCCTCTAATAACTCCCTTGGGTTCTATGGAGTTTGTAAAATTTAATAATTATTAATGGTTAACTGAGGAACCTAAGCTCTGATACCAAATGTTATGACCTCACCTTTCAGTAACCCCCAATTAAGGGAGACCAAGAGGTTGGAGCCGCACCCATTAATCCCTGATCAAAGGTTCGACATATAACCATAAACAATTATTAAATTCTAACAGACTATACTGAAAATGGTAATAAATTTTTTCTTTGCATACCTTGAAAAGTTGGGAACAAACTAACTTCTAACCTGAGCTGAACTATTCTATCTAATTCCTCCTTGTTCTTTAATTCTTGAATTCACAAGGTGTCACTTTATTGTTTGTACTTTTCATTATACCTAAAACGTCGACAAACAAAACGTCGGTCAGTCAAAGCTGGTATGTGGAGGAAACAGATAATGTTCAACTATGTTAACAATATAATCATGCAATTAATCATTTAACAATCAAGATTACATTTTAAGCCATACAACTCAATCCATATATATTCTCAAACTCTGGGTTGTCCCTGTAGTGGACATCAATAACACCTCTCTTTTAGGTAATAGAGTCGCATGGCACTATCCGAAGATAGCCCAATATCTAACTCATTATGACTTGATGGTCCTACCTCCATGGTAGCCATGTACTAAGTCAACCATAGACCTGATGGACATACCCTATAGGTAGCCATGTACTAGATCATCCATAGACCTGATGGACCTACCCAATAGGTAGCCATGTACTAGATCATCCATAGACCTGATGGACTTACCCAATAGGTAGCCATGTACTAGGCCTTTCTCTAACCTAATGGACCTACCCATAGGCAGCCATGTACTAGGTTAGCTATTATGCCACAGAGAGAACCAGGATCTGAGTTTATAGGCATATACATTAACTGATAGTCATAGTCACTTTATAATTGCAATATGAACATACAAACAGTTTAGTTGCATTCAATGCGATTAATCGTCTGAGAAACCATCGGAAAACTAAGCGGTTATTCATAAGTAACCACATACCTGATCCAGAGCAACTTGATTGTCCAAGCAATAAGAATAAAGAACAAGCAACCAACAATCAACAATATCCTGAAATTAATGCATGGAATCCAAGTGTTATAGTTTATCCAGAACATTCTAAAACTAAACTTGGATTCTACCTTATGCTTTCTAGGCCACCTTTAGGGTTTCCCTTTATCTTTTACTATTTTAAACCCTATTTTAACACAATTGATCACAAACCCTAATTATCTCCACATCTAATATTCAATTTTGGATTTAAGGCATAATTAACCATTAAATAAGTCCATTAAGCCTCTTTTCATTAAAGCTATCATTTTTATACTTTTTAACCCATGCCAAAGTCATTATGCTTGTTTATCATCAATTCGTAGTTCCTTATGCTCTAATACTCATATGAATGTTTATTTATTATCAATTCTACCTTGATTCATTCAAAAATCCTAATTTCTATATTAAGGTTATTTATCCACAATTAGCCAAAAATACTACTTTCATGCTTTCTAGATTGATTCTCATATTTAGATTATTAAAAGTACTTTCATACACATGGAACCATGAATCAAGCCAATTAAACATCAGTAGCTCACTTTTCGACCTAACTACTCTTTTATGAATAGAAAGTTCATTTCCAATTCTAAGTATTCAGAAATTATCATTGATTCATTTATCTTTAAGCCTTAGGGTTTTTCTTTGATGGAATCATTAAAGATGATGACTTTGCATATTTTTCTTATTCCAAGAAGTTTCAGGCCATGAGTCTATTTTTAATGGATTCTACACAATTTCTTGATCAATTTCCATATAAAGTTCACTTTAATCTGATCATCCTAGCATGAGTTATGATATTATGAAATAATTACCTTTTATTTGGGGAAAAAGACTACTCTGCCCCTTATCTCCAGTTCGCCATCCGAGGGTAGAGATGTAATATCCCTAGCTCTTGTCTCCCACCTTCGATCCTTCACTCCTTTGTGCAGCAGCCATGGACGAGTCAACCACACCGTTGAATATCCCGTCCATGCTACCAACGACCCTAGTCTCTTCAGCCCCGCCTTCGCCTGCTCTGGCCGCATCCAGAGAGCACCTATGCGATGCTCACGGTGGCGGGAGGCGGCGCCCCCCACAGGTCACCCACCGGCCTACAACAGAGCAGCAACAGCCTTCTTGAGGAAAGTAGTCGGGGCCAAAGGAGAGTTCCTGGAACTCCTTCAAGTCGGTTCGCAACTTTCTACCCCATCGCGAAGAGGGTAGCACCCTTTATGTAGGTACGCCTGATTCAGGTGCAGCCATGGAATCTGACCCTATCTGCCATAATAGGGAAAATTGACCCACACATGGAAACTAGGGGGAACCAGTCATGGTTCGGTCCGACCCTATCTCCCGATTCCAAAGAAAATCTTATTTTCCCCAATCGTGGCCTGAGGAGAGGGAGAGAAACACGAGAAGATTGCAGGTCCTGCTGTTCTTTCCTTTTTCTAACTCAAGCTGGAAGACAATCCTTTGATCATCCGATCGCCATCCAATGGCCATCCCTGAGCGTGACACATGCCTGGGCTGGGCCCAAGGTTTCCCATTCTGATTTCAAATCACAGATTAACTTGATTATCCCTTCCTTTTTCATAAAATCAATAACTCTCTCCTCGTTTATCTGTTTTCAATAAAATTTTAGGAGAAAGTCTATTATGACTTAATATACCTTTGTATGAAATTTGAGATTAAAACTCAAAAGGAAAAACCCTTTTTCTTCATATGCAAGTCAAGGACTTATAAGGCATATTTTATGCATATTTCTTCTCTCTTAATTTTTATTTTCTTTCTTTTGCTCCCTTTTAGCATTAGGAATCTTATGGATACGAAAATCCATCAAGGATAACTCAATTATACCTCTTTCCACTTACTTTCCACATTTTATCATTGTTTTCAATTTCTTTCTTAATAAAGAAATACTTAATTGTTCTTTTCTTTTCTTATTGCTTTCTCTTTGCAACTTTAGACTCCTTGGAACCCAAGGAACCTAAGAGACACGAAATACATCCTTGGATTACATTATTTTGCCTTCTAGAGGTTTCCACATATTTCTTTTCTCAAATTCTCAATTATTAATTTTAATTCCTTTTTTTTATTGGGCCCAATAGCCAATAAATCCCCCAAGCAACCAATCAAGGCTATTGTGAATGGAATCCATTTATTCAAAACAAATCTTATCATTATTTGTTCAATTATCTTTAATATGAGAAATTACATTTCTCACCAATTGAACCCAAAAATTGGGGTTATAACAGAAGACCTGCAGGAAGGCATTTGCTAAAAAAAGGTCCTGCCAACACCCATAGAACAACCAAAACGGATACCACAGAGGGAGGGACATATAAAACTTAACGTGGACACTGCAGTGAAGAGGAGGAAAATGGCTTCAACATTTGTACTTAGAGACCACACAGGTAGATGGCTTGGAGGGGGATATGACCAAGGTTCTATCACAAATCTTCTCAAGGCGGAACTGAGAGATATTTCCCATGGCATTCAGGAGTGCAGGGGTCATTTCAACATGCTACAGGTTGAATCAGACAACAAAAATGCGACTAGCAAGATAAAAGGTAGGATGGATACCCCAGTAAGCTGCAAGTAGGAGTGCAGGTTCATTAGGAAACTTGCAAGCTCTTTTCAATCAGTTGAGTTCAGCTTTATGAGGCGTTCCTATAATAAGCTAGTGGATCTACTGGCCAAATGGGGATGAGTTAGGGGAGAAACTCAGGGTAGGTGGCAGTAGTGTCCTGAATTCCTCTCTGAGGTGATCAAAGGGGAAGCTACACTATGCCACAGTGTATTTCCAAATGATTCTGAGCATGTACTGAGGGAACATGGTGAATAATATTTTCCCCAGGGTCTATAAAAAAAAGGTGTTGAGGTAAGTGATACATCAAGATAAGATAGATATCACATCCAACACCCCAATACTAAAATACCTTTATGTGCTTTAAATCCAATTGGATAAGTGACACATGAAATGTGTCATGTCATTTGTTACATTGAGATGTAATGCACCTTGATGAATGTAGGCTAACATGCTTTATGAAAAGGTTATTCCAAATCAATAGACTATGATACAATCATATTCTGATAAAGATGAGAGAGAAACTCATACTTTGTGTTGATAATACATTCAATGATGAATGATGAGAATAAATAAGTATGTTTGAATACTTTTGATATCAATATTCGCTTCTAGCTGTGAGAAGCAATGAAATAGGGCTGATCATTAATAATGTGATCTTAAGATCCTAAGTGGTTATTTATGGAAAAATCTAATGAAGGGTGCTGATATTAAAGAGATATCGTGAACCCTAAAGAGGGAATAGTGGTATTACTTAGTGTTTTGTGGTACTGATATGAAAGAGAAACCATGAACCCTAAAGAGGGAATAGTGGCATTATTTAGTGTTGTATGGTGCTGATATAAAAGAGAAATCATGAACCTTAAAGAGGGAGTAGTGGTATTACTTAGTGTTGCACGGTGCTAATATGAAAGCATTATAATTGTTATTATGATTACTAATCATGCAGGAATGATGAGATGGAGAGTATAGCCAGGTAAGGGCTATGATGTTCTATTTATTGAGAATGTTTTATAGGCTTTATAAGCCTTCATATGCTTTGTGTAGTAAGAGTCATTGAGCTTTGTGTACTATGTGCAATACTTTGTGTAGCAAGAACCATAATGTCCTTGGTCAGATGATCTGAAGGTATTAAGTTACCTAATAAGTGGTAATAAGTATCCTATGATGAGATATGGATTCAAATACCCAGATTCTATAATCATGATGATGAACTTGTTAAGAAGTGGAAATGAACTTAATGAGTTGAGAGATTAAGATCTCAATACTTTGTGAAAAGAGTATGGCTACAGGCCATGACACCACAATGACAATGCCAGGCATAAGATATATTATCCAAGCTTGAAGAGAGTTAATGTTGTAGGAATGATTCTATAGTGAATAAATGTTATACATGTTCTTCATATTCCTTAATGCACAAGTGACATATTGCTCTATCAAGTTATATCTGCAATGCTTTTAATAATAATAATGTTTTAATCTGTTAGACATTGAGTTAACTACTGTCAAACAAATATGATTCCTCTGTTCATATTTATCTTCTTTAGCTACAATAACAATGTTTCTAGCGGAGAGTTATATGTCTCGCTGGGGCAATTTGCAATTGTCTCACCCCCGTGGGAACCACATTTTTTTAGGTGCACGCGGACAAGGAGGCAGGAATCCTTCAATAGGTGAAGGACAGCAGCAGCAGCAGGGACAATAGTGATGCCTCAGGTGGATACACTGGTTGTTCTGCCTTGTGTAGATGTATATAGAGTCCTATGTGTTGTCTATGTACTCTCAGGTCCTCGGAGTAGTAGTTATTGCTTTCGAGATTTTTGCTCAGTGCCTCGAAATTTTATATTGCCTGTGTTTAGTTTACCAGAGCAGTTGATACTTGTAATTCTCAGAAAGAGATCATATAGGATTTGTACTTTTGGAAAACATAATGTAAATACGTTACTTCAGTTCTATGTAAGAAACTTTTCCTTTGATGGATCTCTTGGTAAAAAGGTTTTAATTTTTAGTGATTTTTGGTAATCCACTACTTAGTGAACACTTCCACATTAGTTAATCATGTTTTTGTGAGTTGGATGCGACAAATATGTGGTCTCAGAGGTCTAGGTTCGCTGAGTCTACATAGATATAGGACTAAGGTTGTTGAGTATATTCTAAGTGTCCTCGAGTTTATCTGATAGTATCTTCTGCTCACATAGGAGAAGAAGAACTTGAAGATGTCTGGACCACATGAAGAACATGCTGCTAAGTGCAGCGCTGCTGCACCAAGAGAAGGTGCGTGAGACCAGAATAGGGAAGGCCCTGTACCTGAACAAGCCCAGATTGACCCTGCTATGATAGAAAATCCAGCCCTCCATGCTCTATTTGAGAAATTCCTGACAGCCATGACACATGGCTGACAGGATGCCACCACCTGCACCTAGGGCACCAGCCCATTATGAGGGTTATAGAGTCGACAAGACTTTTGAGAGACTTTGTCGGGTTGGAGCCATAGATTATACCGGTACATCTGATCCAACAGATGCTGATTTGTGGCTGACAGAGCTGGAAAAGGCTTTCATGATCCTTGATATTCCTGAAGCTGAAAAGGTAAGACATGTTGTGTACCTCCTAAAAGGGAGTGTTGGTCATTGGTGGATGATAGAGGAAGATAAGAGACCAGGTGAAGAAATTGGATGGGAGGTATTCCGACGAGAATTTGTCAGTACATACTTCCCTAAAACATATCTAGATGAGAAGATCTCTCAATTTGAGAGGATCAAACAAGGAAAAATGAACGTTAGCGAGTATGAAGCTAAGTTCATGGAGCTATTGTAGTTTTGTCTGCATATGACAGTTAATGATGATGAAAGAATTTAGCATTTTGAGAAGGGGTTGAATGCTGAACTAACCACTCATGTGTCTACTTTAGAGAACAGGGAGAGGTTTGCCACTATTGTGGAGTCGGTAAGGATGATAGAAAGGTCTAAAATCGAGAAATGACAGACCAGTGGTAAGAAGGTATACACTTAGTCTCAAGGACAAAGGTCTGAAAGTTTTAAGAAGCCGAGATTTTCTGCATCGGCTGCATCATCGAGATTCCATACCCAGACACAATGGATGTCAAGTAGGGGTTGGGATCGTAGTAATGTTCCAAGTAGATCCTCTGACATAGCATCAACCTCGGTGACTGGATCTCACAGACATTTTGCACGAAGGATCTGTTACCAATGTAGACAACTGGGACATCTCGCAAAGGATTGTCCGGACAAGAATTCGATGATGACTCAACCTCAGGGGAAGAGTCAGCAAGGCACACAAAGGAGGTATTTTTCTAGGAACAATAGAGGATGTGGACAGACGTCCCAAACAGGTCAGATGAAATAGTTTTGTTTTGATAATTCATATCATGATTCTATGTGTTAAAAATAAGAAAGTAGTTGTTTTTGAGCTTCCTTTGACTAGTTCTATAAGGACACAAGGAAGATGAGAATCTACATTTTACTCAGTGCTCTTTAAAATGCTTTATAATCTCTCATATCTTTGTGATACAAGATGAAATATAGAAGTGATGCCTGGAGAAAATCTAGGAATGGAAAATCATGTGTGTATAATGATATGAAAAGTGAGGAATATGATAGCAAATAAAGTGCATACTACCTAATCTAAATACTTGTATACCCTGGCCAGGTATATGATTATTGTAGATAAGGCAAGTATGGAACTCTTAGATTGTTATCTTTCTAATTACTCTGATCAAGTAATCATTTTGAAACAATCTAGAGAGTACAATGAAATTAAATAGGAAGAGCTAAGTGAACTTTCTCAGTGAACTTTTTAAGTGAACTTTCTCAGTGAATTTTCTCAAATAACTTTCTCAGTGAACTTTCTTAGTGAAATTGCTTAGTGAAACTTTCTCAGTGAAATTTCTTAGTGAAACTTTCTCAGTGAAATTGCTTAGTGAAAATTTCTCAGTGAAATTACTCAGTGAAACTTTCTTAGTGATTTTTCCCAAATAAATTTCTCAGTGAACTTTCTCAGTGAAATTGCTCAGTGAAACTTTCTAAGTGAATTTTCTCAAATAAATTCTCAGTGAACTTTCTCCGTGAAATTGCTCAGTGAAACTTTCTAAGTGAATTTTCTCAAATAAATTCTCAGTGAACTTTCCCAATCAAAGCGCTAAGTGAACTTTCCCAAACAAATAAAGGATTGTTGAGTGAATTACCTCTGTAAGATATATATGTTTCTCTTTTGATAAATATTTTTGGTTGATGATAGAAGTATGTTCTTTTATGCTTTTTCCTTTCAATAATATGGACATCATATGTTAGGGGTTTATGCTCTGCATAAACATAAACATTGATAAGGTTGAATTAATGAAAGGAACTTTGTGTGGATTACATATCCATGATATCTCCATGATTTTAAGATATAATATGGAGACTTGAGGGTATGATAAATGAATAAATTTGTCCCTCCTTATTCGTGGGATTTCAAGGACGAAATCCTTATTAGGGGTTTATAATTTGTAACATCCCTGACGTGGGTTATGTGTTAACCCTAGATGATTTGCCTAATATGGCTGAGTAGATGCTTAACCTTACCTTATTAAATGTAATTAGGACTCAAGAGGAACTTATATTCCATTTTGGTCCTTTTTGAATAATGTTGAAACATTGTTTTACTAATTTGGACTAAAGTGCAAATTACCCAAGTTGAGGGGTTAAATTGCAAATTGTACATGATAATATGTTCCTAATATATTGAAGCACCATGAGATTGGATATGATGCAGAGGTATGGCTTGTGGTAGTTTGAGTACCAAGAAAGAGCTGATAAAGTAATGTTTGTGCATTAAAACCTAGTTTTGGTGTAATGTGCAATTTACCCAAAACCCAAGGTTCAATATGCAAATTACCACTTCAATAAGGTCCCTAATGTTTCTTGGCATCATGAAGATAAAAAAAAATGAGAGGGGCGCCTCATTTGAATTAAGTTGGAGGAGAGAGAATCTTGATATTAAAATAATCAAGATATAATCCTAATTGAAACCCTAATTCAATTTAGTGTAAAAATAAATGTATTTATTGAAAGGCCTTCAACCAAAATTAAAATGGTTGGATTCAGATGTGTTTAGACGTCCTTGAGCTTTGCAAGGACCACGAAATATCCTAAGGAGGTGAAAATTCCACTGACCTTATTATAAGAAAAAGAATTTCCACTCAAAAATGGATATTACTATTATAAGGGTTAAGGTGCTTAATTTCTTTTCCTTTAATCCTTGGATAATGAAGAGGTTTTACAAGAGGATGAATATGGCTTCGTGTACAAGAATTGAGGGGGGAGTGGTGGAAATAATTTTGGGAATTAATTCCATTTTCTCTTTCCTTGGAAATTCCTTATACATATCCCATTTCCAAACCACTTAAGGACATTTAATGGAATTTCTTTTCCCTTCTGGCGTTGACCGACCAAGAGAGAGATGGGGAGAAGGAGAAGGACGCCCCCAACATGTAGGTAAGTCTTGACCTTCGTTCTTCTTGATTTCATGGTGGAAATCATAAAACAATGCTTGATTCTTGGTTTTCTTCACCCGATTTCCAATCCTAGCCAACTTGTTCATATAAAAGCTCAAGAACAGACCTTGGGCAGTTGCTAGAACTCCATCCACCATTAGAGCCATGGAGCTTGGAGATCATATTTTGAGGTGGGTTTTATAACTCAAACCCTAAACGTTAATATTGCAACCCATTCTTCAATAATTGTCGATTATTTTCTTCTATTTGGTACTCTTTTGATTCATTGCTGAAATATCAATGAAAAATGGTTGTTGTTCTTGGATGAACGAAGGAAGATGGGGATGGCATCATCTTGACACTTTTCCCAAGAAAATTATTAGGCCAAACAGTTTCAATAAGTTGCCCAAACGGTTTCAAACCGTTTAAGGGCAAACAGTTTCATCAAACTGAATGAGAGAAAACGGTTTCAAACCGTTTGGAGGTGTTGACCAGGGTTGACCATTTGAAGATTTGTTGATAATGATTTTGGTTAATGATCCAGTAATTATAATTGATTAGTTCCAATTGGTTCATGAGTTGAAGGACAATCAATCACCAAACCCTAATCGGGTTAAGTGCTGATTTCTAATTTGATTAATTTTGAACTTTGGGTTGATTGACCCAAACAGTCTCAAAACCGTTTGGAGGTCACCCAAGAATGTTTGGAGGTCTAGGGTTAAGTATGGTTGAGTAATTGAAGGTTCAAAGATACTAGGTTGAAATGTAATCAAATGCTGATTGATTGATCAATCCAATGATCCAAACCCTAATTGGATGCCATGGATTTGGATGATGAGATGGGAAAATGGTCTCTAGACCGTTTGGAGATCATCCAAATGATCTCAAGACCATTTAGGGGTCATTGAAGACCCTTTGAGGTCAGGTTATATCATATAATGATGACGGTTCATTGATTTCAATTGAATTGGTTCCACAATGTCAACCATTGATGGTTCCTCAGTTTCAAAATGTTAAGTGATGGTTTCTTGATTATCAACCCTAGTTCAATTGGGTTTAAAACCCTAATTGAAGGTCTAATTGAATGGTGATTCAGTGGTTCAATTGAAAGATACATTAGTGGTCCAATTGATAGTTGGACCATGGATTGGAACTTTGAATTGATTAAGTGTTGATGTCCCATTTTGGTCCATTCGGTTTTGAGAGGGTTTGGACCAAATGGTCTTAAGACCGTTTGGGACCAAACAGTCTCAAGACCGTTTGAGACCAAACAGTCTCAAACCATTTAGAGAGTCAAGTTCATTCGGTTTCAAGATGTGTTGTCTAAACAATTTCAAGAACCAACTTTGTTAAACGGTTTCAAACCGTTTGAACTTAAGTTACCAAGACTGTTTGAGGTCTAAGTGACCAAGACCTTTTGAGGTTCAAATAGGTTAAACCATTTGGACACCTTATATGATCAAAGGTCAATTAGCTACTTGATTACTAATAATGTAGACCCATGGTGATTATGAAGGTTAATCCTACTAGGTCTACTTAAGTGAAGAGTTAACCTAGATCAATCTTGAAGTATTTAACATCCTAGAGAGGATGAGAGGGAGAGAGAATGGGAGAGATGGATGCTTATTTAAAAAGCCCTAATTTTCTCATTATGAATAAACATGTAATCATGATTTGATCCATAATAATGAGATCATGAAATACTCATTAAAAAGATTGAGGTACCTTGACCCTAATCTAGGGCAAGGCTATGTGAAACCCTAATTGATGGATAAGCTTAGTGAAACCATAATCTAGGGTGATGATGTAACCCTAACTTAGTGTAACAATGTAAGAAACCCTAATTTAATTGGAATCGTACATCCTAACCCTAATTTTATGGGGCAAGAGAAACCCTACTTGGATGTGAATGGTAAACCTTATCCCTAAAATGGGTTAAAGGTGCATGAAACCCTAATAAAGGGTAGTGCTACTAATGCTATGTGAAGCCCTATCATTGAGTGATGTGTTGTGAAATCCTAATTTCACATAATACTAGGTGAAACCCTGATATATAAGAATGTTATGTAAATATCTAATGAAGAGCAATAATATGTGAAATCTATATAATATATGAAAGATGCTATGTGAACCTCAGACTATAATTGCAGAAATCCTATTGCTATTAATGGAATATTGATTAATGTGTTGACAACTGTAATACCTAGAAGGGTTGATAATGGATATGTGAATCTCTAATGAAGAGCAATACTATGTGAAATCCATATAATATATGAAAGATGTTATCTGAACCTCAAACTATAATTGCAGAAATCCTATTCCTATTAATGGAATATTGATTAATGTATTGACAATTGTTACACCTAGAGGGGTTGATAATGGATATCCTTACATTAATAATTCTAACTAAGTTATGATTCCATATTAGTGGCAATGGTTGTATATTCTAAATAGGTGACATATGACCATTAACTTACATGATGAATGTGATGAACTGGTGTATAAAGTATTAGGAGAGGGAATACCCTAATACAAGCTAAGTGGATGAGTTCTAATAAGATAAAGGTGTTGAGGTAAGTGATATATGAAGATAAGATAGATATCACATCCAACACCCCAATACTAAAATACCTTGATGTGCTTTAAATCCAATTGGATAAGTGACACATGAAATGTGTCATTTCATTTGTTACGTTGAGATGTAATGCACCTTGATGAATGTAGGCTAACATGCTTTATGAAAAGGTTAATCCAAATCAATAGACTATGATACAATCATATTCTGATAAAGATGAGAGAGAAACTCATACTTTGTGTTGATAATACATTCAATGATGAATGATGAGAATAAACAAGTATGTTTGAATACTTATGATATCAATATTCACTTCTAGCTGTGAGAAGTAATGAAGTAGGGCTGATCATTAATAATGTGATCTTAAGAGCCTAAGTGGTTATTTATGGAAAACCCTAATGAAGGGTGCTGATATAAAAGAGACACCATGAACCCTGAAGAGTGAATAGTGGTATTACTTAGTTGTGTGGTACTGATATGAAAGAGAAACCATGAACCCTAAAGAGGGAATAGTGGTATTATTTAGTGTTGTATGGTGTTGATATAAAAGAGAAATCATGAACCCTAAAGAGGGAGTAGTGGTATTACTTAGTGTCGTATGGTGCTGATATGAAAGCATTATAATTGTTATTCTGATTACTAATCATGTAGGAATGATGAGATGGAGAGTAAATCCAGGTAAGGGCTATGATGCTCTATTTATTGAGAATGTTTTATAGGCTTTATAAGCGTTCATATGATTTGTGTAGTAAGAGTCATGGAGCTTTGTGTACTATGTACAATACTTTGTGTAGCAAGAACCATAATATCCTTTGTCAGATGATTTGAAGGTAATAAGTTACCTAATAAGTGGTAATAAGTATCCTATGATGAGATATGGGTTCAAATACCCAGATTCTATAATCATGATGATGAACTTGTTAAGAAGTGTAAATTTACTTAATGAGTTGAGAGATTAAGATCCCAATACTTTGTGAAAAGAGTATGGCTACATGCCATGACTCCACAATGACAATGCCAGGCATTAGATATATGATCCAAGCCTAAAGAGAGTTAATATTGTAGAAATGATTCTATAGTGAATAAATGTTATACATGTTCTTCATATTCCTTAATAGATAAGTGACATATTGCTCTATCAAGTTATAGCTGCAATGTTTTTAATAATAATAATGTTCTAATATGTTAGACATTGAATTAACTTTTGTCAAACAAATATGATTCCTCTGTTCATATTTATCTTCTTTAGCTGCAATAACAATGTTTCTGGAAGAGAGTTATATCTCTCGCTGGGGCAATTTACAATTGTCTCATCCCCCGTGGGAACCACATTTTTTTAGGTGGATGTGGACGAGGAGGCAGGAATCCTTCAATAGGCGAAGGACAGCAACAACAGTAGCAGGGACAGTAGTGAAGCCTCAGGTGGAGACACTGGATGTTATGCCTTGTGTAGATGTATATAGAGTCCTATGTGTTGTGTCTATACTCTCACGTCCTCAGAGTAGTAGTAGTTTGTGCTTTCGAGATTTTGGCTCAGTGCCTCGAGATTTTATACTGCCTGTGTTTAGTTTACCAGAGCAGTTGATGCTTGTAATTCTCTTAAAGAGATGACACATGATTTGTACTTTTGGAAAACAAAATGTAAATATGTTACTTTGGTTCTATGTGAGAAAGTTTTCCTTTGATGGATCTCTTAGTAAAAAGTTTTTAATTTTTAGTGATTTTTGGTAATCCGCTACTTAGTGAATGCGTCTGTAATAGTTAATCTTGTTTATGTGAGTTGGATGCGACAACAAGGTATCACTGTAGTGTTGCGGTTGAGCAGTAAGAAGATCAATAGAAGCAAGGTTAGACATGCTGCTATTCTGGTTGTTTTGTAGTAGAGTCCTAGAGTCATCCATGTCCTTTCAGGTCCTTGGAGGTGTTTTTTTGAGGTTTCATGTTGTATGATCTTCGTATGGCTTTTTGTAACCCGTTGTTGGCCTCTCTAGGTCTGATATGTACATAAATAGGTGATGTATTCTTCATGGATATGGAATAGCTAGATCCTATGTAATGCTGGAAATATATCATGCTTATGTATATATAACATGATTCCTTTCCGGATGAGGGTCTGGTTGTAATAGTTCTATTCCTATGATGTTTTCCACAAATCAGTTTTAATTAACCCGTGTTTTTGATAATATGTGGTTTATGGTGGTTCCACGAATTTTCGCGTGGCGTTTCACTTTCGGAGTGATTGCGGGATGTCACAATAACACAACCCAAGGGTTTTATAAATGAAAAGGATCTAAACAGAGATTGTAAGCTACAAAGATCAATATATGGATTGAAGCAAATATTTGGGGGATGGAATTTTCAATTTGATGAAAGAGGCAAAGTGTTTGGCTTTACTCAAACTGAATATAAACCACATGTTTACAAGAACGTTAGTGGGAGCTTGATTGTATTCCTCATATTATATGTAGATGACATTCTATTGATGGGAATTTTGACAATTTTCTCTTTAATTCTCCTCCCTACTCAGCCCACTTCGTCCACTCTTTACACCCCCATTGAAATGGTTTGTCAACGTTTATCTCAACTCCTCATTTCTCCTAACTATATCTCCTCACGTACATTCTCCATTTTTTCTTTCTTTATGTATATTCCCTCTTCTTTATAACTAAGTCTCCAATTAGCACACATTCTCTTGACTAATTCAATGCCAAAACTGACGACTTCTCCTCCCTAAAAAAACACTCCACTTGCTTTTCTAAACATGTTCTCTCACCCTTTTCAACTGAACCTCCCATTAAAACATGTTGTATTAATAAATTAATTGTGACAATTATGGTAGCTGCCTTGCTACTCCTTCTCCATTATATTTTCAATTAATCATTCCATAATTTAAATTACACCATTATAAAAATGTATATTTAATTTGACAAATTACAATCTAATACCATTCTAGCTTCCTCAGCCATTAGGATACAACATTATAAATTATTTCCCTCTTTGTACATCTCTCTGTTCTTTCCTTTTTTCAAATATTTAATTTTTCTTCTCCACCATTAAGAAGATAATGGATCACGTATTGCCACTCCCTATGGTCTCTACTCTTTATAAATTCCCACTATATAAAAAAATACTTGATGTCATTAAAATTTATGTATTTCTCAAAATGACTCTTAGTTTCACCCTCATTTTAGTGGACGTCTCTCTCTCTATCACACATTCCATTTGACAACCTCTTCTATTCAATCTGGATTTATCTCTCTCCCTCTCTCCTCCTACAAATTCATAGGTCAACAACTCCCCAACTCCCTCTACCTTTAATTGCTCCCACTAAACACTCTATAACTTGCTCCCCCCATCTCCCACAATGCTATCTTGGAATGCAAAACAAATAATTTTATCAAAATAAAATTGAAACCTTTACATTATAGATGCCATTACTTATTCCATTAAAATTCATTCAGTCCCACTCCCTCATTATAACCCCATTACGTTTTGTTAAAACTTTCTCATTCAAACCGTTCCCCAACTCACTCTCACGTAAACCAAAATTTTTACTTATCAATTCAACAAATAATTCTCTTATAAATCAACACCAATATCCCTTTTTTACTGCCATTCATAAGCCACAACCATATGGACCCACTATCCATAAACAACAGTGCATTAATGTTAACTTGTTTATTCTCCTGAATATCATGATCTCAATACCACATCTTCCTATCCGCACAACTCTCTCCCATAATCCTTGTAATCTCTCTTTCTCTACTCATCTCTTTGTAATCTCTCTTTTTACATTTCATTTAGCCTACGATAGAAGAATATAGCTGTAATAAATTATTTAAAAAGTTTAAATTTAGTACTATGGATTTATAGACAATATAAATATGATTTATAATAATATAAGTACTTACTGAGAAAATTAAAGGGAACTTTTTATTCCTCTCCATGAAACAATGTTAATGGTATGCCTATAAATACATGTATAAAATTAAGATAATAATCTATAGTATATAAAAGAAAAATATGTTGTTAACTAAGACAGATTTACTATAAATACAGTTTCTATATCTTATTTATCACCATATTGTCTCATCCAATGATGTCAATAAAAAGTAATGAATAAATAATATACTAAAATGAGACATGACAGGTCCAAAATCACCTGACTTTTCAATTTAATTAAACATCTAACTCCCCAATCAAAACCCTCAGCTAACATAACCTTGCAACCAGCTTGTGTCTATTTTTTATGCCCATTAATTCCACATAGAAATATCGATTAATCATACTATTTTCTTTAGGTTAAGGATAAGTTTTCTTCACATAATTAAATAGTGTTGTAAGACATAAAACAAATTTGTTATCATTTTCTCAATTTTTTGTAGCAATGTCACACAATTATGAATAACAATTATCTTTTATATTGATAATTCTCATCTATATAATGTGGACTCCTTCAAATTTGAGTGTGCATGGGCACATGTGTGTTTACTAGTATGTTTAAGAGTATATCAGAGGTTCTTTCCCAGCTTGGACCAACAAATCCTAACTAGAGTAGATTTGATAGTCATGGTTATCGATGGAGTATGATACACCTATCCTCATCTTTCTCCATACATATTTTATGCTAAAATGGATGGAATTGAAGTGCGCTACCCTAGATATGGTCATGATGAGTGTTTTTCTTGAGATGTACTGAGGGAAATCCGTGTCATCCATCCATCAAATGGAGACATGGAAGCCTACCATTTGTTTGATAGGTGAAGGGTATTTTTGGGCACAAATAAATTCAATAATAAATCAATGATTTAATGGAATGTACCTTCTTTTTTTGGGTAAGATACTTGTAAGAAGGTGGTTGTCTAATTTTTCTTTATGAGTTCATCTCCTTCCTTGTCGCTCTATTCCAATACTGATTGAAAATTTTATAGATCTTTGTATGGGATCTTCTCCTTCCTCGTGTCACTGCACATACTCCTACGAAACAATACCTTTCTACAGTTCATCATCATTCCCTCTATTGGTGCTCCTCTCCTATGGTGTTTTGTAGTGCCTCCCAGAATCACCTACTCAAACCCAATATTATCAAGAAGATGATTCTGAAGTAGTTGAGTGGCATTTCAAACTCATACAACCATTAGTTCGAGAGGGTTCCATTTGAACTGTCAATTGAGAAGTTGTCAACCACAACTATACATCATTCATTGAAACCTATTTGCAGTTGCCAATATCACACTCTTTTTACACGATTAAGTGCTTTGGACTTCATAACTAACCACCATTCATTGGAATGAATATGAAGCATAACTGATTTTGAATCCAACATTATCCAACTTTTATTTACAAGCTTGGGCATGACTACAAATTTTGAATTTTACAGTATAAAATGTTCATTTTACAATATTAACCAATATGGAGTTGTCTCTAACCAACATTTATAGGTAGGGAATAATCGATTTCAGCATCACAACTAACCAGCACTAAGGATTTTTTTGTAAACCAGCATTAGAAGCAATATGGACATGTAAGCTAAGACCAAATCAAAACAGACACATTGTTGTAAACTATTATTCCCATCAATGGTTATTGTGTATCTTGTGATTGTGTTGCATATCTACCACCACGTTTCCTATGACACTCGAGTACCTTCTAGGAATGAATGATTTTTTGCATTAACCCTATTTGGAAAATGATTCCATGGTGTTAATCATACTATTGACACAATTTACTATCTGAAATTTCACCATTGCGATTTCATCAACACATGCTTTCTATTTTTCATTTTCCTTTTCTCATTTTCTTCTCTAGTGTCTTCATAATGGATGGAGAACAACCAAACAACTAAAAGTTGATCGTCGAAGATGAGAAAAACACTAAGAAAAAACAAAAGGTCATTGTAGGGGAGGAATCAACGATGGTGGATAGGAACCTTTTCAAAGGATCAATTCTGCATGAGAAAGAAATGGCTATCACTTATTTTACTTAGTAACATACTAAGAAGGATTAGTGAGTTTCACATTCGATGTGTTTCTTATTTATAATATATAATCAAGTGTAAGCATAAACTTTTCATGAAATTATGACTTCCACTTTTTTAATGGTTATAGAAGACTGAAGGGGAACCACCTTAGATTACTAGATGACAACAAATGGATGTATGATAAGGTCATAGACTCATATGTACACTATATCAATAGATTGGATCTTAAGGTTATTGGTGGAAAAGCCAAAAACTTTTCTTTACATTAGATGTTTCAGTGAGTGGGCTCCATGATCCAAGTTTCTTTTTTATGTGAACTAGGTTTCATGGGTGTCCAACCTTCTGATTCCCATCTCTCAAATTTCTGACTTTCCAAACTTGGTGAATATTTACTTGAAGAATAAGGCCCACATTTGGAAGGGTAAAACATAGTCCAAGATTCAGAGGACTACGACATTATAAGAAACTTTTATGAAATTAATTCTTTAACATGTTACCTGATGAATCCATATTCATCATGATTTTAGTCGCAATCTTGGGTCCAATTCGGTTCAATACATTCACTTTTATCTCCCAAATCTTACAATATGCAATCTTGCTTAATCCATTGGTTTATCAAGCTTATTGACTAGGGTAAATATGAATTTCATGCAGGTTGAGTAGGTCGCAATGAAGTCAAATCTTCAATTGGGCCCACCCACTGGTTGCAGGCCCACCTTCACTCAAGACAACTCTCACCAACCCTAGATCCTCCGATCAACGCCACTTCCATGATTAACTTCACCTTTTTCATTGATCTCGAGCACATCTCCTTCCACCTTCCTCTTCACCTCACCTTCCATCAATAGCCACCATCACTGCCAGCTGTCATCATCACCTCCAGTAGGTCTGTAGCTAATCACAGGTGACCTCCACCTTCACCAGTGCTCCCCACACCTACTTGTAGTCTTCTCCTCACGGTCCCAAGACCGATAGGACCTTCATAGTTGGTGACTTCCATCTCCCTCTGCCCTCCTGGTCCTCTCCACGCCGATCATACTCCTAGAATTCTTAATATCATGAGCATCCTCACGATCTCAAGATTTTGAAGGCCCTAGCGGTCTCCAAGTTCGTGAGGACACTATCGGTCCCAAGACTGTGAACCACCAACTCTTCACCTTCTCGACCTGCGACTCCCGACCATCTGCTCCTCATGATCCCAAGACCGTGTGAAGGCTTCACGGTCTCCAAACCATGTGAAGAACCTATCCATTTCCAAATCATGCATGAAGATCCTAGCGAATTCAAGAACACGAGGATGCTTTCGGTCCCAAGAACGTGAAAGTCCTAAACGGTCTCCAAACCGAAGATCCAGTCGCCCGTCACTTCTATAAATAGCCACAGCCAACAACCACAGGGAGGGGGGCCTGGGGGATGCTGCCAGGCTGTCTGACATAGGCTCAACCCCTAGGAGGGAGTTTGATCAAAAACAACCACTGCCAGGCTGCGCTCTCAAGCGCTCGACCCCTGGGCAAGCTTCCCTCACAACCAGGCTACATTCATCAACGTTCGACCCCTATTAGAGGGCAATCTCCTCATCCAAGCCTTGCAGCGGTCTTTCGCTTCCATCCTATCATCCACGCCTGCCTATGCCTTCACAAGTTGCTCCTCCTACTACGAGCAAAGAGGATGAGAAGAGAAGGAAGTAGGAGAGAGAAGGTCTGCCCTGTATGCCCTGTCTACTGTGATTTCCCTCGATCCTCATCCAACTTTACTCCGATGCCGTATAGAAGACTATAATCTTCACCGAGATGTGACTGTCTCCTTCACCATGCTCATGGTAGAATCTTCCCTCTCTCTTGTTCTTTTTGTTTCTCTCATCATGAGCGAGTAGTTTCCTTTCGCTGGGGTGTAGGATTAGCCCCGATGCCCATGCTTATATGTCCTTTTATTAAACTTTCCATGGCTTGTATGTAACTTTTCATTTCGTTGTTAATAGTCGATGTGTTCTTGTATATTGATCACCTACTTGCTTTTATCTTGTTCGTTCCTATGTTGCGAGAACTTCAATATGTAGGATTTGAATGTCGATTAACGTGGTTGACTCCATGACGAGAAATCAAATGGGATTCCCTGAAGTCGTAAGTGAGTGATCTATGAGGGGACGAGCCATCTTGCCCACGGTGATGCTTCTGTGTGCCTAACTCCCGTATGGGGGGCCCACAGCTTCAGTTGGATATCTATATCTTTGGAGCCATAAGTATGTGATCCGGATGGCGATGAGAAATCTGATGCCTAAGGTGATGCTTAAGCAAACCTAAAAATCTGAACAGAGGATTCACAGTAGCTCTATTTGGATAGTTATATCTAGTCTAGGTGTTTGTGTTTGGTTTTGTTTGCATGTGTAGCGGTGGTGAAACCTGAGACCACCCCAGTGAACCCCATCATTAATCTAGATTCCACTTTAATCTTGCTCTTTGCTTTCTTGCAAATAGTTTAGTTAACCTTAAATCAAACCTTTGTTCTAAATATTAGTTTAACTTGAGCTAGAATCGACTAGCAATGATTCTTAAAAATGTTGTCCTTTCGGATTCGATCCTCAACTATACTGCGATAAGACCTGTCTTCTTGCGGGTGGTATTATTGCACAAGGTTTTGGTTAAAAACTTAGGGATTTCTACCCTGAGTGAATTTGTTAGTGCGGTAATATACCACGTCAAATTTTAGTGTTGTTTCCAGGGACAACAAAATCAGGTAGTCAAATCTAGTTCCATTAAGGCTAATCTAGGTTTTTGCCTTTTCTTTTGATACTATCGATCATTCTCTTGAATTTGATTCTACTTCATCAATCTTACTTCTGAAAGATCTTTCCATCCCAGGTACCCCCAAAGTCTAGTGTATGTGCCGTTCAGATAGTCCCAGACTCTCCGCTAGCTTTGACCCTGAGATAGACAGAACTTTTCATCATTAGAACAGAGAGAACCAAGCAAGGATGACTCAAGAGGAGGAAATTTCCTGAAGGGTAGCTCAAGCCCTTAATGCGCAAAGAGATAGGCTTATGCAAGAAGCATGAGTTGCAGTTCAAGAGGAAATCCAAGCAGCTCAAGCAGCAACTCAACAAGCTGAGTTAAAAAAAGACCTTAGGGAGTTCTCAATCCCTAAAGCTGCTGACGTTTGTCACCCAGTGCAACCTCCTCCCATCAATGCTCCTAATTTTGAAATTAGGGCACATTGGGTGACTCTGCTTCAGAACAACCCTTTCTATGGTAAGCAAGGAGAAGATAGTCAAGAACATCTCCTGAGGTTTATAGATCTATGTGATATGACAAAGCAAAATGGAGTCACAAATGATGCCATCAGACTATGTCTCTTCGAATATTCTCTTTCTGATAGAGCCATGCATTGGTATAACTCCTTGCAATGCAAACCCATCACCACTTGGGAACAACCTCAGAATGTGCACTAGTACATAAATGGGTTATAACGTCACTACCTGTAGGGTTAGTTTTTCCAAATAACTGACCTTATATGTCTAAAAAAAACATAGGGCACCACTTAAGACCACTTGCGCCAATTTTCTTAAAAAAACCGACCTTTTAGGGTAACTCTATAGGGTCGGTTTTACAAATAATCGACCTTATATGTCTATAAAAATGCAGGCACCACTTAAGAACTCTTGCATCGATTTTCTTAAAAAAACCGACCTTGTAGTGTAACTCTATAGTGTCGATTTTAAAAAAAACTGACCTTATATGTTTATAAAAAATGTGGGCACCACTTAAGACCTCTTGGGTCGCTTTTCTTAAAATAACCGACCTTGTAGTGTATCTCTATAGGTTCGGTTTTCATAAAATAAGTGACCTTATAGACAATTGGATTAGAAAGCCGACTACAGTTTCCTACGGCAAAAATTTTCTTGATTTTGGCTTCACGCCTCGATCTATAGGGTTAGTTTTTTCAAATAACCAAGCTTATATGTCTACAAAAAATGTGGGAGACATCTTGAATCTAGTTTGCCTTCACAGATGTATAAGAACCTCTAGGGTCGGTTTTTTCTTAAAACTGACCCTAGAGGACACCTCGGTCGACAATATTGTCGACCAAGATAAATTTTGGATCTCGGTAAGTTCACGCATGTATTATCACCTCTAGCGTCGGTTTTTTCTTATAACTGACCCTAGAGCTCCCCTCGGTCGACGAATTTGTCGATCGATAAACTCTCGATCGATAGATTTGTCGATCGAGAAGGAGAGCCAGATTTCCTTTTGTGCGTGTATAAGCACCTCTAGGGTCGGTTTTTGCTTGTAACCGACCCTAGAGGACACCTCGGTCGACAATATTGCCGACCGAGATAAATTTTGGATCCAGGTAAGTTCACGCATGTATTAGCACCTCTACGATCGGTTTTTTCTTATAACCGACCCTAGAGCTCCCCTCGGTCGACGAATTTGTCGACCGATAAATTCTCGGCCGACAGATTTGTCGACCGAGAAGGAGAGCCAAATTTCCTTTCGTCCGTGTATCAGCACCTCTAGGGTCAGTTTTTTCCTTAAAGCTGACCCTAGAGGTATATTGTCAACCGAGATGAATTTTGGATCCAGTTTAGTTCATGCATGTATAAGAACCTCTAGGGTCAGTTTTTTACTTTTAATTGATCCTAGAGCTCCGCTCAGTCGACGAATTTGTCGACCGATAAACTCTCAGTCGATAGATTTGTTGACCGAGAAGGAGAGCCAGATTTCCTTTCGTGCATGTATAAGCACCTCTAGGGTCAGTTTTTTCCTTAAAACTGACCCTAGAGGGTCCCTCAGTCGACAATATTGTTGACCGAGATGAATTTTGGATCCAGTTTAGTTCACGCATGTATAAGAACCTCTAGGGTCAGTTTTTTACTTTTAACCGACCCTAGAGCTCCCCTCAGTCGACGAATTTGTCGATAGATAAACTCTCGGTGGACATATTTGTCGACTAAGAAGGAGAGCCAGAGACCTTGTAGGAATCCTTGGTCGACAATTTTGTCGACCGAGAAGGTTGTTCGGGCATCGCTTACCTGTTGGGTCGGTTGTTTGCAAATCACCGACCATACATGTTTCAAGGATATAACAAAGTGAGTCTGGGTCTCATTTTTCCTCCATTCTCACTACCGAGACCTAGCTTCTTATCTCTCTTGCATAACCAAATCTCTTCCTTGCCAAAAATCTCATTGCCGCTCCGCCAAAGCTTCTCCTTACCAAAAGAGCTGTCGTGCTGCCAAAGCCTTTGCCAAGAAGCACGTCGTCGTGTTCGAAGAGGGATCGTGGTGTCTGTGAAGCCCTTTCCGCCTCTCCATGCCGCCAAAGCCTTATCTCCTTTCCATGAAGAGAGCTCGTCGTCGCCGCCTCTCCACACTTCCATGAAGGTCGCCGCCTCTCCGGGAAGGTCATCACATCCTCCATGAAGGTCATCGTCATTTCCAAGTAAGGCCGCCGCCTCGTTCCCTAATTCCCGAGTTCCTTCCCGTCGCCACGGTTGCGTCCAGGTCCACTCTCGGTTGACAATTCGTCGACCGAGAGTCCACCTGCGAGTGGCGTGCAGGTCCACTCTTGGTCGAGAATTTGTCGACCGAGGGTGGACTTGGATGCCGCGCGCAGGTGGGCTCTCAGTCGACGAATTATCGACCAAGAGTGGACCTGGACTCCTTTAACTATTCAATTATATTGTTTTTCCATTTTATATGATTTGATAACCCAACCAATAACAAAAACATATATTTTTTCATATGTAACCATTATATATGACTGATCTCCACGAGCAAAGGAAGGAAGGAAAGTTCATCCCAACTAGCTACATGGATGAACTAGAAGTTGCTCTTGGTACGAAGGAGCATCCTGACCGTGTTAGGGTATTACGAGCTGGCATAGGATTCAAGTCTTATTTTGGCCCTTCGCAATCTAAAAGAGGTCGTGCAAGAGGTCTTACACAAGAGGAGTTCGAAACATTAGTAGCACAGAAAGTAAAATAAATAATGTCTTCATTTCAGTCTACTCAACCTTTTCAACCTATTCATACTGTGTGTCTCTCAAGTGATGAGGTACAAGCCCATGCTCCAGTTGTAGAAGGTCATGGGAGCACTCCCGATGACCCACCACAACAATCTGCAGTAAGTTTTTGTTCTATATATGTTGTGTTATTAGTATGATAAATATATGATAATATATATAGTTGTAACATGTATCTGTTCTATTGTTTCTTATATAACTTATATTATTTCAATTTAGGTTGGTATGAACTATAAACTTGCAGTAGAGGTTCTAGAATATAATGTTGTGGCATCGGGCAAGGTGTAAAACCTTGGTGGTACATTGCATTGCCAATAAATTACTGATGACATTTGTCATGTGTCCATCCATCTTGTGTATGACGGAATGGGGGACAAACCACTACCCATATATAATCTTGAATATAGTACAGTTGAAGAAGCTGAGGGTGCTATGGTGGGTTGGCCTAGACACTTGGTTATCAATGACAAGGTATACCTTATTTCTACCATATTTTTCATATTTGACTGCATATATGAACTCATGTAATATAAGTATGTAATTTAATTAATAGGTTTGTAAACCAAAAAGTAAAACTTCTACTAGTCGTCCTCCTATGCCCGAGCCATCTTTCATTCCTGAAGCTACATTCGAAGAATTGGGAAGCAAATGTAAATGTTTGTGTCAATACTTAGCCAACCAAAGCTCAGGATCACATATGTTGGTCAAATTAACAGAAGATGCAGCTGGGAGGGACTTTGAGAATTTTATTTTTCTTGATGATATTATAGAGTTGTTCCGGTAAGATTGGCTGAATACTTCGATAATAGAAGTATGGATAAGGTAAGTATTTAGCAATATATATAGAAAATTCCAATACACATTTTTAGCTTATTTCTACATATGAAAATAATTACAAATGTTTAACAGCCATTTATATACCGAGGCCACAAACTTTGATATAGAGAATGTTGGATTCTTAGTTCCTTCGGTCACTAGTCAGGTGGAGACACATATTGAGGATGTGAATGAGTACTTCTCTGATGCATTAAAATATTTTTCTAGTGAGGGGAAGGAAATTATCCTAATTCCTTTTAACGTCCAGTATGTATTATTATTAAATATAAATTTAATAATGAATAAAATTATTATTTTAATGTTTGTTTTATTCTTACTCAGAGCTAGACATTGGGAATTAGTGGTGATTGCCCCAAAATTGATGACTCTTTATTATCTTGACCCAATGGGTAAAACAACAAGGAGTCACAAACTAAAATTGTCAGCTATGGAGTAAGCATAAATTTAGTCAATGCTTCAACATGATATTTCTATTTATAATTTCTATTTTACCAACTATCGTTTAATTGATAGGGGTATAATGGCTTTTCGTGAAGCTGGAGGACAAATACCCACAAAATTAAACACATTGACTTTGAAAAATGTCAAGGTAGCTACTTTGACAACTGCTTACTCATATATATATTAATTTTCAACTGTAATATGTCAACTCTTATAGTCTTATCTCAATTGCTATTTATAGTAGTTTACTAACATTAAGTATAATTTTTTATTTGTAGCGTCCTATGCAAAATAATGACTGGGCTTGTGGCTACTATGTAATGAAATATATGCAAGCTATTGTCAAACAAGCATCACATGACATTCAGACTATAAGTCAGGTAGTAAAGAATAACATCATAAATTTACAAGTGATTGTAGTCATTTTACAAAATATTAGCATGTGCATTTTCTGTTACAAATCTTTACAACTCAACCTTACACACTTGTGGACTTTGATGAATTCCGAGAAGAGTGGTCAGATTCTTTTCTAAATGAAGTCGATATAGCATTGGATTAAATATGTTAGTTCCATTTATGTATGTGGTTTGAGTACTCTTTCATATTTACTTTTATATATGTTTAATATCATCTCAGACTTGCATTCTATCATTTTGTAAATTATGATGTGATTATGAATCATTTTTTTATGAATGTGTGGTTTCGAATGGTGATGATTGAGCATCAATGCTCCCCTCTCCCAGAATATATGGATCTTCTTGTTCTTCTGTTCTATTTCAGTTTCTGTAGAAACTAAAAAAAATTGTAACTTCTAGCATCGGTTTTTTAAATAACCGACCCTAAAGATTGAATTCAGTGTACACTCCTCGGTCGAGAAAATTTTCAAGCAAAATATAACTTCTAGCTTCGGTTTTTGTAAAAAACCGACTCTAAAGGTCATCTATAAGGTCAGTTATTTATAAAAATCGACCTTAAAGATTGAATAAACATTTTCAGTGTACCCCTCGGTCGACAATTTTCTCGACCAAAGGGTACACTGAAATGTTTATTCAATCTTTAGGGTCAGTTGTTCCAAAAAACTGACCATGTAAACTCTGTCGGTCGAGAAAATTGTCGACCAAAAATATTTCTGTCGACAATTTTCTCGACCGAGAGAGTTTACAGGGTCAGTTTTTTTGGAATAACCGACCTTACAGGCTCCTTTTTTCTCGACTGCGTCAGATTTTTTTATAACCTTTTGCGTTGGTGTTTACTCTATAAGATCAGTTTTATTTGGTCAAATAAACCGACGCTATAGAGCAAATTCTATAGCGACGACCACTTAGGCGTCGGTTATAAAGTGACGTTACAGGCTTAAAAAAACTGACGCTACAGACCATTCCTGTACTAGTGGTGTTTCTGGAAAAGTTATATCCTCCTTCACTCACCTATGAAATCAGAGGTTGAATAACACAGTTCACTCAGGTCCCTAGAGAATCCCTTGCAGAACCATGGGAAAGATACAATGAGCTTCTATGCAAGTGTCCACACCATGGAATCCCTAAGAATCATCTCATTGGAATCTTCTATAGGGGTATGGATGACGATATCAAGAAGTTCTTGGACTCCTCATCCGGAGGAAACTTCATGCGTCAAATTTATGACAGTGCATGGAAGGTTGTCACCCTTGGAGCTGAAAATCAAGCTAATTGGGGTAGATCTGTAGGCAAAGGAGTGTTGAAGGTAGCTATGGCTAAAGCTATTCCTGATTACAAGTCTATAGTTGAATCTCTCAAGCTTCTTGTTGCCAAGAAAGACCATCTCAAATCATCTCTTGCAGCCTATGAAAGGAAGTGTTCACCCCCTCGACAACAAGAACAAGTCAAGTTTGCTTCACTATTTTATGAAGCATGCAAGGGCACTATTCATTCTATGCTAGCCTACAATGTTCTCTATAATATTGTTCTAAGCAACATTTGTGGCCAAGGAGATAATGGTAATATGCTAAATCTTAATGTTGTCAACACCATCCATGTTCAAGGATATTACAATCCGAATCAGAACAGGAACCATCCCAATTTTCAATATGGAAATCCTTTAGGAGCAGAGAACTCCCAACAGCTTGATTCAAACAACCAACAACGAGTTCCGCCTAGATTCCAGTACAACCAACAGCAAAACTTTAGAAATCAAGGAAAATTTAGAGGTAACTTCCCGAACAGGAACTACAACAATTATCAGAACAATTCTCAGTTCCAGAATCCCAACCAAGTCCCTTACCAGAACCAACAACAAGGGAAACAAGTCGGCCCCGTCTCTCCTGATGACAAGCTGACGACCATTGAGAAGATGCTACAGTCACAGCAGACTATGATAGCTAACCAGAAAGCCCGTCAGAAGGTTGTTGAATCTCAACTAGCTCAACTTTCAACTAGCCTAAAGCCACCTGCTGGAAACTTGGCTGGACAACCAGAGAACAATCCTAAGCAATCTGAGCAACTGAAGGTTGTCACCACCAGGTCTGGAAAAGACTATTTTGATCCTCCTGTCAAGACACTTGTGGTTATTATAGACGAGGATGACTTTGTGATTGTCCAAGACTCTACAACACCTGAGTCTCAATCAAAAGGACCAGTAACTGCTGATAAGACAGACAAGGCAATTTCTGAAAAACCTATTATTGCAGAAATAGAAACACCAAAACCAGTTGTACCAGTGTACAAGCCTCATCCCCCTTTCCCTGCTCATTTGAAGCAGACCAAGCTTCATACTCATTTCAACAAGTTCATGGAAGCTATGAAGAAGCTTCACGTTGATATACCCTTTCTAGATGCGCTGACTGAAATACCAGCCTGGAAGAAGTACTTGAAGTCACTTCTCACTAGAAATTATATAACTAAAGAATATGAGACAGTCAAGTTAGCAACAACCACTTCCAACATTATTCAGAGCAAGATGTCGAAGAAGTAGAAAGATCCAAGATCTTTTGGGATCTCTTGCCATATTGGTGATTCCTCCGGTAAGAAGGGATTGGCTGATCTTAGTGTGAGCATCTCCACCATGACACTTAGCCTTTTCAAAAGGATAGGATTTGTTGAGCTTCTCCCAACCGACATGACCATACAACTTGGAGATAACTCTATGACTCTCCCCTTGGGTATCATTGAAGATACCCGTATCAAGGTAGGCAAGGACTCCTATGTTCCATGTGGCTTTGTCATCATGGACATAAAAGAAGATGCCAGATACCCTCTCATCTTTGGCTGCCCGTTCCTTGCCACTGCAAGAGCTCTGATTGATGTTGAAGAAGGAACTTTGCTCCTTCGAGTAGGTAAAGAAACTCTTGAGTTCAAAGTTTTTGAAAGTATGCGAAGACAAAGCATGCAAGAAGAAGTCTACTTGATTGATTGCATAGAGAGGATGCAACTCCTTACGCAAGAGGATTATGAACAAGAAGATCCTTTAGGAGTGGCTCTGACTAATCAAAATACAAATGGTTTAGTTGACGAAAAAGTAAAAAATTGTGTTCTCCACCTCGACACTGCTGAAGAAGATCCTAAAGCCAAAATTGAGGAACTCAAGGTTGTGAATGTTACTGAAAAACCATGTGGGAAACTAGAAGATCCTGAAATGAAGCCCCTACCCAAGGGACTGAGCGACATCTTTCTAGATGATATTAAGTTCTACCTAGTCATCATAGATTCTGATCTAATGGAAGAACAAGAAGATAAACTCTTGATGGAATTAAAGGAAAGAAGAAAAGCCATCAGCTACAAGATGAGTGATCTCACCGGGATCAGTCAAGCACTATGCATGCACAAAATCCCCATGATGGAAGACCACAAGCCGACTATTGAACACCAAAGGAAGCTGAATCTGAATATGAAATAAGTTGTACACCTTGAAGTTATTAAGTTGCTCATAATAGGTATTATCTATCTGATCTATGATTCGCCATGGGTAATTCGCGTACATGTTGTCTCGAAGAAGGGTGGAACTACTGTGATACAAAATGAAGACAATGAACTCATCCTCGCTCAAATAGTCACTGGGTGGAGGATGTGTATCAATTACAGGAAGTTGAACAAGGTGACACGTAAGGATCATTTCCCTATGCCTTTTCTTGATCAAGTCTTAGAGCAGTTGGCTCACCAAGAATATTTCTGCTATCTCGATGGTTACTCTGGATTCTATAAAATTCCAATACATCCAGATGACCTAGAGAAAACAACTTTTACTTGCCCATTTGGAACACATGCCTTTAGAAGGATTCTGTTCGGACTCTACAATGTGCCTACAACTTTCCAGCGTTGCAAGGCGGATATATTCATTGGTCTCACTAAAACTATCATGGAAGTTTTTATGGATAATTTTTCCATTTACGGAGATTCTTATGACTCATGCCTAAAGTACCTCTCCCTAGTCCTCAAATGATGTGAAGAAGCACATCTTGTGTTAAACTGGGAGAAGTGTCACTTTATGGTAAAGGAAGGCATTGTCCTTGGCCATAGAGTCAGTAGTAGAGGGATCGAAGTAGACAAAGTGAAAATCGAAGTGATATCCAAACTTGCTATTCTGACAAATGTAAGAGAGGTTTGCACATTCCTTGGTCATGCATGCTTTTACAAACGGTTTATAAAGGATTTCTCTAAGATAACCAGGCTGATGATGAATTTGTTGCTAAAGGACGTTGATTTCCATTTTGACAAAGAATGTGTCAAGAGTTTCAACAACCTGAAGCATGTTCTTACCACAACACCCATCATCAGAGATCCTGCTTGGGATCACCCATTTGAGATTATGTGTGATGCCAGTGATCACATTGTGGGTGCTATTTTAGGCCAAGGTATAGAGAAGAAACATTATGTGATCTACTATGCATCGAAGACCCTCGACAAATCTCATAGGAACTATGCAACTATTGAGAAGAAACTCTTTGCATTCATGTATTCCTTAGACAAGTTTAGATCCTACCTCGTTGGTTCTAAAGTCACTGTAACATCCCAGGATTTGAGGCCTCGGATAACATGATCTTAAAAGGAATGATTAGACTACCCATATCACCAAGGTGCACCTCCTTTTCCGGGAGCCCATCACTAAGAACTCCATAGTTAAGCGTGCTCAACTTGGAGTAGTACTAGGATGGGTGACCAGTCGGGAAGTTGATCCTAGCTTGCGCGTTAGTGTGGACAAAGTGCGCAGTTAAGGCTAGTGGTGATCTGTGGGGCCAGTCGTCATTCCTAAAACTCTACTAGAGCATAGGGCAGTGGGCCCAGGCGTTACAAATGGTATTAGAGCCAAAACCCCTCCAGTAGGTGGGGCCCAGATGGACATGGCATGCCAGTATTGAGCCGTACGGTCCAGGCATGTAGGAAAGGGCTGTCCATGGTAGACGTAGCCACCCTTGCACTGGTATTCCGTGATCGGGAGCTGGGTGTCCATGGGCCATTGTGGGTCTGCACTGAAATGGGGTTAGATTATGAGGCCATATAGTTGAGCCTTGATGAGGACGTCAAGAGTCTAAGTGGGGGAGATTGTAACATCCCAGGATTTGAGGCCTCGGATAACATGATATTAAAAGGAATGATTGGACTACCCATATCACCAAGGTGCACCTCCTTTTCTGGGAGCCCATCACTAAGAACTCCATAGTTAAGCGTGCTCAACTTGGAGTAGTACTAGGATGGGTGACCAGTCGGGAAGTTGATCCTAGCTTGCGCGTTAGTGTGGACAAAGTGCGCAGTTAAGGCTAGTGGTGATCTGTGGGGCCAGTCGTCATTCCTGAAACTCTACTAGAGCATAGGGAAGTGGGCCCAGGCGTTACAATCACTATCTACATAGATCATGCTGCTATCCATTACCTCCTAGCGAAGAAAGATGCAAAGCCTAGGTTGATCAAATGGATTCTCCACTTGTAAGAATTTAATTTGGAGATAAGAGATAAGAAAGGTACAGAGAATGTTGTGGCATACCACCTCAGTTGTATCCACACTCTGGAAACTAAGAAGATCTCGATTAATGATTCTCTTCCAGACGAACAACTCATGAAAGTTTCAAAAGCTACCCCTGTGCCATTTTGTTCTTAAATCACATCTAAACATGTTAGATTACAAGCTTTTGCTCCTAATGTGTTTATCATTGACAAATGCACTTATGATGTTCTTTGCACTGTTTTTAGGTACTTGGACCATGCCTTAGATGGAAGAGAGAGAAAGAAGGAGTTCTAGGGCTCCTCCACTCATGGGGAGGTCCAAAGGAGGTCCCGAAATCTCCCTCAAACTACCTCTAATGGCCAAGAGTCGTCACCAAACAAAGACATTAAAAAATGATGAAGTTTAAAGGATAATCAAGTGGTGCAAGCCTCACTACGACATTGGGCACTTCCTACGGTCCTACGAATTTATGACCAAGAACCAGCATTTCAGCAAGGTTTTTCCCCAAGTCACCATGACTGTGGCCATATGCCACGACTGTGGCCAATGAAGAACAAAACGACCGTGATGCTGCTCGACGGTTGTGGAGCAGCATCATGGTCGTTTTGTTCTTCATTGGCCATGGTCGTGGTAGATCGCCACGGTTGTGGCGACTTAGGGAAAAACCCTATTGAAATGCTTATTCTTGGTCACAAATTCGCACGATTGTGGGAAGTGCCCACGACCACATCCCCCTCCTCCAAAACGGTCGTGTGACCCAACACGGCCATGGTGCCACTCACCCACCACGGCTGTGGCACTACGCCACGGCCGTGGCCACGAACCTAGCATATCGCCACCAGCCCCATACCACGACCATATTCTTACCCCACGACCATCCTATACTACCCTCACCACGACCGTGGCACACCAACATGACTGTGGTGACCAACCTACCCTACCATTTCCACCACATATCTACCTCAAATCCACTCCATTTCACCATTATCATTAGAGATTCATATATCAACATACATACTAGGTCATATTTCAAGTCAAGATTTAGGCATTTATTCACCTTAGGGGGAAGACGTGATTCATAAGGTATTTGGGTGCACAAAGAATAATATAAGTTACTGATTTAGGAGTTCACATTATCATTTTAGAAATAGAAGGCCCACATGTGAGTTAAGTTTGGGATTTAACATCAATGTATCTTTAACACACATGTTTCAAGGTTCAAAGCACATAATCAAATCAAATTAGGATGCTAGAATAGACAAGTTGAATCTTATTTCAACATGCATCAAAATTAATTGAATTAGGTCAAGCATGAGGATTTGAAGCACAAATATATGCAAGTACAAGATTTGAATCAAAATGAATCTTAATGACACATTGGGAGAGTGAGATTATACCTCACTTGAAGGCTGAAGAACAAATATATGCAAGTCACCAACACAAATGGATGACACAACAACTCAATTCATCCCAAGAGCACAAGTGCAATCAACACAATTCTATTATAATGAATTAATTTGGTGTCAATAAGCACCAATTTTTGTGAGACTCTCTTAGTCCATGCTACTACAAATGGGAAATTAAAAAATATGTTGCATGTGTAACCTTAATTGCAAAAATATAATCTATGTCCACTATTATTCTTATCCATCCACACTTCCATGCTTCTTGAATTGATAAATGATGACATTCATTTTCAGGTTCTCTAACTATGAATAAATGTATTCATTATGCTCAATGCAAATAAATTTTTATGACAGTGTGCCCTTGCAACCACTACATTTTCTGAGTTACCACTGTTAACAACCACCTCTGACATCAAGGCCATAGGAGGAAGAAGAGGAGAAGGAAGAAAAAGAGTAGGAGGATGATTGAATAGGGAGAAGAGTAGAAGAAATTAGTTGTACCTATCAGTAATGAGCTCGTGGAGGAAGAAGAGGAGCATCTCTGTCAGCAGCGAACTCAATCATGGAGGAAGAAGATGAGTAGACGAGCAACTCATTCGATGGTAGCGGCAACGTTGAGTAGGCAGTTAAGCAGGCAGCTGTGGCGTGGAGCAGGAGTTGAGCGGCAGCGACGACGGCGACCAGAGCACCAACAAATGGGGACAGAGGCAGAGGCGGCAAGCACAGGAGCAACGGGCGGCGGTGAGCATAGGAATCGTCGGACCTAACCCTCAATTGAGAATGAATGAAATAGAGAAAGGGGAAGAGTTTGGCTCGCGTGGGTGCTGTTAAGTTAACAATAGGCGTTAGTTATTAGAACTATCTGACGCTTAAAACTATAAGCATCAGTTACCAACAAAAAACCGACACTTCTGTTAGTTGACAGTCGTCGGTTCCAACTAGAAAAACTGACATCTATCAATATATTCCGATAAAAATAAATGTTCTCAAATTAAGAGTATAGTCGTTAGTTTCCATATAAAAACTGACGCTAAAGGGAGGTGAAATATTCACGGTTAAGCACGCAAAAACACATCGGCGTCGGTAATTGTAAGACAACCGATGATAAAAATTGGTCAAATTTTTGTCTTGTAGAAAACCTTTAGTCATCGATTGCTTTGTTAAAAACTGACGTTGTATGTTAAATTTTGGAGGTAATTATTTTCACTGGAGAATTTGGATTTTGGCGGTCAATTTTAGGCATCAGTTTCTTATTAAGAAACCAACGCTAAATAAAAAGTGATACCTGCGTCTGGTCGCCCTTCACAGATAGATGTTGGTTATTTTATTTAACCTATGTTGTATGGATTAGGCGTCAGTTTTTGTATACAACAGACGCCTGTAAATGTGACATTATAACTCATTTTTGTTGTAGTGTATGTGAACTACCTTGCTGCTAGTGTCATCCACCCTGAATGCACCGGGAATGTACTGAAGAAATTCATGCATGATGTGAAGCAGTATCACTGGGATGAACCGTACCTCTTCAAGCTTTATGCTAATGGTCTCTACAGATGTTGTATTGTTGAGGAAGAAGCCCAACTTATTTTAGGCAATGCCCCTCAGGCTCAGTTGGAGGCCATATGAGTTTGAAGAAAACTACTTTGAAGGTTTTGCAATGTGGTTTCTTTTGGCCAACCATATCTAAAGATTCCTACAACTTTGTTCTATCATGTGACAAATGACAGAGAACTGGTAACATTATGAATAGAGATGAGATGCCGCATAAGTTGTGGCAATAAGTCAAGATTTTTTATGTTTGGGAAATGGACTACATGGGTCCATTCCCAACATCACATGGATTTTCTACATCCTAGTTGTAGTGGATTACATCTCAAAATGGGTAGAGGCCATACCGACCATCACTAGTGATTCAAAACTTGTCATCAAAATGGTCAAAGATATTATTTTCCCCCATTTTGGAGTCCCACAAACCGTGATATCCGAAAGAGGTTCTCATTTTATGGAAAGAAGCTTCAAAGAGTTGCTGAGGAAATATGGTGTAACACACAAGGTAGCCTCCCCTACCATCCCTAAATAAGTGGACAGGTAGAGGTTTCTAACCGTCAACTCAAAGGTATCTTTGAAAAGGCAGTAGGCCACAACCAAAAAGACTCGTCAATGAAAATCAATGATGCCTTGTGGGCCTACTAAACCGCTTTTAAGACTCCTCTTGGAACTACACCATTTTGGTTAATCTATGGAAAGTCATGTCACCTTCCTACAAAACTAGAACACAAAGCATGGTGGGGAATCAAACAACTGAATTTTGACATGAAGAAAGCTGGCAAAGCCAGGATTCTACAACTTCAAGAGATGGAAGAACTCTAGATGATAGCTTATGAGAATGCACGAATCTACAAAGAACGCATGAAGCTTTGGCATGATGTTCATATGAAAATAAAAGATATAAAAGTGGGAGACCAAGTTCTACTGTTCAACTCAAGACTGAGGTTATTCCCAGAAACTTTGTTCTCACTGGTCTAGACCATACATTGTCAAGAGCATCTACCCGCATGGTGCTTTCATTTTATGGAGTGAACAGTCAGGAAAATTTGTGTCTAATGGCCAACACTTGAAAAGATACTACACCTTAGCTGACATATACACCAAAGCAATGCTAGATCTTACTAATCCAACGTGTCCACCAGAAAATTGAAGGATTCACGTCGAGCCATTGACGTAAAACAAAGGCACTTGTCGGAAGGCAATCCGATCCTTAATTTTCTTTTTACCTTTAGTTTTGAATTAGAAATTTTTTCACTAAATCGAAATTGCATCGCAAGATGCTATCTTAAGTTTTGATAGTCTTCAATTTTGATATTTTCATACGGAAGACACGTGTTGATTGGAATGCAACCACATCTGAAGGTCCAACCAGCACAAATTTTCCCCTCCATCTTGGATTTTGAGTTTGCTCAAGATGAGAAAATTTCTAAGTTCATGGTGGAGGTTGGGTGGTACGTACTTTACTTTCCACTCACTCCTATCTGTTTTAGACTTAAGATTTCATCATTGCAAATTTTGATCAAAATTTCAAAAAATTTTAAGTTTTCAAAGAAGTTGTATAGAAACTTGATGAAGTTATGACGTTTCTTGTTTCAAATAAAGCCCTTGCTTAGATGGCTAGTTTATCTTTCTATGCATTTTGAATCATTACACCCTCCTTATTCGAAGCAAGTCCTTAAGAGGACCATTTTTTGAAACTAGCATATTGATTGAAATCATCTTGTGAAGCTTATGAATCCTAACATCATGATCCTTATGCAAAAATGACAAGTGTCTGTCAAACTGATAGGGATCAAACATGTCATGCTTCCTAACTGACAAGTGGAACAATAGCATGGCATCTTCACTAGATCCTCATCAAGTCATTATTTGAGTAGAGTATGATAAAGAGAATGACCTGGTGCACTAAATTGTAAATCAAGTAGAATTTTGATTTGAACTCTCTTCTACACTTCTTCCACCATCTTCTTACCCCTCCATCCATCAAAAAGAAACAAAAATAGCCAAAATAGTGCCAAACCCTATGTTCGGGGTGGCACACCACCTCTCTCTTTATCCGCTTCTTCCATACCACTCAATTTAGTAGGGGTGTACAACAAAGAAAAGATGCCAATGTGCACACAAAAAAATGCAATCTCCAGTCAAATTGAGGAGAGATTCACACACAAAAAAATGCAATCAATGTAACTGCAACCATATAATAAATCTCGAGTCGAATAGAGGAGAGATATGAAACTTCCTTCCTTACCACCCTTCACTCCCTCTTCCACCTAAAGTCACAATGAATTCCTCCCTATCATGGAAAACACCAGTGTCTGATTAGGTGCACACTTGTTGTTCTACGAGTATCTCTGGACTCTTATAAAGCTATTAAAAACGCTTGTTGTTGGAAAAGGTGAGAAGCAAGTGATGTTGGAAAACAAACTTAGGAATGGAGATATGGTAAGATGTGTTCAGGGATCTCAGGAAGTTGAGATGCTTTGTCATACTGAGCAAAAAGGAAACAATTGTGATGTGAACATGAGGCAATCACACGAGTTGAAAGTATTCATTTGGCAACTATTTCAGATTTTGTGTTACTTGAGGATGAGCAACGTTTATGTTCAGGGTGTTTTGATCAATCCATATTTGTCATGATTTCAGTAACCATCTTGGGCCTAATTCGGCTCAGTACATTCACTTTTATCTCCTAAATCTTATAATATGCAATCTTTTTTAATTGATTGGACTATCAAGCTTACTGACTAGGCTCTATATGAATTTCATGCAAGTTGAGTAGGTCACGATGAAGTTGAATCTTCAACTGGGCCCACCCACTTGTTGCGGGCCCACCTTCACCCAAGAAGACTCTCACCAACCCTAGATCCTTCGTTCGATTCCACTTCCATGATCAACTTCACCCTTTCCATTGATCTCGATAACATCTCCTTCCACCTTCATCTTCACCTCACCTTCCATCAATAGCCATCATCACCGCCAGCTACCATCGCCGCCTCCAGTAGGTCTGCAGCTAATCACAGACGACCCCCACCTTCACCAGCACTCTCTGCACCTGCTTGCGGTCTGCTCCTCATGGTCCCAAGACTGATAGGACCTTCACACTTTGAGACTTCCATCTCCCTCTACCCTCGTAGTCCTCTCCACGCTGATCGTACCCCTAGCAGTCTCAAGACCATGAGCGCCCTCACGATCTCAAGAGCGTGAATGCCCTAGTGGTCTCCAAGATCGTGAGGACACTATCGGTCCTGATACCATTAACAACCAACTGTTCACCCTCTTGACCTGCACCCCCCGAAAATCTACTCCTCACGATCCCAAGACCGTGTGGAGGCTTCACAGTCTCCAAACCGTGCAAAGAACCTATCAATTTCCAAACTATGCATGAAGAACCTAGCGATTTCAAGAACATGGGGATGCTTTCAGTTTCAAGAATGTGAAAGTCCTAAATGGTCTCCAAATCAAAGATCCAACCCCCCTCTGCTACTATAAATAGCCACATCCAATAGCCATAGGGAGGGGGACTCGGGCGACACCGCCAAGCTGCCTCACGTAGGCTCGACACCTGGGAGGGAGTTCGATCAACAACAACCACTTCCAGGCTACACTATCAGGCGCTCGACCCCTGGGCAAGATCCCCCTCCACCACTAGGCTACGTTCATCCACGTTCGATCCCTAATAGAGGACAATCTCCTTAGCCAAGCCTTGTAGCAGTCATACACATCCATCCTATCATCCACTCCTACCTACGCCTGCACAAGTTGCTCATCCTACTACGAGCAAAGAGGACGAGAAGAGAAAGAAAGAGGCGAGAGAAGGTCTGCCTCGTTTGCCCCATCTGTCGTGGTGTCCCTCGCTCCTCATCCATATCAACTTTGAAGTGGCATAGAAGACCACGATCTTCACCGAGCTACGATTGTCTCCTTCACCATGCTCATGGCAGAATCCTCCCTCTCTCTTGTTCTTTTTGTTTCTCTCATCATGAGTGAGTAGTTTCCTTTCACTGGGGTGTGGGGACTAGCCCCGCTACCCATGCTTATATGTCCTTTTATTAAACTTTCCCTGGCTTGTATGTAACTTTTCATTTCATTGTTAATCTTCGATGTGTGCTTGTGGATTGATCACCTGCTTGCTTTTATCTTATTCGTTCCTATGTTGCGAGAACTTCAATATATAGGATTTGAATGTCGATTAACATGGTTGACTCCCTGACGAGAAATCAAATGGTATTCCCTGAAGTCATAAGTGAGTGATCTGTGAGGGGACGAGCCTTCTATACCATGGTGACGCTTTTGTGTGCCTAACACCCATATGGGCGGCTCGCAGCTTGAGTTGGATATCTGTAACTTTGGAGCCGTAAGTGTGTGATCCAGATGGCGATGAGAAATCTGATGCCTAAGGTGATGCTTACGCAAACCTAAACATCCTAATAGTAGGTTCACATCATCTCTATTTGGATAGTTATATCTAGCCTAGATGTTTGTGTTTGGATTTATTTGCATGTGTAGCAGTGGTGAAATTCGAGACCACACCAATGATCCCCATCATCAATCTAGATTCAACTTTAATCCTTCTCTTTACTTTCTTACAATTAGTTTAGTTCACCTCAAATCAAACCTTTGTTCTAAATATTAGTTTGACTTGAGCTAGACTCGACTAGCAACGATTCTTAAAAATGATGTCCTTTGGGATTCGATCCTAAACTATATTGCGATAAGACTCGTCCACTTGCGGGTGAAATTATTGCACAAGGTTTTGGTTAAAAACTCAGGGATTTCAACCCCAAGTGAATTTATCAGTGTGGTAATATACCACGTTATTACCCTGACTTCTTCCACAACAAATGTGATTATGTAACTATGTTAATTTTCAAATATGATCTGTATGCTGAATTTTCATTATCTTCCTCAGTTTTGGTAGTATATGATTCCCATGTGGAGTAGAAATCATTATTTCTATTTGGTTTGAATTTTGTCAAAAGATATATATTTGTCTCAACAACATCCCTTACCATGATACATTTGATGTTGTTGGTTACCATGTTGTTAGGAATTATGTGATGTATTTGATGAGGTTGTATCTTAGCACTACCAATAATTGTTCTTGTTGGTATGATATGAGTTGGGATGTTCTAGTGGTTCCTGTTCAGCTTGATTTAAATAATTGTGGTGTGTTCCTACTATTGATGATGGAACATTGCCAAGGGGGGATAGTTGGGAAATGTTATCATTGTTGGCCTTATATTAGGATGTTCACGAGTAAGATGGTCTCCCAACTAGTGATAGATGACCATAATCTACTGGGGAATCATGTGTTTGAGAGGCTTGGTTTTATGTAACTTATATTTTCAAGACAAACGATTTTTCAAGTGTTGCATATCTTGGCTTTGAGTAGTTTCCATGTTTATATTTGGTTAAGCACGCATAACTTATATTTCCAACAACAGATTTAAATGTCCACCCATGCCATATGATTCTTATGAGGTTTTCATGGCATCTTGTAGCAGAAAAGTAAGTTCACAATGTATATCTGAGTAAGTTTATAGTGTTTTTATATTAAATTGAGTACAAGATTCCAATTTAAATTCTATTTGCATATATGATACCCTATTGGACAATGGCTACATCCAAGTCCAATAGAGGGACATGACATTATGGTTGTAGAATAGGATAATTGAGGATAACTTCATCATGACATATGCTCACATTCTCAATAGGTTAGAGATGTCCAACAACATGGGAAGTGGTAAAAGGCTTTATCTTCCAATTGATAGTAGTGTGATTGACTCCTCTTTACAACTACTTCCATTCCATTAGTTGATATTTATCTATTTTGGTTTTTCTATTCTTTTTATGTTTCCAATTACATTATGTTCCATTCTAGTACTCATTGTTTATATGTTCCAGTTTTCCTATTCTTTTTCTATTTCAGATTAGATTATATTTCCATTCTAGTACTCATTATTTATCTATTCTAGTTTTTCTATTATTTTATTGTTTTAGATTATGTTATGTTTCCATTCCTGTACTCGTTTTTTAATTGTTCCAATTTTTCTATTTTTTTCTTTACAAGTTATGTTATATAACCAACACCTTCAATGTTCAGCAGTAAAACTTACTTTGTATATGCAGCAGAAGGCCCAAATGAAAATGGAAAAGGTTGTATATCCTTAAGAAGAATGGAATTTTGTTAATTCCATTTTTTAAACGAATGAATTTATATCAAAACCTAATGTCACTTATTGTGAGTGTAACTTCGTAAGTTAGCAAAAATATTGATTTATTATTCACCAATAAAAATCTACTTTAGAACTAATATCCTATTTATGGATCTTTTTCAATACATGATTTTATTTATGCATGATGGATATTATATCATGTACTCCATCGACTTCCCTAGTAGGAGGTTCCTTTGTCTCAACAACATTGGGTGTTAGGAAACCTTTGACGCTTTGTACATGACACTTTAGGAAGTAGTTATGGCAGGCATGAAGTGGTGCCTGGAGACAACTAGTGATCCATCCAAGGATGTAGTGAAATGGAATGATTGGCATTGAGAAGTTGTAGTTTTTCTTCTTAATCCTGCTATAAATGGTTGTGGATTCTTTCTAATGTTGATGATGGAAGCATGGAATGGGCACATTATGCAGGAATGTTTCCATCAATGGCCCAGTCAATCATTTGTCAAAGAGTTCTGAATGAACGATGTTCTAGAACTTATTGATGCTAGACATAACTGCCTAAAGCTCTGTGTTTTCAACTTCAAGTTAGATGGTTGTTACAACTTCGATATTCCTAGTTAAGGAAATGTTCCAAAATCAAAACATATGCACAATGTCAATTTTATATGTATCTTATCTTGAACACCAGTCTTGATTGCACTAGTATCAATATATGTTCTAATATTTGGGTTTTTAAATCATATTTGATACACAATGAATGAAGTTGAACTAATGTATTAACCATACTCCATATTCAAGTAAATCTGTATTCACTATTATCCTAAACTAATATTCACTCTTAAACTATAGTATGCACTCTTTAATTAATCCAATATTCACTATTTAAGTTAACAATGATTACACCAGTATTTATATATGTCTACTCTAGGTTTCACTCTTTAATTATACCAATATTTTATTTGTTGACCAAGATATAACAAGGATCTGATAGCTCCCCCCACAAAGCATTATGTATTCACTGACCCATTTTAAAATACTGTGTTACAAACAAAATATTTATTAAATTATAATAATGCCCCTCACAATAATCTGATGCTGTCCAAATCTGATCATATTATTAAATGTGCATGCTTCAAGTTTCTTTCTACACTAAGAAATGTGAAGTTGAGCACCTTATCAAGGCAACATTTAATTTGATTGTATTACCACATGTTCACAATGAATATTCCATATTTAGTCTATCTCCCAGTAAAATGAGCTTTCTTCGTTGATTGCATTGAGATATATTATTCTTTAATACATGATTTAAGTTTCATTTCACTGATCCATGATTTAGACATGTCAGGACAAGGATCCATCATGTAGCGTAACTAATAGTCACTCATAGTTGGCCAGGATATAAGTGTCTATGTATGAATATCATAGGCTAACAACCGTCTCAAACACATATTAGATTAACATTCATTTCCAAAATACATTAGAACTACACACATTTTGTTTTGTACAACGATTTAAATAAAGATAGAAAATTTTGTTGACAACGTTCGTTTCAAAAGTTTAGAAGATGGGCTATCTGAATCTTTCAAATTATCCAAGATTGCACAAGGAACTTCTGATGAAAGTAATGGATATTCCTAGGTTCCACCTAAGTACATAAGTAGGAAAGGTAGTGAAAAGGGTATGTAGGACTCTACACTTAGTAAACAAAGCAAGGTACAATAGACTACTTTGTGTAGCACGACGGCCCAGAGAAGATGGGGAAAGAAAACTAGCTCCAACATAGGAGTCTGGATCAGCAGGATGTAGCGGAGCTAAGTACACATCCTCTAGTGTTGGATCAAATGAGGGAGGATCAAGGTGGCCAAATCTATTTTACACACTCCTGGTATGTTCCTCTTCTAGCCATCGACTTCCCCTAGCCTCCCAAATAGTTCATGCATTCCCAAGTGGGACTACAAAGCTGACAGGGCCCTACACATTGTGAAGTAGGAAACTAGACTATTAGGGTATGGAAGCAATAATGATATCACTTAGGCAGTTGATTATTTTAATTGGTCATCGATTTCACATAATCAAATGTGGATATTGAAGAACGAGACCTATTCAACACATATAAGATCCCCAAAAGAAATTCCTACTTTTTTGACGAAGCCTTCCTACCCTTATCAAAATGCCAATCCGGTGGGGTTTTAGTACAGGTGTAGGGAAAAATAGCTGGTGTGATGAAGGTTGTCTATCTAACCAATGTATTGCTCCATGACGCAAAGGAACCTGTCCTATGGGAAAAGGAGGAAATTGTGGTACACCCTAGGGTGGAGTGCCTTGTCAAAGGAATGTGTACCAACTAACATGGTTATTTGAGATAAGGGATAAGTGTCAAATCTTGAGTTCATAGTGCATGTGGAGTGTACCGTCTGTGACTAGGTTTCACCAACACATGAACCAACGATTGACCTTAGTTTGGGGTATAATTGTAGAAGTAGTCAATGCCACACTAGGAAAAAGCTTTCTTCCTTCCTAGACCTGAAAAGGCAACATGACTATTGCATTATTATATTCATCAGTTCCCAATATATTTGATAGATAGGAATATGAAAAGGTATATATGTTTCTACCATCTAAGAAATTAAGAAATCTGATACTTTAAGTTATTTAAAAACTTATCCTATGTTAGTTATGTGGTGAGCATAGTAGAGGGGAAACTTTTTTCTAATATTTGAACTTTTTGTAAATACACTCTCTTCTCCCCTCCACCCTCAACTCTGGTAGTGAGAGGAGTGGTTGAAGTTCTCTTGGATAGATAACAATTTAAGAAATTATCAAGGATTGCGATTTACGTAGAAAAAATAGGATAATTTCAGATTTTATACTCTTAATATGATTATTCATTAATGAAGCATACTAAAAAATGTTACTAATGTGATTTTAGAACTAGTAATCATGTAAATATCAGATCATGATCCTATATGTATTTGGAAATAAACAATGTTCATGGGTTTTTATGTAAAATTGATAATGATCCAGTATGGAGGTTTCAATCGGTAAGCTTTTTAGGTTTTTATAAAAAGCCCTTGTCTCATAGTGGTGGCCGGCAACAGCCATCGAAGTTTGAAAACGTGTTCCAGGTCCATTAGAGTTGGAAACCTACTTTCATTAGATCTCATCGATTGCAATAGAGTGGTTAGGTGCTTTGATCCCTCGATCTCTCTTCTCTAACTCTCTCAATGGCGTGAAGATTGCAGCACATGTGCATAGTTTCCCCCATTTCTAAGATTAATGAAACCATCACTAGTATAAATACCACCTATAACATCAGTTCAAAAATTCCTATAATGCTGATTTTGTATTGACACCTATGTGGGTGACACTACAACCAAGGACCTTCTATGTCGGTTTCGAGGGAAAGGAAAACCCGACAACATAGAGTTAGTGTCGATTTCTATAGAAATTGAAATAGATGGCTCAATTGATAACTGAGAGAGATACCGGTGTCATGGTATCGCTCTGTGTTATTAGTTCCATGCAAAAGATCATCACTATAGCACAACTATGTCTCTGGTTTCTTATTGATGAATCGACAACGCATAGCGATAACATGTCTTGGAAGCACAATCGTGCTGGGCAGCATGACTGTATTGCCCAGTATGACATTGTTGCCTAACACGGCCATGTTGCGGGCTACGTTGAATGGGGTTGTGTAGGATGGAATGACCATATTGGAATAGTTATGTCATTAATTTTGTTAAAAAATTGATGCCACAAATTTATAACATTTGTTTTATCGTAACAATGACACTGCATATATGTTTTTTATATAACATGTCTGAAGACATATTGTCTTGTAGTTCATTAGGATGTAGAACTTGTAGTTCATTAGAACTGTCATTTCCTTCATGTGTTTTGCTTAAGAATAGGATAAAATACGTACAAAACCTACAATAACAAACACATACACACAATTCATCCACCCACATACATTTTCCTTCTCTAATTCAATTCTCTTCAACACTTCACTCTATTCTCTAATTTAGAAAACACACATACAATTTTATTTTCCAATTCCATTATCATGACATGCACAAATGAAATAATCATTGTATTCATTCTTCTTCACATTCATTCACACATATGCATATATGCACACATCATTCACATATGGACCAGCAATTCACTTGCATCAAATTTAGAGTTATAAAAAAGTAATTTCCATCACATGTATATATCAATAATGACATCAAGGTTTAGGAACTCATATTTTAATCCAATCAAATTCAAAGTTGACTTCTGTAATGTCTGGGCCCTCTTCTCAAGGCTCTAGTAGAGTTTTAGGAATGACGACTGGCCCCACAAGCCACCACTAGCCTTAACTGTGCACTTTGTCCACACTGACGCGCAAGCCAGGATCAACTTCCTGATTGGTCACCCATCCTAGTACTACTCCAAGCTGAGCACACTTAACTATGGAGTTCTTTAGAGATGGGCTCCCGGAAAAGGAGATGCACCTTGGTGATATGGGTAGTCCAATCATTCCTTTTAAGAGTGTTTTATCTGAGGCCTCAAATCCTGGGATGTTACAATCTTCCCCACTTAGACTCTTGACGTCCTTGTCAAGGCTCAACTATAAGGACTCATAACATCACCCCATTTCAGTGCAGACCCAGAATGGCCCATGGACACCCATCTCCCGATCACAGATTACCAGCGCAAGGGTGGCTACGTCAACCATGGACAACCCTTTCCTACATGCCTGGACTGCACGGCTCAAGACTGGCATGTCACATGCCCATGTGGGCCCCACCTACTGGAGGGGTTATGGCTCTGATACCATTTGTAACGTCTGGGCCCACTGCTCAAGGCTCTAGTAGAGTTTCAGGAATGACGACTGGCCCCACAAACCACCACTAGCCTTAACTGTGCACTTTTTCCACACTGACGCGCAAGCTAGGATCAACTTCCCGACCGGTCACCCATACTACTCCAAGCTAAGCACACTTAACTATGGAGTTCTTTAGAGATGGGCTCCCGGAAAAGGAGATGCACCTTGGTGATATGGGTAGTCCAATCATTCCTTTTAAGAGTGTTTTATCTGAGGCCTCAAATCCTAGGATGTTATAACTTCCTTAATGAAGGAGTTTGCCCATTCTTTTCTTCTCATATCTCATTTAGCTCTTCATTTGTATAGGGCTCTGTCTTGTCAATCAACTGCAAAGAGAATGACATATTCAAGAGTTTGATTTGATTTTATATATTATTAAATAAGACTGTATACATACGATTATTAAGACTATACAAATTACTTTTTGTATACAATGGATGTCTAGTATCTTCTATCTGAGAATCAGATCCATATACCACATCATGTAGCATCCACATTCCCTATTTGTACATTTTTAGATGCACATTAAACACTCTAGGGTTTTCTAGTCTGATGTGACCATAAAGTAGTCTACACTTTGTATCAGATTTAGGCCCAATGTCACGCCCATTTTTTGATGGTTGGAATCCATAAAATCAAGCCATAGAGGAGTCTACAACTTCTATATCCAACTCAGACATAGGAATTTAATCTATTACACAAGTGCACAAACATGCCTCACCTAGTGCGAGTTTGGCTATTGCATGAGCTACACCATTACCTACTCTAAGGATATGAGAAAAATTAAAAGAAAGAAAAGACATAGAAAGGAAGAAAAAAATCTTCTACGATGAGGCAAAGGTGGTCTTTCTTACTATTTGGATCACACACGACATTAACTAGAACACTAGAATCAGACTCAAACAGAACTTTGGTAAATCCCCATTCCTATGCCTTCTTTGTACATGCTAGCAACAACATAGATTCGCTTACCTATATGCAGGTTGCAAACTTCATCTTCTCCCCCAAGATAACTTGGATCGTCCCCTGAGCATCATGGAAAATTTCACTCAGTCCTATGCCATCTCTCTTTCTAATAACTACATTGCAATTGATCTGAATGATACCTTCATCTAGAGGGAACCAATGCCTTGTGTTAGTTGTTGGATTCTAAGCTGAGATCTCCTCTTGTCTCTTATTTCCTTCTCTATACTCAACAATGATGTTTGTGCAGGTTCCAATATGGAGCGATAATTCTTTCTTTTGCTCATTAAATACTCTTTAATTTTGGCAAAGAGCATATTCCCTACATGGTGGCCATGTCATTTTCCATGTATTCTTCATCCAAGACGTCATTAAGGAAGCACAATGCCTTCCTTGGAGTACTAGACAAGAGTTTTTCGACCACAAGATGTGCTGGATCACTAGCCCGATCCTTCTTTGCTTCCGTGTAGTTAAAAATCATATGCGTTATGGTTTCTTTATCAACGTTACATAGCTTGCATCTATCATCCACCTCACAATGCCTATCTAGAAAAGTGTTCATTATAGATAGAACCCTTGTGCATGCTCTCCCTAGAATGTCTCAACATTGAAGAAAAATTGGTACACCATATAATATTCCATACTTTATCATTAGTGGCATTCCTACTAGCAAGGAATTCATCTTTGCCTAAGTGCCCAATCCAATATGCTGATTTAGTTGTGAACATTCACTTTGGATTTTGGCATCATATTGGACTATCAACTCAAAATGTCCTACTATTTGAAGTGGCCAAAATATTAGCGCATACCTCTACAGGGAAAAACAACAACAACTTGTCTTCATCTCACGCGGCCCATTGAAAATCCATAAGCTCATGTACCCACACTGGTGGGTTTGTATCTTGGTCCATTTATGCCTTGGGTGTGTCATATTTATTGCTCACCCACCTATCTATTCATATATATTTATACACACCATTTCCTACTCTCCACTTGATACCTTCCAAAAGAATGAGTTTTTCTTTGCACAAACTTATCCACATGGAGCTGGGGTTGTAGCCTTTTGATGCTTCAAAAATTGAAGTACTCACAAAGTGTGAAACAATGGTTTTTGCATTAATTTTGTGGATGAAATATCTATTAAGGTGTGTAGGATGTGATGGAGTGGACTTTTGGAATTCAAAAATGTCCAATGATACAAGTGAAGTCATGCATGTTGAGTTGTTTTGAGAATCCCAAGTGTTTTAGTAAAGTTGGAGTGTTGATTGAGGTTTGTATAATAATTAAGATCCATACGTTTATGCCTATTTGAGGAATTTAATTGATTGGTCTAACAGTTGGGTTTTGACACCAAATTCGTGTACAAGGTACCTTGAGTATTGTGTAAGCTATGGTTAAAATTTTGTGGCAATTGGGTCCTCCTAGAGAGAGATAGTTAGGTTTGAAATTGGTGAAATAATGTGCATATTTGATGTTCATACACCTAAGTTTGTGGCTTAATGGATGTATCACGTGCCCCTTGGTTTAGGATGCATCTGCGTCGACAAATCCTGCCCATTCGTGGCTAATATGATGGTTGAGGCCCTTGGCTTAAGGGAAGCCACAGATTGGGCTGTAGCTGGCTTCAACATGGACTGTAGATCGTGGATCTCCTAGCTGTGAGTTTGTCCTCAACCTCCAGTGTTGGGACTCAGACGTGGGGTGTTTGTGACCCACGAGGGATGCCACGACCACCTAGGACGTGCATAAAGGGGGTGATCAGAGTGAGGAGTTGGCCTCGCCTTCCCAAATACAATCACCTCGACCCTATTTTCGTTGCTTTTTGTGGAGTAGAGAGAGAACGAGCCCCACCCCTCACGTGGTTATCCACTACGGCGTACAGGTGGTAGTCGAAGGTGTAGCTCATAGGTAGAGGGGCAATCAGAACAAGATGAGAAGGGGAAAATGAAGCTGGAGATCTATAGTTCTCATCCCAGGCCTTTCCAATCTTTTCCGCGCAGGCTTCTTTAGGCGCCCAACTCTGTTTTGCTGCCAGTTGAATGTGGAGCTCGGGGAGGTGCGAGCAGTGCATCGCACTACAAAAGGACACCTCAGTCGAGTTTCTGGAGGTCATGCAAATGCCTTGGAGGATTTACTTTAGAGCTTCATGGAGCTGAAGCATTTTGCCTCTTTTGCTCCGTTGTGCCTGAATTAGGCGGCGATGGGCTTGTGGGGATGGATGATTGGAGGTTCTAGGGTGAACCTAAGCAGTCGTGGAGGTCAAGAAGATGTCATCGAAGCTTTGGGCAGCATTCTGATCTGATGAGGAGTGTTGGAGGAGGGTCGACTTCTCACCAGAGTAGGGCCTAGCGATGACGCTCTCGCGAAATAGGGCAGGCGCATCGCTGGATCACGAGAAGAGAAAATAAGCGAGAAAGGGGGTAGCGTGATCGAGTTGGTGGATCCTTGGATCTGTGGAAACAAACTTAGGATCCAGACCGAGTCCCAACGAGAAGAGAGGGAGCAACACCTCTGCCATGTGTCACCTCCGGATTGGCACATGAGGTAATTATATCCCAAAATGCTCAAATCTTCTTTAATTCACAGTAAATAGATCGATGATCCAAAAAATACAAGGTACCGAAATTCTCAAAAAAATGTGTAGAACATAGTGGAATGCTAATATCAGGCTTTTGATGCACTCATATCAGTGATATCATGTTAGTGGTGAAATTCTCAATTGATGGATAATAAATATTTAATGAAGACCTAAAGTTATGATAATGTCTCAGTAACTCTGAAATGTGATATATAATCCATAAATATCGTATATAATGATGCTTGGATACGAAAACATATAATTTTCTTTACATGGCTAATTAGGGATAATAACCCTAATTATTGTGCAATAATTACAAGTATGCTCAATAAATCTTGAAAACTCCAGAATATGTTCACAACACTATATGGAACATAATGTGAAATGAACATATCAATTTTATGCACATAATTCATGTTATTCTGATTATGATCCTAAAATGTTGAGAAAACCCTAGTTTGGGTTAATGCATGTAACCTAGGGTTAATATGTGCACATAATCATATGTAATCAAATAATCAGATTATTGATACTAATCTGGAATATGACATCAGTAAGATAATTCTAAGACAAGAATACAAGTAATGATGCACATATCCTAATGAGATAAGCTAAACCCTAATGAGCACGACTTGGGTTAAGATGACATGTAAGATGATGAGAATCTGAAGAAAGCATATGATCTTGTCTTGATCAGGGTTTGAGGAAGGATATAGTTGACATCAAGAATATGGTTTAGGATGTCTCTTTTCAAGGTACGCCATTGCCTCTTACTTGGCTTATTATACTTGGCATATGGTATTGGTCGAAATGATTATTCTTGTATGCTATGTTGGTTGAGATTTCCATACTGATTGTTATGAACACATTAAACACAGTATATATGTTCCATTATATGATTGCACTAATTCTCTTTAGTAGCATAGTGTTGGAAAATGATCATTCTCTTTGGTAGCAGATCACATTTTACAATGATTTAACTCTTTGGTAGTAGATCATAAGGCCTTACATCTCATACTCTTTGGTAGATGAGATGATGCATTATTCCCTCAGGTGGAAAATGTATGGATATATAATGGAAAATGTGCTTAAAATATGTGTTCTCTTTTTATAATGAATATCTTTGTGCAAGTATACACTTTTCTTATATTCTTCTGTTACTGCCAAGTATATTTGTTTTATCTTTTTGCCAAGATATGATGAGTGGTATATAAAAGACACATAGGCGTACTCAGTACAATATTCTTAAATATTGTGCTGACATGTACCACATGTAATCTTTTGTTTAGGTTGTGGACATGTGTTCTTGAAGATCCAGGATAGTGAGAGTTGTGTGGCGAGCTGATGTACATGTGGACCTATTGTCTTAAGTTTCTATAGTTTAGTGGTAGTAGATGTATATGTATAAGTTTGTTGTTCAATATGTAATATCAAATGATGTAGCAATTCATGTTGTAATTATATGTTGAATGGTGAACGTGTTGTGGTTTTATTATTGTTCATGTGTTACTGTTGATTTTCTTATGGCTTCCTCTGATTTTATTCTTCTTAGCCTAGTGTGTGGTGTTTAAATTGAGATTCTTGCTGAGGTGAGGTTTCAATTTGGACGTCACACATCAGATTAAGTTTTAGAAAATCTGGGGACGTCACAGGTAGTATCAGAGCATGAACAATAGCAAAACATTTCATTTTCTCTTTATGCAACTCAAAACCAAAGAACCTTGAACTTAATAATCTTTAGGGTTAGATTAGTCGTCTTTTAGAGACTAGATCTGACCTAGTCTCTAGGTTAGCACCTAGATGTCGAAGAACTAGGTCTAGACTGGTGCTTGTTGTATAGCAAGTATGTCCTTAGATGTTGTTCTTTCCTTATAGTGTAGCATTATGGGACGTTGCATTATTTAGAAATGGCGTACATCAAGGGAAGAGAAACCTTAAACATATGGCACTCATTGTCTAGAGTAGCTACACTAGTCTACACCATGTTCTCACCTTTGTCACTAGTTTTCAAGATATTATACTCTCTAGTATGTGTGGGACACTTATTTTCTGGATTTGGTTTTTGATTCCAATCAGATTGAACCTTGGTAGTTTTCTCTGACACATGTTTTATCGAAGAAAAACTATATAATATTTTATTAGATATGTATTACAAAATTGTGTCCCCACACATGTACGAGTAGGAGGTGGTCATGTAACCTAAATAAAAGTGAATGACATCAGTCTAGAAGAGAGAGTAGTTCTAGATTAGATATCTAGAGCCTTGTTGGAATATATGTGATAGATGGAATAAATGAAATAAGTTCTAATAATATTAAGTCTTATATAGAAGATATAAGACAATTATGATGATCTATGTTTTTCTTCAAGGACTTAAGTTCAGTTTTGAGGATTTCAGATAAACTTTGATGATGCAAGTAACTAGGCTTTTATGTGAAACGATACGATAAGTTAAGATAGGATTTGAATCAGCAAGAGCATCAATATCTTTTACAAAGGAGGACCTCTAGTGTTAGGACCAATTTTAGGGTTAACTCTAGAGAGAGTGAGACCCATTGGGAGAACGTTAGAGAACCTAAACTCCAAGATATGAGAATTATGAGAAATATGTGATATGAAATGTCCTAAACTAGACTACTCCTAAGTGAATGAGTTGAGTTGCTCTATGTGTGATTCCTATAGTTTTGATGAACCCTAGATGTCCTTTTGGGGACCAAACCCTAGATTCAGAGAGAGGCTAGTTATATGTGCATGTGAACATGAATATGAGTACCTGCCATCTGGGTGAGGGAGAGAGCCCAAGACCCTGGAGGAGGTGGCTATGTTAGTTTCTGTGAAGCCTCATGCTCGGGTTGGTGGTTCCTTGTAGTAATCTAGTGGTGTAGATGAGAGAGATAGTTGGGTAAGAATGTCTCATATATAGAGAACCTACGAAGAGAATGTCATAGCATGTTTTGGTTTGTGCTTATGTGGCTAGAGCTTATATGGCTATCTACTAGTGCCAACGAGGTAATCTGAGAACCCTAGACTAAGAGAGGGAGGATAAAGTTTTGTGCGTATCAGACACTCATAGAGTTGAGTTATCTCAGAGAGACTGAGCATGGTACTACCCTCATGATATGGGTTAGGAGAACCTCATTTAGACTAGATAAAGTTTTTGATATATGTTTGAGGAGCCACTTGTATAAGTTTGTCTAGAACAACCATGATAGAATATATGTGTTCATGATCTAACATTGAGATATGATAGTGGATATGACATGATGGAAAACTAAATGATGGTTGAATAGATATTCATTCATTAATGGTTAACCATGTACATGAACAATGATGATAATGTGAAAGTATAATGAGATGAAACTAGTGATACGTGTTACATGAATCTTAATGACATGACATGGTTAATAAATCTAGTGATGAAATCACTGATAAAGTTTGCTAACTAATAGGTGAATGAAATAAAATCAAATGAATGAGACATGTTACATGAGGTGTTAAGCTTAGTGATTAATAAAGATGGAAAATATAGTTTGACAACTAGCACAACATAATGATTATGATACCTTGATATAATGGGTTAACTTTTGTTAACTCCTTTAGAACATGGTAATATGATGACGGATCCCTAATTCATGGGTAAAGATAAGGATGAAACCCTAACAATGAGATATGTTATGACCTAATCAAAGTTTCTAAACCCTTGCTTGAGCCTTCTATGAAGTGGCGATTCACCTAAGATGTTTTAAAACCTCCAAATTATAGTTTGCATATGGCTATGGAGCTTTGTTTTTGGATATGTTGCACTTGAAGTGGATCTGTACATATGGATGAAGACCTTTTGGTTTTCCTTGGAGTACGAGGAAGGTTTAATTTTGAGGACGAAATTTCTTTTAAGATGTATATAATGTGAAAGACTGGTTTTTGCCTTAATTTCAAGGACAAAATATCTTTTAAGGTGTGTAGGATGTGATGGAGTGAACTTTTGGAATTCTAAAATGTCGAATGACACAAGTGAAATCATGCATGTTGAGTTGTTTTGAGAATCCCAAGTGTTTTAGTAAAGTTGGAGTGTTGATTGAGGTTTGTATAATGATTAAGATCCATAAGTTTATGTCTATTTGAGGAATTTAATTGATTGGTCTAACAATTGAGTTTTGACACCAAATACGTGTACAAGATACCTTGAGTATTGAGGAAGCTACGGTTAAAATTTGGTTGCAATTGGGTTCTCCTAGAGAAAGATATTTAGGTTTGAAATTGGTGAAATAATGTGCATATTTGATGTTTATAGACCTAAGTTTGTGGCTTAATGGATGTGTCACGTGCCCCTTGGTTTGGGATGCGTCTGCGTGGACAAATCCTAATCATTCATGGCTAATCTAATGGTTGATGCCCTTGGCTTAAGGGAAGCCACAGATTGGGTTGTAGTTGGTTCAACATGGACCGTAGATCATGGATCTAATGGTTGTGAGTTTGTCCTCAATCTCTAGCGCTGGGACTCAGACGTGGGGTGTTTGTGACCCACTAGCGATGCCACAACCACCTAGGACTTGCATCAAGGGGGCGATCAGAGCGAGCGGTTGGCCTCGCCTTCCCAAATACAATCACCCTGACCATATTTTTGTTGCTTTTTGTGGAGTAGAGAGAGAGAATGAGCCCCACCCCTCAGCTGGTTCTCCACTATGGCGTACATGTGGTAGCTCAGAAATAGAGGGGCGATCAGAACAAGATGAGAAGGGGAAAAGGAAGCTGGAGATCTATAGTTCTCATCCCAGACCTTTCCAATCTTTTCCACGTAGGCTTCTTTAGGCGCCCAACTCTGTTTTGTTTCCAGTTCAAGGTGGTGCTCGGAGAGGTGCGAGGAGTGCATCGCACTACAAAAGGACACCTCAGTCGAGTTTCTGGAGGTCTTGAAAACCCCTTGGAGGATTTACTTCAGAGCTTCATTGTAACATCCCTGACCTGGGTTATGTACTAACCCAATGTGTTTTGCCTAAATAAAGTTGATTATATGCTTTCTTGTATTTCTTAAAAAGTAATTAAGGCTTTTGAGGAACTTATATTTCATTTTCAGTCCTTTTTGAATCATGTTGAAACATTGTTTTGTTAACAATGGACTAAAGTGAAAATTACCCAAGTAGAGGGATTAAGATGCAATTGCACTTGTTAAGATGTTCCTCTGATGTTGAGACATCATGAGAATGAATATAATATGGTGGTATGGATTCCACAAACTTGAGCACCAAAATATAGCTTGAAGAGCAATCCTTATTCATTAAAACCTAGTTTTGGTGTAAAGTCCAATTTACCCAAAACCTAGGGTTCAACATGCAAAATATCACTTCTATAGAGTCTCTCATGTTTCTTGGAATCAAGTAGAGCAAAGAAAATGAGAGGGGCACCTCATTTGTATGATCATGGAAGAGAGAGAATCTTGATATTAAACTAATCAAGATTTAAGCACAAAAGGCTATTTAATATAACTTAATGCAAAAGGGAAATATATTAATTTTGGAGCCCTTCAACAAAAAATTGGAGGATGTGTTTGCAATAGTTAGGAAGAGCTTGTGCCATGCTTGGGAACCAAAAAGATATTGGATGAACTAGAAGTTATTCACATTATTATAAAATAAAGCAATATCCAATAAAAGGATGGATATTAACACATAACTCTTTAAGATGCTTAGTTCTTTTCCTTTAAACCTTGGATAATGGAGGAGTTTTTCATGGTTATAGAAGGTGGCCACGTAGCCAAGTAATGGAGGAGATTTTTGTGGAATTATTTGGAATAAAAGGAAATAATCCTCTTCTTTCCATTTTCCTTGAAAAACTCATAAATATATATATGTATCTTTTCCAACAACACAAATGATTGTTTCCCTTAGTTATTTTCTTCATCACCTTGCTTTGACCAACCAAGGGAGAGCTCTGGACCAGAGGAAGGACGAACACAACCTGTAGGTGAGTCTTTATCATCATCTACCTCGAATTCTTGGGGGAAACCATAAAACAAGGTTAGATTCATGGTTTTCTTCACTTGGTTTCCTTTCCTAGCCATCTTGCTCATCTAAAGATTGAGGAACGAACCTTGGACAACTACTGGAACTCAATTCACCATTAAATATATGGAGCTTGGAGCTCTGGATCAGTTCTAGAGGCGGGTTTTATAACTCTAAACCTTAAGCTTTGCTAATGCATCCATCTCCTTAATAATCATTGGTTATTTCCTTCTTTGGTATTCTTTTGGTTAATTGCTATAACCTCCATGAATAATAGCGACAGTTCTTGGTTGTTCTTAGGAATAATATGATGATGTTAACTTTGATTCAAATCCAAAGAAAATTGCTTTAGCAAACGGTTTGGTTTGGTTGCTCAAAGGGTTTCCCAAACCGTTTGGGAGCAAACGGTTTCAACCAAACCTCATAGAAGCAAACGGTCCAAGACTGTTTGGAGGCGTTGACCAAGCGTTGACCATTTGGAGATCTGTTGAAAATAATGTATACTAATCACCTACCAAAAATTATCAATGAACTCCAAATGGTTCACTAATTAAAGGTCCATCGACCAGCTAAACCCTAATCGGGTTAATTGCTGATTTGATAATTGAATAAAGTTGAAGTTTGGGTTGAGTGACCCAAACAGTTTCAAAACCATTTGGGGATCACCCAAACGGTCTCAAGACCGTTTGGTGATCACCCAAGACCATTTGGAGGTCTAGGGTTAAGTATAGTTGACCAATTGAAGATCCAAAGGTTCTAATTTGAAGTACAATCAATTGTTGATATGGTGATCAACTCAATGGATCAAACCCTAATTGGATGACTTGGTTTTTGGTGTTGACTTGGACAAATGGTCTCAAGACCGTTTGGAGGTCATCCAAACAATCCCAAGACCATTTGGGGTCAGGTCATGACCAAATTGGATGATGGTTCAATGGGTTCAAATCAATTTGACTCACATTGAAATATGTTGAAGGGTCATCGATTCCAAACCCTAATCCAATTGATACAAGCCCTAATTGATGATCAATTGAGGGTCAATTGAGGGTCAAATCAGTTGAAGGTTGACTTAATTAACTCCATTAAATGATGTTTATAGGTCCAATTGATGATTGATTACATGTATTGAATCGTTGAGGGGACCAACATTGGAAACCTGAATTCAATTTGAGGTGTTGGGACCATACTTGGTCCATGCGGTTTTGAGGTGGTTTGGACCAAACAGTCTCAAGACCGTTTGAGTCTAAACCGTCTCAAGACCATTGGGACCAAACGGTCTCAAGACCATTTGGGACTAAACGATCCCAAACCGTTTAGGTTCATGCGGTTTCAAAACCGATTATGTCCATGCGGTTTCAAAAGTCAAACTTGGGAAAATGGTTTTCACCCCCAACTTTGGCAAACGGTCTTGAGTGTGCAACTTTACCAAACGGTCTCAAGGGCAGACCAAGACTTCATGAAGGTCCAAACGGTCTTAGACCGTTTGGAGGTTTTGTATGTAAGACCGTTTGAGGTCTAAGTTAGTCAAGATCGTTTGGAACCTTAATGGCCAAGATCGTTTGGTGGTTGATTAACCTAAACCCCATGGATACTTAAAGTGGTTAAAGGACAAAGTGACTAGTTAACTAATACAGGATGTAATCAAAGGTGATCATAGTACTTGTACCTTAATGGGATAGGGAGATTGAAACCCATGAAGTAATTAAGCTCTAATAATTTCAATGGTAATGATATAAACCATGAAGTCAATTCTCTTTCATGATTGAGTTAACTTAACCTAATCAAGGCTGAAGCTAATATCATCCAATAGGGTATGAGAGAGAAAAGGCTTCTTATATGAATAATAATCAAGTAATGGACTTCCAATATGAATGAATGCCTAATTAGGGTACGATCCATGTTAGTGAGATCATGAAAACCCTAATTATGATGGTTAATGAGTCTGAACCCTAATTGAGGGTAATAATGGAAGTATCCCTATTACATTATGATGATGTGATCTTAATTCATAATGATAACATGGTAAACCTTAATTAAAGGTACTTTGTTGATCACTCCTACTTAGGGTGAATAGTAAACCCTAAATCAAGGTATGTGAATAGTAAACCCTAATTCTGGGATATGCTTTATAGCATGAAGCTCTAGGATTAGTTAATGAAATGAGGAATCACTATTCCTAATTGAGCTAAGGGGTTGGTTAACCCTAATTGAATTAAAAAGGGAAACCCTACCCCTAGTAAGGGCATAGTGGTGCAACCCTTGAAATAGTGATGCTATTATTATGGTACATTGTTCTAATATAGAAATAATGTGCCTGTTATCATTTGTATTAATCATGCAGGTTTTTATGAAATAGTAAGCATAGCCAGGTAAGAGATATGATGCCATATTCATTGAAAGAACTTTATAAGCTTTGAAAGTAATGTTATGCTATGTTGCCTAGAGAGAGGTAACAAAAGAGATTGATAGGTTGCATGAGCCATATGAAATATATGCATTGCTATTATCATGATTATACTATCAAATGACTTGATAGCAATATGTTACTTGACAATAAGCATTTTGATGATCTAAGGGTTTGAACACCCATGTTCCTGAATCATAATGATGAGATGATTAGGGATTGATATCCCAATGTTAACAAGATATGAAATGAACTTGATTCAAATAGTACACTTTCTTTATAGCAATTGTTTTAATGGTTTATGTTTGAAAACATGCCTGGTGATAAAAGAATGCCATAATGTACTTCAATACTCAATTATAATGATATCATGTAGAGCCCTGACCATAGATGTGGCGACCGTCTAGCGAAAACATGATTAACTAATGCGGAAGCGAATTATTTGCAGCGAATTACTGAAAATCACTAAAAATTTAAAACTTTTTCAAGAGATCCAATTACAAGAAAACTCTTTAACCAAGGACCAAAGTATTTCAAATTCATCTTGGTTCACAATTACACAACATGTACCATTCATTCTCAAAGATTACAACATCAACTGTCTTATAAACATTATATACAAACAATATACAAATCTCAAGGCATCAAGCCAAAACCTCAGATTGATTCATAAGACACTGACTAAAAACTCCGAGGACCTGAGAGTACAAAGACGATACATAGGACTACTATCTGTATGACTAGACAGGCAATATCTCCACCTGAGATCTTATTGCTATCCCTACTGTTGCTATTGCTATTGCTCTTTCCTTGTTCTAGGATTTCTGCTTTGCCTCCCATGCATACCTAAAAATGTTTCCCATGGGGGTGAGACAATTAAAAATTGCCCCAGCAAGAGATATAACTCTTCGCCAAAAACATTGTTAATGCAGTTTATTAAATTAAAACTGTGCAGGAGTTACTTTTACATTATCAGACAGAATTATTCATCATAGAACAGAATAAGATAATATCCTATTATCAAGGAAGTCATTGCCTCTACCCATGGTAGATAAGTAATTCATCTGTCTACTTTGTAGAGAATATAAAGAAACATAAATAACATTTATCCACTAATGAATGCACAAAGAAATACAACATCAGTTAATGAATTTCTGTATTCAATCCTTAAGCAAACATGCTATACGGCTGATTACATTTTACAATCACACTTATGCCCTGAGGAAGTGAGCCGTACCGCTCAAATCCAACCTTCGGTTGCGAAACCCAAAGTCGATGCCATACAAGGTCAATGGAAGAGCAGGACTCCATGACCTCCCATGTCTCAGTTAGTGTGAGAAAACAAGCAGGACCACCGTCTCTTGCTTAAGTGACCTCAGTCACAGGGTTAGCTCCGGTAGGCTACCCTTTCTCTAGCCCACCTTGGTACATGTCTCGGCGCTAGTATATCTGAGCCACGGGCCAGTTCACCGTGCTCCCTGAGCCATGAACGCATTCATGCTCTATCACACTGAGTCGTGGGCCTATTCACCATGCTCTTATACACACCTTGAGTCCACAACCGAAGTTGCACTCTAATCCTCCTATTTTTTGCTAGGAGAAACCCCGCATATTCAACAATATATGCTCCGGATTAACCCGCAGGAGAACCTGTTTCACCATCACCAGCTACTGACGATGATGGATATATGGCCATGGCACTACATGAATAGATTTCACTTGATTATTTAAGTACATTATCATATTCTTTTAGCATCAGTCAAGTTCTCAAACATAACTTATTAAGAGAACTGCTATGAAGAAACATGTACTTATATTCAGCAATGTACTTCTAAGTTCTTGTTAGACATTGGGATCTCAGTCCCTGATCACATTACTGGGAACTCTCATCCCTTCACATCATCATTATCATGATTACTGGATCTGGGTATTCAAACCCTTAGTTCATCATAGAATATTGTTACCACTTATCAGGTAATTAATACCACAAGGTCCTCAGACCAAGGTATACATGATACTTGTTGTTCAAGCATCTCACATGGCTCAAAAGGCCCATTAAGTATCTTGTCACCTCTCACTAGGCAAACAAATATCACATGGCTCACAAGGCCATTACACATCTTGTCACCTTTCACTAGGCAACAACTTATTCACATGGCTCACAAGGCCATAATTATCTTGTTACTTCTTTCTAAGTAACAAAAACATAATGGCACATATGGTCAATCAATACTTATCAAATGAAAATCATAGCTCATACCTGGCTATGTTCATCATGTCATAATATCTACATGGTTTTAGACATGATAACAGTCATACAAGATATTCATCACATCATGTGATACAATAGTAACACCATTATTCCTTTCCTAGGAATTAGGGTTTACTATCAAATAGGGCTTCGTATTCCCTTTACCCAAATTAGGGTTAAGGTTCCCCATTTCTCATTAAATAGGGTTTCATGATTACATTATCTGTCTACCCTTAATTCATTATTCCATACGTCTGAGGCATTCAAAGGTATCATAAATGATTATTCAAGATTATTACTCGCATCATATAGCATTGATGATCATTAATTCAACGTATGAGTTCATTTCTCATACTCATCATGGTATGACTACATCGTACTAATCATTTGGGCTTAACCCCATTCTCAAGGTACATTAATTAACACTCATCAAAGTGCAACAACTTATTACATATCATTGTAATAGTTGCATAACACACTTCATATGTTTCATATTTGAACATATAAGATTTGGAGTACATCAAGGTATATAAAACCTGAAGTGCTACATGTGATAACTATTATATTTTGATGTATCACTTTCACATCATTTCAAACTCTCTTGAATTAACCATCTTATCTTGTATTAAGGTATTTCCCTTCTTAATACATTCCACCACTAATCTATCACCGTTAGCATATAAGGCAAAGGCCACACATTAGAATTGTCCAACTATCTTTAATGGTATGGACTTGTCTAATGATAAAGACATTGCTTATACTTAGGTTGTATATAGTCCACCACAAGAAATGTTTCACCTTTATAAGGCCATTCCTTCTATTTCATCATTAAGATTTCTTTATACCCTAATTAAAATTAGGGTTATAATTCATTGTCATATTGCCCAAGATTAGGGCTTTATGCATTATGACTTCACATTAGAGTCTCATATACCTTCACCCTTCTCAGGGCCTCTCATCACAACATAGTATTAGAACATCATGTGATGTTAATACTTAGTTAGGGTTTCTCATGGAATCACCCTCAACTAGGGTTTCACATGGAGGGTTTCATAAGGATACACCCTCAACTAGGGTTAGAGTTCAATAACCTTGTCAATTAGGGTTTATGTTCATGATTAGGGTTTCATGATCTCTCTACTTAAGGATCATACCCTTAAACACCACATGAATCATATTCTTATATGAATTCATGCTATCATCATCTCAACTTGACTAGGTCATATCAACCCTTCAATCGAGTTCATACAACTATGATTAACATAGTGTACCAAGTCATTGATCCTATAAGAAATTAGGGTTCATCCCTTAATAAGCACTAACCACTTAGGTACTAATAGGGTTTCAACCTTTGAACCTTCATTGCCTATCATTACTAATCAGCATTGGATCAATGGATCATTCATCATCTTGATTCTCAAGAAATTCAATCACATTGGACCTCCATTACATAAGGTATCCAATTGAATTGGTCAATTGAATCTTCAATTGCAATAGGTACTCAATTAGGTTATTCAATTGGACCTTCAATTGCATTAGGTTATCTATTGGGTTAACCAATTGAACCTTCAATTACATTAGGTATCTAATTGGATTGACCACTTGAACCTTCAATTGCATAACACAACTTGACCTAGAAACCACCTAGGTCTCCAAACGGTTTGAGACCATTTTCCCAAGTAGGTGAAGACTGTTTGGCCAATTAGGTGAAGACCATTTGGCCAAGCAGGTGAAGACCGATTGGCCAAGAAGGTGAAGATCGTTTGCCATCATATCATCAAAATCCAAGTCAACCAATTAATGTTTGGATCATTGGATTGATCACCAAATCAGCAATTGATTACACTTTAACTTAGTATCATTGGATCATCAATTGCTTAACCATACTCACCCCTAGACCTCCAAATGGTCTTGGGTGACCTCCAAACGGTCTTGAGACCGTTTGGATGAGCTCCAAACGGTCTTGACACCGTTTGGCTCATCCAACCGTTGGATTCTAGAGAAAAATCATCAAGGTTTGGTCTATCGAGTTGATCAACACATCAGCAATTAATTGCAATGTGATTTGGTACCTTTGGATCTTCAATTGGTAAACCATACTTGACCCCAGACCTCCAAACGGTCTTGGGTGATCCCCAAACGGTTTTGAAACCGTTTGGGCTAATCAACCCAAAATCTCAAAATCAACTCATTGGAATTTCAGCACTAATCTCAATTAGGGTTTACCCAATTGATTAGCCTTCAACTCATGACTCATTTGGAATTAATCCATAAAATTTGGTGAGTCATTAACCAACACCATTAGGAACAGTAATCCCAAACTGTCAACGCTTGGTCAACCATATCAAACGGTTTTGAAACCGTTTTCCCAAAAAGTCGAATTACTCAAATTGAAAATCAGCACTTAATCCAATTAGGTTTCCCTAATTGATTAGCCTTCAACTCACGATTCCTCTGGAGTTAATCCCTAATATTTGGTGAGTCATTAACCAACATCATTAGGAACAGTAATCCCAAACGTTCAACGCTTGGTCAACCATCTCAAATGGTTTTGAAACCGTTTTCCCAAAAAGGTCAAGTTAAACAGATTAAAAATCAGCACTTAATTCAATTCGATTGCCTAATTGATTTGCCTTCAACTCTGGATTCCTTGGGAGTTAATCCCTCAAATTTGTTGGGTTATAAGAATACATAACTAGGAACACAATTCCCAAATTTTCAACGCTTGTTCAACCATATAAAACGGTTTTGAAACCGTTGGCTCCCAAACGGTTTCAAACTGTTTGCCCTTAAACGGTTTGCTGATACCGCATAACCAATCAAATTAAAACGATTTGGAGTAGCTATCAAAACCGTTTGGCTTGGTACTTTTCTTTGGATAAGAATCTAGGATGATGTCATCATCCCCTTCCTTCGAAAAACCAAGAACAGAAACCGTTCTTGATGGAAATTGCAGAAACGAAACAAGAGTGTATCAAATTAAAGAAAACAATCAACAAAGTATAGAGAATTGATGCAATATCAATGATTAAGGGTTTGAGTTATAAAACCCGCCTCAAATCTGATTTCCAAGCTCCAAGATACACGGCTCTAATGGTGGATGGAGCTTCTCCAACTATTCCAAGGCTCAACTTCAAGATTTGGAGTGAAATGATCGGCTAGAATTGAAGATTGAGTGAAGAAATGAAGGAATTACACATTGTTTTATGATTTTCACCATGAAATCATGAAGAACGAAGATCAAAGGCTTACCAACAGGTTGGGGACGTGCTCCCTGCTGTCCTTATCTTTGTTGTTCGGTTTTGCAAGCAAGGAGAAGAAGTGGGGTCGTAAAAGCCTTTCATTTGGCTTGGAAAAGGTACTTTTATAAGAAAATTCAGGAGAGAGAAGATACTTTATAAAAGTCTTTTAAATTCCAAACTTGTTGCCACCACTTCCCCCTTGGTTTCTTGCATGAAAGGGCATCTCTATCCCCACCGAACTCCCTTCCATTATCCATGAATTAAGGGAAAAGAAATTAAGCACCTTAACCCTTATAATAAGAATATCCTTATTTGAGTGGAAATTCTTTTTCTTATAATAATGGTGAGTGGAATTTCACCTCCTTAGGATATGCTCGTGCCTTTGCAAGGCTTTAGGCTTATCCAAACACATATGAATCCAACCATTTTAATTTTGGTTGAAGGCCCTTTAATTAATACATTCATTTTTGCCCTAAATTGGATTAGGGTTTCACTTAGGATTAAATCTTGATTATTTTAATATCAAGATTCTCTCTCCTCCATCATTAATCAAATGAGAGGTCCCTCTCATTTTCTTTTCTCTACATGATGCCAAGAAACATTAGGGACTTTATTGAAGTGGTAAATTGTATATTGAACCCTTAGTTTTGGGTAAATTGCACATTACTCCAAAACTAGGTTTTTATGCACAAACATTTCTTTATCAGCTCTTTCTTAGTGTTCAGGCTTCCATAAGCCATACCTCAGTATAATTTTCACTCTCATGATGCTTCAACATATGAGGAACGTATTATCATGCACAATTCACTTAAACCCCTCAACTTGGGTAATTTTCACATTAGTCCAATACAAACAAAACATTGATTTCAACAATGTTCAAAAAGGACTAGAATTGCAACATAAGTTCCTCTTAAAGCCTAATTACTTTTCACAAGATGAGATTAAGAATTTAATCATCTTTCTTAATCAAAACACCTAGTGTTAAGTATAACCTAGGTCAGGGGTGTTACAAATTATAAACCCCTAACAAGGATTTCATCCCCGAAATCCCAGATAAAGGAAGACAGATGTATTTCATTCATCATACTATCTAGTCTTCACATAACATCTCCTTATTATGGAGGCACCATAAAACTTTGATCAGCACAAAGTGTTTCCATATAAGATTCTCATAGAATCAACACACAAGGCACATGTTCTATTGTTCCTCATCATTGACTATAAAGCCAACTTTGTGTCAAACAACACTTCTCTTGTTCAGAGAAACATCATACATTCTTTATTAATATCATGTTTATGCAAAGCATAAACCCCTAACACATGATGTTCACATCATTTAATATAATCATAATAACTTCACAGTTTTCTACTCTAGGTAGCCAGCCTAAACCATCTGATAATTCTCAGATACTAGAATCTTTCACCTTGGTATCTATCACATGTGTTGGAAGTACATCATATATATATCTTCCTTTCATCTTGGAACATTAATTGTTTCATATGTCCTCATCCTGGGACTAAAGTCCAAGATAACTGATACTTTTCTAAGTATCCAATACATGAACTCCTTTATCTTATGCACATCAAGTGTCCTAAGACCCACTTGATTGTCATGTCCCTAAAAGGAAAGGAAATAAGGATTCATATTCCTCTTATTAATTCATGTATTTTCACTATTGTTGAACCATTTACTCTTTATCTCATCCTAGGTTCCTTGCCTTTAGCATTGGAATTTGTAAGGATAGTTACATGTCATTATCCCTTTCTTTGTTATTATCTAGCATGCTTTTGATCATCTCATGATCTCATCACAATTCCCATTTCCTCAATATGGGAAAGATCTTTATTATACTGGCAGCATTATTGAACAGGGTTCATCTCCCTTATTCTTATTCTTATCTTATGAGGAGTACACTTTTAGTCCCTCATACAACACTTGATTAGGTCATATCAACCCTTCAATCGAGTTCAGACAACTATGATTAACATAGTGTACCAAGTCATTGATCCTATAAGCAATTAGGGTTCATCCCTTAATTGCCACTAACCACTTAGGTACTAATAGGGTTTCAACCTTTGTACCTTCATTGACTATGATTACTAATCAGCATTGGATCAATGGATCATTCATCATATTGATTCTCAAGAGATTCAATCACATTGGACCTCCATTACATAAGGTATCCAATTGAATTGGTCAATTGAATCTTCAATTGCAATAGGTACTCAATTAGGTTATTCAATTGGACCTTCAATTGCATTAGGTTCTCTATTGGGTTAACCAATTGAACCTTCAATTACATTAGGTATCTAATTGGATTGACCACTTGAACCTTCAATTGCATAACACAACTTGACCTTGAAACCACCTAGGTGTCCACACGGTTTGACACCATTTGCCCAAGTAGGTGAAGACTGTTTGGCCAATTAGGTGAAGACCGTTTGGCCAAGCAGGTGAAGACCGTTTTCCATCATATCATCAAAATCTAAGTCAACCAATTAAAGTTTGGATCATAGGATTGATCACCAAATCAACAATTGATTACACTTTAACTTAGTATCATTGGATCATCAATTGCTTAACCATACTCACCCCTAGACCTCCAAACGGTCTTGGGTGACCTCCAAACGGTCTTGAGACCGTTTGGATGAGCTCCAAACGGTCTTGAGACCGTTTGGCTCATCTAACCCTTGGATTCTAGTGAGAAATCATCAAGGTTTGGTCTATCGAGTTGATCAACACATCAGCAATTAATTGCAATGTGCTTTGGTACCTTTGGACCTTCAATTGGTTAACCATACTTTACCCTAGACCTCCAAACGGTCTTGAGTGATCCCCAAACGGTTTTGAAACCGTTTGGGCTAATCAACCCAAAATCTTAAAATCAACTCATTGGAATATTAACATCACATGATGTTCTAATACTATGTTGTGATGAGAGGCCCTGAGAAGGGTGAAGGTATATGATACTCTAATGTGAAGTCATAATGCATAAAGCCCTAATCGTGGGCAATATGACAATGAATTATAACCCTAATTTTAATTAGGGTATAAAGAAATCTTAATGATGAAATAGAAGGAATGGCCTTATAAAGGTGAAACATTTCATGTGGTGGACTATATACAATCTAAGTATAAGCAATGTCTTTATCATTAGACAAGTCCATACCATTAAAGATAGTTGGACAATTCTAATGTGTGGCCTTTGCCTTATATGCTAAAGGTGAGAGATTAGTGGTGGAATGTATTAAGAAGGGAAATACCTTAATACAAGATAAGACGGTTAATTCAAGAGAGTTTGAAATGATGTGAAAGTGATACATCAAAATATAATAGTTATCACATGTAGCACTTCAGGTTTTATATACCTTGATGTACTCCAAATCTTATATGTTCAAATATGAAACATATGAAGTGTGTTATGCAACTATTACAATGATATGTAATGAGTTTTTGCACTTTGCTGAGTGTTAATTAATGTACCTTGAGAATGGGGTTAAGCCCAAATGATGAGTATGATGTAGTCATACCATGATGAGGATGAGAAATGAACTCATACCTTGAATTAATGATCATCAATGCTTTATGATGCGAGTAATAATCTTGAATAATCATTTATGATACCTTTGAATGCCTCAGAGGTATGGAATAATGAATTAAGGGTAGACAGATAATGTAATCATGAAACCCTATTTAATGAGAAATGGGGAACCCTAACCCTAATTTGGGTAAAGGGAATAAGAAGCCCTATTTGACAGTAAACCCTAATTCCTGGGAAAGGAATAATGGTGTTACTATTGTATCACATGATGTGATGAATATCTTGTATGACTGTTATCATGTCTAAAACCATGTAGATATTATGACATGACGAACATAGCCAGGTATGAGCTATGATGTTCATTTGATAAGTATTGATTGGCCATATGTGCCATTATGTTTTTGTTACTTAGAAAGAAGTAACAAGATAATTATGGCCTTGTGAGCCATGTGAATAAGTTGGTGCCTAGTGAAAGGTGACATGATGTGTAATGGCCTTGTGAGCCATGTGATATTTTGTTGCCTAGTGAGAGGTGACAAGATACTTAATGGGCCTTTTGAGCCATGTAAGATGCTTGAACAACAAGTATCATGTATACCTTGGTCTGAGGACCTTGTGGTATTAATTACCAGATAAGTGGTAACAATGTTCTGTGATGAACTAAGGGTTTGAATACCCAGATCCAGTAATCATGATAATGATGATGTGAATGGATGAGAGTTCCCAGTAATGTGATCAGAGACTGAGATCCCAATGTCTAACAAGATCTGAGAAGTACATTGCTGAATATAAGTACATGTTTCTTTGTAGCAGTTGTCTTAATAAGTTATGTTTGAGAACTTGACTGATGCTAAAAGAATATGATAATGTACTTAAATAATCAAGTGAAATCTATTCATGTAGTGCCCTGGCCATAGATCCATCATCGTTAGTAGCTGGTGATGGTGAAACGGGTTCTCCTGCGGGTTAATCCAGAGCGTATATTGTTGAATATGCGGGGTTTCTCCTAGCCAAAAATAGGAGGATTAGAGTGCAACTTCGGTTGTAGACTCAAGGTGTGTATAAGAGCATGGTGAATAGGCCCATGGCTGAGTGTGAGAGAGCATGAATGCATTCATGGCTCAGGGAGCACGGTGAACTGGCCCATGGCTCAGATATACTAGGGTCGAGACCTGTACCAAGGAGGGCTAGAGAAAGGGTAGCCTACGGGAGCTAACCCTGTGACTGAGGTCACTTAAGCAAGAGACTGCGGTCCTACTTGTTTTGTCGCACTGACTGAGACATGGGAGGTCATGGAGTCTGGCTCTTCCATTGACCTTGTATGGCATAGACTTTGGGTTTCACAACCGAAGGTTGGATTTGAGCGGTACGGCTCACTTCCTCAAGGCATAAGTGAGATTGTAAAATGTAATCAGCCATATAGCATGTTTGCTTAAGGATTAAATATGGAAATTCATTGACTGATGTTGTATTTCTTTGTGAATTCCTTAGTGGATAAATGTTATTTATGTTTCTTTATATTCTCTGCAAAGTAGACATATGAATTACTTATCTACCATGGGTAGAGGCAATGACTTCCTTGATAATACGATACTATCTTATTCTATTCTATGATGAATAATTCTGTCTGATAATGTAAAAGTAACTCTTGCACAGTTTTACTTTAATAAACTGCATTAACAATGTTTTTGGCGGAGAGTTATATCTCTCGCTGGGGCAATTTTCAATTGTCTCACCCCCATGGGAAACATTTTTAGGTATGCATGGGAGGAAAAGAAGAAATCCTAGAACAAGGAAAGAGCAACAACAATAGCAACAGCAGGGACAACAATAAGATCTCAGGTGGAGATATTGCATGTCTAGTCATACAGATAGTAGTCCTATGTGTCGTCTCTGTAGTCTAAGGTCCTCGGACTTTTTAGTCAGTGTCTTATGAATCAATCTGAGGTTTTGGATTGATGCCTTGAGATTCGTATATTGTCTGTATATAATGTTTATAAGAAAGTTGATGTTGTAATCTTTGAGAATGAATGGTACAGGTTGTGTACTTGTGAACCAGGATGAATTTGAAATACTTTGGTCCTTGGTTAAAGAGTTTTCCTGTAATTGGATCTCTTGAAAAAAATTTAAATTTGTAGTGATTTTCAGTAATTCGCTGCAAATAATTCACTTCCGCATTAGTTAGTCATGTTTTCGCTAGATGGTCACCACAATTAGGGGTATCAGAGCTCTAGTTTCCTTGAGTCTACAGAGACATAGGACTAAGGTAGTAGAGTCTGTTCTGGTGTCATCCAGTGTATCTGATAGTGTCTTCTGCTCGTATAAGAGAAGAAGAACTTAAAGATGACTGGGTCACATGAGGAGATTGCTGCTGAAAGCAGCAATGTTGCACCAAGAAGAGGTGCATCGGAGTAGGCAAGAGAGAGACAATTTCCTGAGAATCCCCTAGCTGATCCAACTATAATAAGAAAATCCTTCTTTAAGTATTACTGTTGGAGAACTTAGGGCAACAGTAATGTATATAGTGGATCAAGTTTTGGCAGTGTAACCTAGATTACCAGTCCCAATAATGATGTTATAGATATCAACAAGATTTGTAATTAGCATCAGCAGGTTGAAGCAAAAGGAAATGATGAATTTCTAGACTTAAAATTGAGTCTGTGCTCAACCATAGCCTGTTGAATCAACCTTTGAGGCAGAGTTAGCCTGAGGCAGTGAATAATTCATGTATTATGACAAGTTAGACAAGATAATGTCATGCAAATATGTTAATTTATGAATTCCTTGATTAACTGAGAAAGGAAATAATTGAACTTTCCTTGATTAGTCCTATGAGGACTTATGTTTTGCATAGTAAAACATTACAAATGTTTTATGTTGTTCTTACCTCCTTGAGAAATGATGAGGTACAAAAGAGATGCCTGAATGAAATTCAGGGATCATAAGTCTTATGCTTGTGATAATATGAAGAGGAGGAATATGATAGTATACAAAGTGCATACCACTTAATCTCAATATTTATATACCCTGGCCAGGTATACAACTATTGATGATAAAGTGGGTATGGAAACTCTTAGATTGTTATCTTTTTTATTGCTCTGATCAAGTAGTCATTCTGAGACAATCTAATGAGTATCATGAAATCAGAAATAGGGAATGAAATAAATGTGTCATATCCTATGAATAAGAAAGAGAAGTCTGAGATAATCTCAGATGAGCATAATCTCAATTAGGGTTTACCCAATTGATTAGCCTTCAACTCATGACTCATTTGGAATTAATCCATCAAATTTGGTGAGTCATTAACCAACACCATTAGGAACAGTAATCCCAAACGGTCAATGCTTGTACAACCATATAAATGGTTTTGAAACCGTTTTCCCAAAAAGTCGAATTACTCAAATTGAAAATCAGTACTTAATCCAATTAGGTTTCCCTAATTGCTTAGCCTTCAACTCACGATTCCTCTAGAGTTAATCCCTAATATTTGGCAATTCATTAAACAACATCATTATGAACAGTAATCCCAAACGTTCAACGCTTGGTCAACCATCGCAAACGGTTTTGAAACCGTTTGCCCAAAAAGGTCAAGCTAAACAGATTGAAAATCAGCACTTAATTCAAATTCTATTTCCTGATTGATTAGCCTTCAACTCTCGATTCCTTGGGAGTTAATCCCTCAAATTTGGTGGGTTATCAGACTACATAATTAGGAACAAAATTCCCTAACGGTCAATGCTTGGTCAACCATATAAAATGGTGTTGAAACCATTTTCTCCCCTTTAAACGGTTTGTTGAAACCGCATAACCAATCAAATTAAAATGATTTGGAGTAGCTATCAAAACCGTTTGGCTTGGTACTTTTCTTTGGATAAGCATATAGGATGATTTCATCATCCCCTTCCTTCGAACAACCAAGAAAAGCAACCGTTCTTGATGGAAATTGCAGAAACGAAACAAGAGTGTATCAAATTAAAGAAAACAATCAACAAAGTATAGAGAATTGATGCAATATCAATGATTAAGGGTTTGAGTTATAAAACCCGCCTCAAATCTGATCTCCAAGCTCCAAGATACGCGGCTGTAATGGTGGATGGAGCTTCTCCAACTATTCCAAGGCTCAAATTCATGATTTAGAGTGAAATGATCAGCTAGAATTGAAGATTGAGTGAAGAAATGAAGGAATTACACATTGTTTTATGATTTTCACCATGAAATCATGAAGTACGAAGATCAAAGGCTTACCAACAGGTTGGGGACGTTCTCCATGCTGTCCTTAGCTTTCTTGGTCGGTTTTGCAAGCAAGGAGAAGAAGTGGGGTCGTAAAAGCCTTTCATTTGGCTTGGAAAAGGTACTTTTATAAGAAAATTCAGGAGAGAGAAGATACTTTATAAAAGTCTTTTAAATTCCAAAATGGTTGCCACCACTTCCACCTTGGTTTCTTGCATGAAATGGAATCTCTATCCCCACAGAACTCCCTTCCATTATCCATGAATTAAGGGAAAAGAAATTAAGCACCTTAACCCTTATAAGAAGAATATCCTTATTTGAGTGGAAATTCTTTTTCTTATAATAATGGTGAGTGGAATTTCACCTCCTTAGGATATGCTCGTGCCTTTGCACGGCTTTAGGCTTATCCACACACATATGAATCCAACCATTTTAATTTTTTTTGAAGGCCCTTTAATTAATACATTCATTTTTGCCCTAAATTGGATTAGGGTTTCACTTAGGATTAAATCTTGATTATTTTAATATCAAGATTCCCTCTCCTCCATCTTAATTCAAATGAGAGGTCCCTCTCATTTATTTTGCTCTACATGATGCCAAGAAACATTAGGGACTTTATTGAAGTGGTAAATTGCATATTGAACCCTTGGTTTTGGGTAAATTGCACATTACTCCAAAACTAGGTTTTTATGCACAAACATTGCTTTATCAGCTCTTTCTTAGTGTTCAGGCTTCCATAAGCCATACCTCAGCATCATTTTCACTCTAATGATGATTCAACACATGAGGAACATATTATCATGCACAATTTCACTTAAACCCCTCAAATTGGGTAATTTGCACATTAGTCCAATACAAACAAAACATTGATTTCAACAATGTTCAAAAAGAACTAGAATTGCAACATAAGTTCCTCTTGAGGCCTAATTACTTTTCACAAGATGAGATTAAGAATTGAATCATCTTTCTTAATCAAAACACCTAGGGTTAAGTATAACCCAGGTCAGGGGTGTTACAATAGATCCATCGTCGTCATAAGTTAGATGATGGTGAAACAAGTTTTCCTAAGGGAACTCCTGGAGAGCATACTTTTGAGTATGTGGGGGTTATGGCGCGAATATCCTTACGTCCTAATGGAGGAATTGATGTGAGATAAACATTTAATCTCTCAATCCTTCATTATATGTATATGCCAGGATGATGTATCACTAATCTCCCGATGATGTTGTTAATGCCGCATCGATGTGAGATAAATAAGAAATCCCTTGATTGTGAAGAGAGTTCAACATGGCACTGTAACTCTAATAGAGAAGTTGCTAGAATACCCTAGAAAGCTATTTTAGTAGAGACACGAGATGTCATGCATGTTGTTCCTCACACTGACTGAGGAGGATGAGGTCATAGAAACCCGGCTCTTCTGATGACCTATGTATGGTACCGATTTCGATTTCTCAATGGTGGTTGGAGTATGAGCGGTATACCTCATCTCCTCTGGGCATAAGTATGTTTGTAAAATGTAATCAGCCGTGTAGCATAATTGCTTAGGTTGAAATATGAGAAACAATTATTGATGATATATTGTTTATTATGTCCTAGTTGGATAAATAATATACATGTTCTTCATATTCCATATTGATTAAATGACTTGCTATGCAATCAAGTTATAATTGAAATGATTGCTTAGAGAATACTGATTCATTTAGTTTATTCAATGATTTACCTACTTGTGGGCTCTGATCTCCAAACCATGACATAAACACGATTAAAACTTAGCGGAAGCGATTCGATAATCAGTTGAAGACAAAAATCACGGGAAATTAAAACTTTTCGAGACAAGAGCTTGGATCCATAAAAACTTCTTTCATAAAGTGAGATAAACTTGTTTACATCTCAAGATAATTACTTCTTGAGTAATTATATACATCAAGATACAAAATCTCAAGTTCACATAACACAAGACTCCAAGACCTGAGAGTACAGAGGACACATAGGACTGACTCTAACTACACCACATGGCAGACTAAATCTCCACCTGAGATTACTACTGCTCCTGGTGCTGCTGCTGCTGAGACTGGTCACCTGTAGGCTGGTTCCTTCGTCTCTGACGTCCACCTAAAAAGTTGAAGTCTACGGGGTGAGACAATTTTACATAATTGTCCCAGCCAGAGTTATAACTCTCCCCCAGAAGCTTTAATATAACATCAAAGAACATCTTAGGCAATAAAGCCTTCAAAGTATTAGATAACAGTTGCAGCTATAACCAAGAACTCAACATTTATGAGGTATGAAGAAATATAAGCACTATTACAGTGTAACATCAATCAACTAACTTGGAGTTATCTCTAACAAGTATACTACGTGATTGATTATGTTTTACAAACAACATTATGCCCTGTGGAGATGAGGTATACCACTCATACTCCAACTGATCGCTGCGAAGTCACATCAGTATCATACATAGGTCATTAAGAGAGTCGGATTCTCATGACCTTCACCTTCCTCAGTCAGTAAGAGGATCACCTGTAGGACATCTCGTGTCTCTACTACTATAGCTTACCAGGGTAAACTGGTCCTTCGCTATTCTAGAGTCACAGTGGCATTTTGTACTCTCTTCGTCATCAGGAGATTTCATGTTTATCTCCACTGATACGGATATCTGTGTTTTCTTCATCATCAGGAGGTTTCATGTTTACCTACCACTGATACGGTATGAAATTATAGTGGAGGATGGATGGATTACACATCTACATCACTTTCCTACACTAGGATGTAAGGTTCTACGCATCCATGTACCCCACATACTCAAAAGTATGTGCTCCAGGAGTTCCTTGAGGAAAACCTGTTTCACCATCACTTGATCTCTGACAATGATGGATCTATGATCAGGGCTCTACATTATAGTTGATTAGTTAGGTACATTCAGTATTCTTTAACAGCATACATTGTTCTCCAAGCAATAACAGTAGCATAGCATCTATAAAAGAAGAATACTAAATGTAACAGGCCTAACTCATATCAATCATTATTTCTCATTATCCTCATCACAAGTCATCTCTAAGGCATGACCTTGATGGTATTCATGGCTCTCATAGCCCATTATCAGCATAGGATGCCACTGACAAGGCATCAGATTACTTTACTTATTCATAAGGCTAACAACATGCCTTTAATGAATATAACATCAACATCCATACCTGGATATGATTACCTTCATATCAGAACCTACATGGTTAATACAACTGATAAAGGTAATACAAAAATAAGGAATATACTTCCTACTCTTGTCATAAGAGTTAAATCTCTAATTCACATCAAATAGAGTTTAATACTCAAAAGCATGCCATTACCCTTGAATTAGGGTTTACTATTCACATTACATGTCATCACCCTTGAATTAGGGTTTACTATTCACATTAAGGTGAATTGAACTCATAACATCATCATGTATGAGTAACATCTTCATTGATGCTCTTAGATTAGTTAAAGGTTCATCATTTATCATAATTAGGGTTTCTATGATCTCACACAGGTGGATCATACCCTAATTATGCTCATTCATGTGCATTGGAGATGCTTTAATTGAGTTTTCACCTGAAAAGGGTACTTTCTCTCTCTAGAAGTACTTTCTCTCTCTAGAAGTACTTTCTCTCTCATCATAATGTTAGGTGATGTCAACATCACTCTAGATCAGGTTGGATTAAGTCATCATAGGCTAACATAGCCCAAAACATCACCATCATGTGATAAGGGTTTGATTTGACCAAGGTATTACTTAATTTACCCTTCAGGGGTATTTTGGTAATTCACCCCATTGATCATCATCATGGTCAAAACCTTAGTCCATTAACCCCTTAATATCCTAGGTTATCATTAGGGTTTGATTAGGGAAACATTGAACCATTTATATCATCAATTGATTGAAAGAAGTCAACCTTGAATTATCTTGATCGATCTCCACCATCGACCCTCAATCGATTTGAGACCCATTGGTTGAGTTGACCTTTTGACCAATTGACATCAGGACCGTGAGGATGTGTAGACCATTTGGTCACCTTTGACCTCAGGACCACGAGGCCTCTTCCTCCTCCAAGACCGCGAGCCCTCCATTGATTCAAGACCGCGAAGACTCAAATTGAGGTTAAGACCGCGAGGATCATGAAGACCGTTTCCCCTTCTTTGACCTCAAGACCGCGAGTCCCCTCACGGTCTTGAGACCGTGAGCCCTCTCATGACCTTGAGATCGTGAGCCTCCTCACGACCTTGAGACCGCGAGCCTCCTCACGACCTTGAGACCGCGAGCTCACATGGTCTCAACCACTTGGACCATCAACAAGATTCAATGATACAACCGATAATGTCAACCAATGTTGAAGCCCTCGAAAGGTCAGAGCCATGTTGACCACTTATGGATTGGGTCAATTAAGATTATGCTTAATCAATTGGGCATTCAATTGACCCTCAATTGTTTACCAATTAGGGTTGAAATCGATTCAATTAGGGTCTATCAATGTTCACCCTTCAACACTCATCAATGTGCATCAACACAAGGTTGAACCCTTCAATTGAGCTCCAATTGGGCCCAAACTTGGCCCAAACGGTCTTGAGAGCATGTGGGTGGACCCCACATGGTTTTGAGACCGTTTGCCCAAGATTTTATCAAGATATAATGTGATTTGATAGGGGTTGAACCATGATTGAGTCACAAAATCAGAATTTTGATTAATTTGATAACTTATTGAAATTGGGTCCTCAATTGGTCAATTATTCTTGACCCCAGACCTCCAAACGGTCATGGTTGATTTCCCTCGCGGTCTTGAGACCATTTGGGTGACCCCTAAACGGTAGACCGTTTAGGTCAATCAACCCTAAAAACCCTAATTAGGTCACCATAATTTCAGTACTGATATCACCTAGGGTTAGCCCTAGTATTCACCCTTCAACTCTTAGCCCGTTTGGAATTAGACCATAAAACTTGGTGAGTTGTTAATTAACATTATTTTGAACAGTAATATCATACGGTCAACGCCTGGTCAACGACCTTACACGGTCTTGAGACCGTTTGCCCAAAAAGGCAATTTCAGACCGTTTGAGAATCAGGAATAAATTCAATTAAAGTTGTTACTTAAAAAGGTCATATCTCCCGATTCCTTTGTATTTAGTCTCTCAAATTTTGAGGGTGATTAGCCTATATAATTATGAACAGATTTATTATACGGTCCATGCTCGGTCAACGGGTCCAAACGGTCGTGAAGACCGTTTGCCCTCTCGAGGTCCAGAGACCGTTTCCTCACCTCGCGGTCCTGAGACCGAGAGAGCAAACTGTTGGGACCGTTTAAGAAAGTGAAAAGCGGTGGGTTTTTCTTTGAAATCACGCCTTCATCTCCTAGCTCAAGAACAGTACGGATATCCCATGGATTTGCTTGCAAAATAGCAAAGAAAAGTAGGGAAACATGAAGAGCTATCATCTAACCGCATATAAGCGATGTACATAGTAAAACATGGGTTTAGAGTTATAAAACCCACCTAAAGCTTGCTCCTTGAGCTCCAAGCTTTCAAGCTCCAAGCTATATTGGCGTCCTTGAGTTCCCACAGGTTGGCCAAGGTGAAAACTCCAAGGAAAGATGAAAAGAGATGGCTAGAAAGATAGGGTTTCATGAGTTAGTCACCAAATTGACCTTGAATTCGAGTTCTAACCATGGAATTAGGAAAGAAGAGAGATTCAAACCTACCTTGCACCCTTGGTCGTTCTTCTTGAGCTCCAAGACAGTCCTTAGTCGGCCAAGCAAAGGGAAACAGTGATATGCACGAAGAAAAGGTTCCTTTGCTTGAGAGGTAAAGTGTATATATACATGGGTGAGATTTCATTAAAGGCCCATAAGTTTCCCATAAATCCAACTAGGTCCTTCCTTCATTACTTGCTCGTCCATTCCTCTTTATTCTAAGGACAAAACTTCTCTTAAGGTCTAGCAAGAGAGGCAAGGAAGATCAATCTAATACTAAGGTACATACATAAAAGGGATATTGTACATATACCCTGATTATTCAATCACAAGGTATATTTCATAACTTGATAATTCAATTGAGGTGACTTCCTCATCATTTATTCTCTAAATGATGGCAAAAGATCTAAAAGATACATTAGATGATATATTTTACAAATTGCATCCCTTAATTTGGGTAAATTGCATTTTACCCCAAATTAGGGTTTCAAGCACCGGGATTGCTTCCACAGCTGCACCTTGGTGCCCAAGCTTGGGAAATCCCTCAAACTTTGCCAAAAAGATTCTCATGATGTCTCAACATCAGAGGAACATCTCATCATGTGCAAATTGCAAGCTAACCCTTTCAACTGGGTAAAGTGCACATAGGTCCCTGTATATCAAAACAATGCTACAATCTTTAAATAAAAAGGAGCAAATACTGAAATATATGTTTCTGAGAAACTTAATTACATGCTCAGAGTTAATCACAAAGATTTAATTACATATTTAGACAAAACACCTAGGGTTAACTCATATCCCAGGTCAGGGATGTTACACTACTGTTGAATATTCATAATCCTACTGCTCAATGTTATTCTATTATCTACAATAACAATGCTTCTGGCGGAGAGTTATAACTCTCGCGAGGACAATTTGCAATTGTCTCACCCCCGTGGGATTCAACTTTTTAGGTAGACACTAAGGAAGAAGAAACCCTTCAATGGGTGAGCAGCAATAGCATTAGCAACAACATCAGGGACAACAATGATCCTTAGGTGGAGATATTGTCTGTCAAATCTTGTATATAGAAAGTCCTATGTGTCGTCTCTGTATCCTCAAGTACTAGGAGTTAGTAGGTAGATTGATATAGATCTGAGATTTTTGGCGTAGTGCCTCGAGTTTTGTATATTGCTCATGAATAGCTAAATAGGGAAGTCAATGTTATGACTCTCGAGATGAGATAATACATATATGTACTGATGAATCAGCTTGTAAACAACTTATTTGGTTTCTTTATGAAAAAGTTTTATAGTTGGGGTTCTCTTTACAAAAAGTTTTAAAATCTTGTGATTCTCAGTAATTCCACTGCTAGTAATTTGCTTCCGCATTAGTTAATCTTGTTTTCGTGAGGCGGACGTCACATTCATGGTGCTGAGGCATTTTGCCTCTTTTGCTCCACTGTGCCTCGACCAGGCGGTGTCAGGCTTGTGGGGATGGAGGATCGGAGGTGCTAGGGTGAACCTGAGCAACCTTAGAGGTCAAGAAGATGTCGTCAAAGCTCTAGGTAGCGTTTTGATCAGATGAGGAGTGTTGGAGGAGGGTTGCCTGCTCACTAGAGCAGGGCCCAACGACGGTGCTCTCGCGAATAAGGCAGGCACATCGTTGGATTGCGAGAAGAGAAAAGAAGTGAGAAAGGGGGTAGCGTGATCGGGTTGGCAGATCCTTGGATCCGTGGAAACAAACTCAGGATCTGGACCGAGTTCCAACGGGAAGAGAGAGAGCAGCGCCTCTGCCACATGTTACCTCCGAATTGCCACACGAGGTAATTATATCCCAGAATGCTCAAATCTTCTTTAATTCATAGTAAATAGCTTGACGATCCAAAAAAAAGTAAGGTACCGAAATTCTTAGAAAAATGGGTAGAACATAGTGGAATGCTAATATTAGACTTTTGATGCACTAATATCAGTGATATCATGTAAGTGGTGAAATGCTCATTTGATGGATAATAAATATTAAATGAAGACCTAAAGTTATGATAATGTCTCAGTAACTCTAGAATATGATATATAATCCATAAATAACATATATAATGATGCTTGGATACGAAATCATATAATTTGGTTTACATGGATAATTAGGGATAATAACCCTAATTATTATGCAATAATTACAAGTATGCTCAATAAATCCTGGAAACTCCAGAATATGCTCATAACACTATATGGAACATAATGTGAAACGAACATATCGATTTTATGCACATAATTCATGTTATGATGATTATGATCCTAAAATGTTGAGAAAACCCAAGTTTGGGTTAATGCATGTAACCTAGGGTTAATATGTGCACATAATCATATGTAATCAAATAATCAAATTATTGATACTAATATGGAATATGACATCAGTGAGATAAATCTAGGACAAGAATACAAGTAATGATGCACGTATCTTAATGAGATAAGCTAAACCCTAATGGATACGACTAGGGTTACGATGAGATGTAAGACGATGAGAATCTGATGATAGCATATGATCTTGTCTTGATCAGGGTTGACCAAGGATATAGTTGACATCAAGAATAGGGTTTAGGATGTCTCTTTTCAAGGTATGCCATTACATCTTACTTGGCTTATTATACAATATGCTTGTGTTATATGGTAGTAAATACTTGTCATATGGTATTGGTTGAAATTATTGCTCTTGTATGCTATGTTTCTTGAGATTTCCATACTTATTATTATGAATACATCAAACATAATATATTTGTTCCATTATATGAAAGCACTAATTCTCTTTGGTAGTATAGTGCTGGAAAGTGATCATTCTCTTTGGTAGCAGATCACATTGTACAATGATCTAACTCTTTGGTAGTAGATCATAAGGCCTTACATCTCATACTCTTTGGTAGCTGAGATGATGCATTATTCCCTCAGGTGGCAAATGCATGGATATATAATGGAAAATGTGCTTAAAATATGTGTTCTCTTTTTCTAATGAATATCTTTGTGCAAGTATACACTTTTCTTATATTCTTCTGTTACTACCAAGTATATTAGTTTTATCTTATTGCCAAGATATGATGAGAGGTATATAAAAGACACGTAGGCGTACTCAGTACAATATTCTTGAATATTGTGCTGACGTGTACCACATGTAATCTTTCGTTTAGGTTGTGGAGATGTGTTCTTGAAGATCCAGGATAATGAGAGTTGTGTGGCGAGCTTATGTAAAGGTGGACATGTTGTCTTAAGATTTTGTAGTTTAGTGGTAGTACTTGTATATGTATAAGTTTGTTGTTCAATATGTAATATCAAATGATGTAGCTATTCATGTTGTAATTATGTGTTTAATGGTGAACATGTGTTGTGGTTTTATTATTGTTCATGTGCATGTGCTACTATTGATTTCCTTATGACTTCCTATGATTTTCTTCTTCTTAGCCTAGTGTGTGGTGTTTAAATTGAGATTCTCACTGAGGTGAGGTTTCAATTTGGATGTCACACATCAGATTAAGTTTTAGAAAATCTGGGGATGTCATAGGTGGTATCAGAGCATGAACAATAGCAAACCCTGACATTTTCTCTTTATGCAACTCAAAACCAAAGAACCTTGAACTAAATAATCTTTAGGGTTAGATTAGTCACCTTTTAGAGACTAGATCTGACCTAGCCTCTAGGTTAGCACCTAGATGTCAGAGAACTAGGTCTAGATAGGTGCTTGTTGTCTAGCAAGTCCTTAGATGTCGTTCTTTCCTTATAGTGTAGCAGTATGGGATGTTGCATTATTTAGAAATGACATACATCAAGGGAAGAGAAACCCTAAACATATGGCACTCGTTGTCTAGAGTAGCTACACTAGTCTACACCATGTTCTCACCTTTTTCACTAGTTTTCAAGACATTGTACTCTCTACTATGTGTGGGACACTAGTTTTCTGGAGTTGGTTTTTGATTCCAATCAGATTGAACCTTAGTAGTTTTCTCTGACGCATGTTTTATCGAGGAAGTCTATTTAATATTTTATTATATATATGTATTACAAAAATGTGTCCCCCCACATGTATGAGTAGGAGGTGGTCATGTGACCTAAATGAAAGTGAATGACATCAGTCTAAAAGAGAGAGTAGTTCTATATTAGATGTCTAGAGCCTTGTTGGAATATATGTGATAGATGGAATAAATGAAATAAGTTCTACTAATAGGATGTAAGTCTTATATAGATTATATAAGACAGTTATGATGATCTATGTTTTTCTTCAAGGACTTAAGTAAAATTTTGAGGATTTGAGATAAGCCTTGATGATACAGGTAACTAGGCTTTTATGTGAAACGATACGATAAGTTAAGACAAGATGTGAATCAACAAGAGACACAATTTCTTTTACAAAGGAGGACCTCTAGTGTTAGGACCAGTTTTAGGGTTAACTCCAGAGAGAGTGAGACCCATTGGGAGAAGGTTAGAGAATCTAAACTCGAAGATATGAGAATTATGAGAAATATGTGATATGATATGTCCTAAACTAGACTACTCCTAAGTGAACGAGTTGAGTTTCTCTATTTGTGATTCCTATAGTTTTGATGAACCCTATATGTCCTTTTGGGGACTAAACCCTAGATTCAGAGAGAGGCTAGTTATATATGTGCATGTGAACACGAATATTAGTACCTCGAGAAGGTGCAAGGAACCTAGAAATAGAGCAACCTGTACCTGAGCCACCTATGGAGCCACCTCAGTTTGACCCAGCTGACATGGGAAATCCAGCTGTTCAGACTATGTTTGGGCAGTTTATGACTGCCATGACACATATCACTGACAGGATGCCTATACCAGCACCCAGGGCACCTGTCCAGCCTGAAGGTCAAGGTATTGGGAAGAGGTTCGAGCGACTTCTTCGTGTCGGAGCTATCGAGTACTTTGGGACAGCGATCCCACAGATGTTGATCTATGGTTGACAGAGTTGGAGAAGGCTTTTAGGATTCTCAACATCCCTGAAGTTGAGAAGGTCAGACATGCAGTCTATCTTCTCAAAGGAAGCACTGGTCACTGGTGGAAAATGGAAGAGTAGAAGAGACCTGGAATAGAGATCTCGTGGGAAGACTTTTGTCGGGAATTTGTCCACAGATATTTCCCGAAGACCTTCCTGGATGAGAAGATCTCTCAGTTTGAGAGATTGAGGCAGGGCATGATGAACATTAGCGAGTATGAAGCTAAGTTCATGGAGTTGTTGCGGTTCTGTCCGCACATGGCTGCCACAGAAGAAGAAAGAATCAGGAGATTCGAGAAGGGTTTGAATGCCGACATGATTACTCTCGTGTCTGCTCTAGAAAATCGGGAGAGGTTCGCTACCTTCGTTGAGTCAGTCCGAAGGATAGAGAGATCCGTAGTTGAGAAAAGGCAAATCCATAAAAGATATCCGCAGTTCCAGGGTTCTTCATCTAGAGACTTTAAGAAGCCTAGATTCTCTGCACCTACACCTCCACCACCCAGATCTAGTGCTCAGACACAGTGGTCATCGAGTAGAGGTAGAGGACGAAGCCTACCACTACAAGAGACTCACAGCTCTGCATCAATGTCAGTTACTGGACCACCAAGACCAAAACAACTGGAGAGAAGCTGCTACCACTGTGGTAAGGTGGGACATTTGATGAAAGACTGTCGATCTAAGCCTGTCAGTGTGACACAGCCTCCGAGACAAGGTCAACAGGGATCACAGAGAAGGCAATCTCAAGGAACAGCTCGAGGACGTGGGCAAGCATCTCAAGCTGGATCATCAGCACCACCTCAATACCAGGCGACAATGAGGTTCTATGCTATGACCCCACCAGAAGCAGTAGTCGATCCACGGGTAGTGGTAGGTCAGATGGAACTTTTATATTCTGATATGTCTAAATCCTATGTAGTATCTGTCCTGATTGACCCAGGTGCTACACACTCTTTCATCACTCGAAGTGTGATTCGCAACTACAATATGACTGTCAATCATAGGGAAGATAGTTTGTTGTTAGAAACTCCGTTGAGTGAGTCTGCTGTTTTGCAGGAGGTATGCTCTCCCTGCATCCTCTTCTTTTCTGATCATTGCATTCAAGTGAATCTTATACCACTTGATATGCAAGGATTTGATATAATCCTATGGATGGATACCTTAGAGAGGTATAGAGTTGTTTTGGATTGTGAATCCAAGTTGGCTGTGTTTGCTGATGAAAGCAACACATGGATCTTTCATGGAGAAAGAAAGATTATGCCCACCTGTCTTGTGTCAGCTATGGTTGTTGATAAGCTGATGAGGCAAGGATGTTATGCATTCTTGGCCCATGTGGTAGATACTACCAAGAAGAGTCCCAACCCCGCTGAAGTTCCTGTAGTCTGGGAATTCGAGGATGTGTTTCCTGAAGAACTTCTGGGTATACCACCGCCTCAGGAAATTGATTTTGAGATCAATTTGGTCTCAGATACAAAACCCATAGCCCAGACACCATATAGGATGGCGCCTGCCGAGATGGCAGAACTCAAGAAACAGCTTCAAGAGTTACTTGAGAAGGGTTTCATCTGACCGAGTACCTTGCCTTGGGGTGCTCCGGTTTTGTTTGTTAAAAAGAAAGATGGGTCAATGCGGTTCTGCATTGATTACAAACAACTCAATAAAGTAACAATAAAGAACAAGTACCCTTTGCCGAGGATTGATGATCTTTTTGACCAGTTGCATGGTGCAACAGTCTTTTCAAAGATAGACTTAAGATCTGGATATCATCAACTCCGCATTAAGGACAGTGACATATCCAAGTCTACCTTTAGGACAAGATATGGTCACTATGAGTTCACGGTTATGTCGTTTGGACTAACAATGCACCAGCTGCATTCATGGAACCCATGAATAGAATCTTTCGACCTTTCCTTGATCAGTGTGTTGTCGTCTTCATAGATGACATTTTGATCTATAGTAAGGATGCTCAGCAGCATGAACAACATCTTCGCCAAGCTTTGACCTTGCTAAGAGAACACAAGCTATACGCTAAGTTTAGCAAGTGTGAGTTCTGGTTACCAGAAGTATCTTTTCTTGATCAAGTGGTATGCTATCATGGGAGGATGATAGTACCAGATGTGGATAATCTGAGGAAGTTAGTTCTGGAGGAAGCTCGTTCTTCGATGTATTCTATGCATCCAGGGAGCACCAAGATGTATCGAAACTTGAAAGATATGTATTGGTGGCCAGGGATGAAGAAGGATGTAGCTGAGTTTGTTCTGAGGTGTCCTGTGTGTTAGCAAGTTAAGGCTAAACACCAGAAACCTGTAGGAACAATGCAACCTTTACCCATACCACAGTGGAAGTGGGACCATGTGACCATGGACTTTGTTGTTGGCCTACCCATGACAAGCAAAGGACATGATTCCATTTGGGTAATTGTTGATAGGTTGACAAAGACAGCACATTTCTTACCTGTTAAAACAACCTATTCTGCTGAAAGGTTATCACAGTTGTATGTTCAAGAGATAGTGTGTTTGCACGGAGTTCCTATCACTATAGTTTCTGATAGAGGTCCCCAGTTTACAAGTCGCTTTTGGGAGTAGTTACATAGAGCCTTAGGCACCAAGTTAAGGTTTAGTACAACCTTTCATCCACAGACTGATGGACAGTCGGAAAGGACTATACAGACCTTAGAGGACCTGTTGAGAGCATGTGTTCTCCAATTTACCGGATGTTGGGATCTACACCTGAGCTTGATAGAGTTTGCCTATAACAATAGCTATCAGGATAGTATTGATATGGCACAATATGAAGCCTTGTATGGTAGACATTGTAGATCACCCTTGTGTTGGTATGAGACTGGTGAACATCAGTTGTTAGGTCCTGATCTAGTGCAGCAAACTACAGAGAAGATCAAAGTTATACAGCAACAGCTTAAGACTGCACATGATAGGCAGAAGGCTTATGCTGATAGACGTCGTAGACCCTTAGAGTTCCAGGTTGGAGACAGAGTGTACCTCAAGGTCTCACCTTGGAAGGGAGTCCTTCGTTTTGGAAGGAAAGGGAAGTTAGCTCCTAGATTTATAGGGCCTTATCCAATTATTGAAAGAGTTGGAAAGGTGGCCTATAAACTAGAGTTACCTTCAGAGTTGCAGAAGTTACACCATGTGTTTCACATTTCTGTGCTGAGGAAATGTCACAAGACACCGAGTCAGTTCTACAACCTATGGAAGTAGAATTGAATGAAGATATAACTTATGAGGAAGGACATGTGTCAATCCTTGATAATAGAATTAAAAAGCTAAAGAAGAAAGATATAAGTCTTGTGAAAGTCCTCTGGAATCATCATGGTATTGAAGAATCCACATGGGAACTAGAGGATGAGATGAGAAAGAAATACCCTGCTCTTTTCTCCTAATGTGTTTTATCGATTTCGGGGACGAAATCCTTGTAAGGGGTGGATAATTTGTAACATCCCTGACCTGGGTTATAACCTAACCCTAGAAGTTTTGCCTAAATATGTAATTATATACTTGTGAATACTCTCTGGCATGTAATTAAGTTCCTCAGGAACAAATACTTTCAATTTTATCCTTTTAAACAAAGTTGAAGTATTGTTTTGTAATGCAGGGACCTATGTGCAAATTACCTAGTTAAGGGGCTTAACTTGCAAATTTCACAGGTTAAGATGTTCCTCTGATCATGAGACATCATATGAGTGAATATGATAAGATATGATAGGGTTTCCCAAGCCTGGGCATCAACATGCAGCTTGAGGATTGATCCTTATGCTTAAAAACCCTAATTTGGATAAAAGTGTATTTTACCCAAATTGTGGGGTACAACTTGTAAAATATACCTTCTAGAACATCTTTTATGACTCTTGACATCTTTTAGAGTAGAAATTATGAAAGGGACACATCAATGAAATAATCAGATAAGAAAAATGATTTTTGTGCATAAAATTCACCTAATATGGGTATGGAGATCTTTCATGTATGCACCCTAGTTGAAAGTTGGCTTTCTTTACTCTTGGATCTTGAGTTTTGATGAACAATGCTTAAGTTAGATGAGTTTGGACGTGCCTTGAAACAAGGAGGGACTTGGATGAGAAATCCATGTTTTAGAGGTCCTTATGGTGTAAAATAGCCTAAAGTATATAAGCTAGAACCCTTGCAAACCAAGTGAATGTATCACTTGTTCTCTTCATTTCTCATCTTTATCAAATGTCTAAGGCAAAGCTCTGGAGCTCAAGAGAACGACCAACTAGTGCTAAGGTGAGTAGGAACCATCTTCTAGCTCGAATTCATGGAGGAATTCTTCTTAAAAGGTTGGTTTTGTGGTTAACTCACTTAGGTTCTTCGTTCTAGCCGACCATCCCCATCTTTTCCTTGGAGAATCACCTATGGTAGAGTTGTGGAGCTCAAGACACCATTAGAGGCTGAAGCTTGAAAGCTTGGAGCTCTAGGAACAACGTTCTAAGGTGGGTTTTATAACTCTGAACTCCTTGCTTTATATGCATATCTTGTTTTTGCAATTTTAAGTCTTAGTTCTTCTTCTACCTCCCTTCTTCCTTGCACTTTTGCAAGCAAAACGGTGGAGTAACCGACCTGAATAGAGGTTGAAGATGATGGGCGTGAATTCCTAGGTAGCTTTATCAACCGACCTTGGACCCTTTTGGTCCAAACGGTTGCAAACCATTTAAGGTCAAACGGTTTCAAACCATTTGATCTCAAACGATCTTGCAAGACCGTTTGGATTGAAACGGTCTCAAGACCATTTGATAGGGTTGACCAAGGGACGACCGTTTGAGGGTCTGTTGGTAACATATTGAATTTCATTCCTACAAATAATCATAATCTAATTCTTAACCAATTGAGGGTTGAAGGCAATTCAACATCCTAACCCTAATCGGAATGAAATTGCTGATTTCATGTATAGATCTTGTTGAGTTTTGGGTTGAAGGACCCAAACGGTCTCAAGACTGTTTGGGGGTTCATCCAAACGGTCTTAAGACAGTTTGGTGACAACCCAAGACCATTTGAAGGTCTAGGGTTGAGTTAAATTGATGGATTGAAGGTCCAATTGCAATAAATTGATGAATTGATAAAATTGCTGATTTTAGACCTAATTAGGGTTCAACCCTTATCCAACCGACTTGGTTTAGGTCAAACTTTGGGCAAACGGTCTCAAGACCGTCTGGAGATCATCCAAACGACCTCAAGACCGTTTGGGCCAAGTTTGAGCCCAATTGGAGGTCAATTGATAGATTCAACCTCGATTTGATTCACCTTGTTGAACATTGATGATTATCCGATTGAAACCCTAAATGAATTGGACTTGATCCTAATTGGCTTTCAATTGAGGGTCAATTTGGTGTCCAATTGATTGAGGCTCATCTTAATTAACTCAATTTATAAGTGGTTAACATGGATTTGGCCAATTGAAGGCTTCAACAGAGATATTCATAATCGATTGGAACTTTTGAACCATGTTGGAGGTCCAAACGGTTTGAGCCCATTTGGACCAAATGGCCTCAAGACCGTTTGGATCCAAATGGTCTCAAGACCATTTGAGGCCAAAAGGTCTCAAGACCGTTTGGGCTCAAACGATCTCAAGGTCGTTTGGACCAATCGATCTCAAGTCGTTTTGATGAAACGGTTTCAAACCGCATAAGCTCAAACGGTTTGGAAGTCAACCTTTCCAAATGGTCAACACACCCAAACGGTTTGGGCAAACGACCTTGAGGTCATGTGGTCTTGGAGTCAAACATAGCAAACGGTCAACACATCCAAACGGTTTCAAACCGTTTGGAGGTTGAAGGTTGAAACCGTTTGGAGGTTTTCAATGTTGTTTATGCTTAATCACTTGAAGGTGTTTTTGGTTTAATGGTGATCTAATCTAAACCCTAATGGTAACCTAGGACATTAAGGGATGAAGTGACTAATGAATTGACCCATAATGGTGTTCAATGTTGTAAATTACCAAAATACCCTTGAGGGGTTCAATTGAAGGATATCTTGTTTCAATCAAACCATAATCACCTGATAGTGATGTTTTAGCTTATGATAGTCAATGAGAACATAACCCAACCTAATATAGAGTGGTGTAGTCACCATCTACTAGTAAGAGGAGAGAGAAAGTATCATAGCAGAGAGAAAGTACCCCTTTTATGGTGGAAATTCAAGAAAAGTACCTTCAATACACATGAATATGCATGATTAGGGTATGATCCACCTATGTGAGATCATGGAAACCCTAATTATGATAATTGATCAATCTTAATCTTATCTGAGGGCTTAAATGATGATGTTTCTCATACATGATGATGTTATGAGTTCAATTCACCATGAGGTGAATAGTAAACCCTAATTCTAGGGTGATGACATATAATGTGAATAGTAAACCCTAATTGATGAAAATCAGGGAACCTAACTCTTGTAAGAGTAGGAAGATACAACTTCATTGAAATGAATTGTTTACTGTTATCAGTTGAATTAACAATGCAGGTTCCTATATGAGGATGAACATACCCAGGTAAGGATTATGATACTATATTCATTGAAAGCATGCTTTAGCTTTATGAAATAGTGAAATATCTTGATGCCTTGTTAGTGGCATCTTATGAGTTTAAATGGGCTGTGAGAGCCATGAATATCATCAAGGTCATGCTTAACAGATGACTTGTGATGAGATGTTTGAGAATTGATAATTGATGTGAGATTAGACCTATTACATTTAGTATTCTATTTCCATAGCTGCTATGCTAATGATTAATGTTTGAGAACATGTATGATGTTAAAAGAATACTAAAATGTACCTAACTAATCAAGTATAATCATAGCATGCAAAGCCCTGATCATAGATCCATCATTGTCAGAAAGAAATATGATGGTGAAACAGGTTTTCCCAAGGGAACTCCTAGATCACATACTTTTGAGTATGTGGGGGAATATGGATGTGTAAATCCTTACATCCTAGTGTACGAATTGATGTAGATGTATCTTAATCCATCAACCCTTCACTACATGTTTATGTTGTAACACTCGAGGAAACACAAATACCGCATCAATTAGAGGTAAACAAGAAATCTCTCGATGACGAAGAGAGTACAGAATGCCACTGTAACTCTAAAAATAGTGAAGTACCAGATTACCCTGGTGAGCTATATCAACAGAGACACAAGATGTTAGCAAGTTATCCTCACTCTGACTGAGTAAGATGAGGTCATAAGAATCCGGCTCTTTTGATGACCTAGGTATGATACTGATGTGACTTAACAGTGATCGGTTGGAGTATGAGCGGTATACCTCATCTCCGCAGGGCATAATAATGTTTGAAAAACATAATCAACAGTGTAGTATATCTATTAGGATTAACTACGAGTTACTTGATTGATGTTACATAGTGCAGTATACATCTTCTTCATATTTCTTAATTAATGAACTTCTTCTTATTACCAAAACTGCTGTTGAATACTTTGAGAGCTTTTACTGCTTATGTTATTCTTTGAATTGCTATATAAAGCTTCTAGCTGAGAGTTATAACTCTCACTGGGACAATTATTTAAAATTGTCTCACCTCGTAGACTTCAACTTTTTAGGTGGTCGTCGAAGACGGAGGAACCGGTCTACAGGTGACCAATTCCAAGAGCAGCAGCACCAGGAGCAGCAGTGAATCTCAGGTGGAGATACTGACTGCTGAGTCATGTTGTTAGATAGTCCTATGCCGTCTCTGTACTCTCAGGTCCTAGGAGTATTGATCTGAGTTTTCTTTGGTTTTAAACTCTTGAGATTTTGTATCATGATGTGTATAATTACTCAAGAAGTAATTATCAGAGATGTAAATAGTTTAATCCTTTTTCTATGGAAGAAGTTTTATGGATTCAAGCTCTTATCTCAAAAAGTTTTAATTTCTCGTGATTTTTGTCTTCCGCTGTTAATCGATTGCTTCTGCTAAGTTTAAATCGTGCTTATATCGTGGTGTTGGAGATCGGAGCCCACACTAACGACGGCGCTCTCGCGAAATAGGGTAGGCGCATCGTTGGATCGCGAGAAGAGAAAAGAAATGAGAAAGGGGTAGCATGATTGGGTTGGCGGATCTTTGGATCCGTGGAAACAAACTCAGGATCTAGACCGAGTCCCAATGGGAAGAGAGGGAGCAGTGCCTCTGCCACATGTCACCTCTGGATTGGCACATGAGGTAATTACATCCCAAAATGCTCAAATCTTCTTTAATTCATAGTAAATAGCTTGATTATCCTAAAAATACAAGGTATTCAAATTCTCAAAAAAATGCGTAAAACATAGTGGAATGCTAATATTAGGCTTTTGATGCACTAATATCAGTGGTATCATGTAAGTGGTGAAATGCTCATTTGATGGATTATAAATATTAAATGAAGACCTAAAGTTATGATAATGTCTAGGTAACTCTAAAAGATGATATATAATCTATAAATATCATATATAATGATGCTTGGATATGAAATCTTATAATTTTCTTTACATGGCTAATTAGGGATAATAACCCTAATTATTATGCAATAATTACAAGTATGCTCAATAAATCTTGAAAACTCCAGAATATGCTCATAACACTATATGGAACATAATGTGAAATGAACATATCAATTTTATGCGCATAATTCATGTTCTGATGATTATGATCCTAAAATATTGAGAAAACCCTAGTTTGGGTTAATGCATGTAACCTAGGGTTAATATGTGCACATAATCATATGTAATCAAATAATTAGATTATTGATACTAATCTGGAATATGACATCAGTAAGATAAATCTAATATAAGAATACAAGTAATGATGCACATATCCTAATGAGATAAGCTAAACCCTAATGAACACGACTAGGGTTCAGATGAGATGTAAGAGGATGAGAATCTGATGGTAGCATATGATCTTGTCTTGATTAAGGTTTGACCAAGGATATAGTTGACATCAAGAATATGATTTAGGATGTCTCTTTTCAAGGTACGCCATTGCCTCTTACTTGGCTTATTATACAATATGCTTGTGTTATATGATAGTAAATACTTGTCATATGGTATTGGTTGAAATGATTGTTCTTGTATGCTATGTTTCTTGAGCATTTCACACTTATTGTTATGAACACATCAAACATAATATATTTATTCTATTATATGAAAGCATTAATTCTCTTTGGTAGCATAGTGCTGGAAAGTGTTCATTCTCTTTGGTAGCAGATCACATTGTACAATGATCTAACTCTTTGGTAGTAGATCATAAGGCCTTACATCTCATACTCTTTGGTAGCTGAGATGATGCATTATTCCCTCAGGTGGCAAATGCATGGATATATAGTGGAAAATGTGCTTAAAATATGTGTTCGCTTTTACTAATGAATATCTTTGTGCAAGTATACACTTTTTATATTCTTCTGTTACTACCAATTATATTAGTTTTATCTTATTTCCAAGATATGATGAGAGCTATATAAAAGACATGTAGGTGTACTCAATGCAATATTCTAGAATATTATGCTGACATGTACCACATCTAATCTTTTATTTAGGTTGTGGACATGTGTTCTTGAAGATCCAGGATAGTGAGAGTTGTGTGGCGAGCTGATGTACAAGTGGACCTGTTGTCTTAAGATTCTATATTTTAGTGTACATGTATTTGTATAAGTTTGCTATTCAATATGTACTATCAAATGATGTAGCAATTCATGTTGTAATTATATGTTGAATGGTGAACATGTGTTGTCATTTTATTATTGTTCATGTGCATGTGCTGCTGTTGATTTCCTTATGACTTTCTCTGATTTTTTTTCTTAGCCTAGTGTGTGGTGTTTAAATTGGGATTCTCGATGAGGTGAGGTTTTGATTTGGACGTCACACATCAGATTAAGTTTTAAAAAATCTGGGGACGTCACACAATGTGACTGACTTTAAGGACTATTTTGGCAAGAGAACTTTTGCGAGTAAGGATCATCCATAGTTGTGTGACCAATATGGTTCGATAAACACTTCCATGTTTGTGAATCTCAATCCTCCATCTCTCTTGAGTTTGTATAAATTTTTCTAGCACTTCCATGCAGTCTTTCATTCCGTGTCTTTCACTTCCCATCAAAATTTCGAAATAACACTTTGAATATCCTCCAAGATGCCTGAAGGAATCTGAAAAATATTCATAAAGTAAGTAGGGTTGGTCTATCTTATTGTCTTGATTAGTACCTCCTTTCCTGGCTTAGATAAAAATGTCTACTTCGATCCTTGTAGCTTTTCTAGATGTGTTCTTTGACAAAGTTAAACACTTGTTTCTTGAACCTCCCTATACATGTGGGTAAACCCAAGTACTTGGCATACTTCTCTACTTCTTTTATCCCAGGAGACCTTGAAGCTCACGTCTAGTATTCCTAGTAACACCCTTATTGAAAGCTACCTCAGTCTTATTTAGATTGATCTTTTGACCCGATATCTATTCATACTGATTAATATTATTAACTAATCTCAAACTCGTGACAATTAACTGTAGCAAAAAGGATTATATAATCGGCGAGAAAAATATGAGAGATGCATGGTGTCCATTTAGTGACTTTAACACAATGCAATAAATCTTTTTGGTAGCAAAAAGTGTCACATCCATTTAATCCAAAACAAATAATTTTAATTGTGTTGTACACATATCGAAAGATGAACAAAAGTATATGGTACTCTCTGTGGTCATATATGAGAGTATGTTTGGTAAGGTCTAATCGGATGACAAAGTACGTGTTTGATGTACATTTTTATATTACAAACTCACGTAACTGCACTCATTAACAAATCTGAACTCACATAAATTCGTTCATTTGGATTAATTGCAGTGGACACATATTAATTATCCAACCGAATGGTGTAGTCTAGTCGTCTTCACATGGTTGCAGCAGATCCTGGCATTTACTTGTGCGTCTGGAGTTGAAAAGTACAGGTGCTGCGCTATTTTTTTTGGTTTGCGTTTGCGGAAGTGATAGACTCCCGTGTTTATACAATTATACCGTTCAAAGAACAAGCGGCACCGCCATATAATTCCGGCGCACACTGAACCAGCATGCGACGTGGCGCATGAAACGCAGGAAATTAACAGCCGGGCACAGATGTGGCACGTGAAGCAGTAATCAGAAGCATCGTGCCAGCAAGTAAGAACTGCAACAGCGCGGATAGCGCTTCCGGATGTGGCATCGATAACAAGGTGGCAAGCATCTACCGCCTCCGGACTTGTCAATAAAATAAAAGCTTCCATCTCCGGATCATCCATGTAAAGATCTCACAACGCAAATAATAACATTCTTTTTTATTCACTCAAACACAACAACAGTACGTCCTCCTTATCTAGACAATCGTTATTAGCCTTTAATGTACTATCCGGTCAGCTGAATATATATTTTTATCAACGGTCAGCTGAAACATGTAACTGAGTCCACGAGCAGCTGTCATCTCCTCAAAACGAAGAGTCTGGTGGCACCTCCACGACCGCTGTTGGGCTCTCTCTCTAAAAATATAGCTTTGACTATTAGAGGGTTACGTCTTTAGTCCATACCGATGAGTGATGAGCACTTGTCCATATTCCTATTTATATACAAGGCTTATAATTGCTTATAACGCATGTCAACATATTTATATTTATCATTGGTGCCAGAGCCAAGATCCAATAAGAAAGAGAAAAATAAATACATTTTTTGTTGGTGGTGGCGATTTTTTTTTTTTTTGGTATGCCACCTACAAGTTTTTTTGTGTGGTTAGTATTTTGTCTTACTATTTTTTCTTTTTCTTTTTATAGAATTAACTTTTTTTCTATTTAATAGTGTTTCAATTTCTTCCTTTTTTTATTGGCTTCCATTATTAATTATTAGCACCTCTTCAGTTTGTTTTCTTAATTTTAGCAATGTTATTTTACTTTTTACTTCTAGTCCGTATCTTTTCTATTGCTATCATTCATTTCAATTTCACCATCACATCTCCTTCCTATGTATGCCAATCGAGACCGTCTTCTTTTTCAAGTCATTGACATGCTTTTTTCTCCAAACAAGCCATCTACCTTTCTTCTCCAGAACCCCCCTACTCTATGAATGTTCGTTTCATCATACAATTCAATTTGTCTCTTTTTCTTTTAATCAACCCTCACTTTTTTCTCCTTTCCCATTAACAACCCCATACCTCTCTCTCTATCCCATCCCCTCCACCAAACTCAATTGATCTATGGTCTACTCAAGAGAGGGGACATCCTACGTCAAGTGCACCACATAACACAACATGATGATGACTTCTAGCATGTTGATGTTGTTCCAATATTAATGACAACAATGTCTGACTCTGCAACTTTCAAGAAAGGCTACCATGTTCCTCATCTACTTCTCAATCATCTTCGTGCTCGTCGTCCACATCATCCACCAATAAGAAGGTCCAACTAGTGGTGCTCGGATGACTGCAATATCATCCCTCTATTTAAACTGAATCATATGCTCAGTCTTCCTCTTTATACAACACTAGCATAACACATGTGCTAAGCAGTCGTTTCACATTTAAATTAATCTAATAAATTGTATTTAGACATATGTGTGAGATGCAATTGGTTATAGTTGATTTGTCAGAATCAGTCGAAACGGTTTACGACCAATACTACTTTGTCACGTACAACAAACTCTTATACAAATGTTAGATATATCATAATATTTAAATACAATCTGCTATAAAAGAATAACTTGATTAATTTTCAACTGACTCTGTCCATCCCAGAGACGGTTGTTACCAAATTACATATGTTACTAACATTAAACATGTGCTTGTTGACAAATAATATACACTTTGTACTTACAAAAATTTACATAAAATTTGTTAAAAAATAGATACGTTCATTGCTATTGGACTCTTTCCAACTTGAAACGTGTCCAAAAAAAATTACATATACTCTCCTTCTTAGACAAGTACAGATTGACCACTAATTTAGCTAAAAGAGAACAATCCCTTTAACTATCAACTAACTCCTATTAAGATTTAGCATGTGAAAACCAACATCACCTCGCATCTAAACAATTATATGATTAGCAATCACAATAATTTACATGCAATCCACTAGTGGAGAACAACTCAATTTAATACCATTTGATTCCCTATATTATGTAGTATGTCATTCCAAATCTATGTGCGCTCTCCTTCTTGGATGTGTGCATATTCACCACTAATTTATAACCAATACTCAAATAAGTTACATACAATACACTAAAATAGTAGTTTGATGAATTACCAAATGATTATCTGTAATATATATGTATTAGTACCAAAACTTTATTTGTCTAGGCTATTAAATTATAAGTATCTTCCTCCAACCTGTAGCATTTCTTACTTAAATTATATGTGCATATGCATATGTCCATTGACAACTATTTTATAATTAATACTCAAAATATTGACATTTAATATGTTAAAAGATAACAATTTGATGAATTATTGTCTAACTGTCTTTGACCTACCTTGTGTGATTACCAAGATTGTCTGTTGCAAAAAAAGTTAAGCAAGTAATTAGGGTTGTTGAACTCACAAACAAACTCTGCAATACATAAACAAACCACCAAATACATAGACGTACTGCTGGAGTATATAGACATATCTCACTGACATACTTTAGAAGGAAAAAACACACACATACTCCTATGTTTGTTTGACTAGCACATATACATAATTTTTGTGTGTGGCTAGCATATAGACACCTAGAAAAAAAGTTGTAAAGAACTATAAGAAAAGTTAACACACACACACACCTAGAATAGCTACGAGACACACCAGGCACTTCTCTTACACACACATACTCCTTTGTTTGTTTAACTGCCACCTGCACCCTGCCACATATATATGTATGCATATATATATACATATATGTATATACATACATACATATATATATACATACATACACACACATACACACAAAGATATATATATATATATATATATATATATATATATATATATATATATATATATATATATATATATATATATATATATATATGTGTGTATATATAAGGCTCATCTTTAATGCCCGCCCACCCTTCCAGTCACTTTTTTCAAAAAAAATTCACAATTGTAGAGGAGCATTTTATCTAGCTCCCCAAAAAATTTCATCCAAAAATAATATCATTTGCCCCACCAAAATAAAAAAATACATCTATATATTTACTGACTGTATATTTTCTGTATAGTTACTTTTTGGATCTTAGAGTTACTCTTTTATCAATATAGTTACTCTTTTGATGTTAGAGTTACTTTTGTGTACCATTTAGTTACACTTTTGGATGTGTGGGTAGTGAAAAAATCATATATATATATATATATATATAAACACACACACATAGATATATATATATATATACATACATATACATATACATATATATGATTTTTCTATGTGGCTGGTATATCGACATATAGAAGAAAAAAAAATGTAAAAAAAATTAAGTTGACGCACACACACCTAGAACAACTAGTAGGCACACAACTGACGCTGGTCTTATTCATATGTATATAGATGAAGCAACCTCATTTTTCATCTCTCTGCATCTCATACTCCTTTTCACGTTGTCCTCATCCCTATCCATGCAACATCAGGAGTAGATCCTGAGCTCGCTCCTCCTCTGACATTGTTGTAGTCTGCTTAAGACTAGGATTTTCTGATCCTCTTCCTTCTCAACATCCATTCATCCTTAAGAAAGAAGGTCTCGTGACTTCCCAATCACCATCCTCCTTGACATCCAGGTCATCTTCAAGTAAGAATGTCTCACTGCAACAACTTCAATTGTAAAGTCGTCACATAGCACCAACCTCAATTTGCACTACAATAATAGTCAACAAAGGCAATGCAAGATACAAAAGCAACATCATGGGAAGAAGACTACAAAATTAGTCTTTTGTATAGTCTTAGTATATTTGTTTTATATTTAAGTTTTTCCTTGTCACGTCGGACATGTGTTTCACACATACTCTAGCTTGAGGTGGAGTATTACAGAGTTATGTCTTTAGTCACATATTGAGGAGTACAAGAGTGCTACCTATCTACAATCCTATTTATATAAGACTAGTAATCACTTGTAAGGCATCTCAACATAATCGTATTTATCATTATTACACTAACTTCTCTTTAAAAAATAAGATTGAAACGTTCACAACATCCTCAACCCTGCACCATTTGATCCTCTCACCACCCTATGTCCTCTAGACACTCCAAGGTCACTGGAGTATACTCTAGCAGATAATTTCTCTACACCATGTTACTCTCTACAAATAACACCTTCAAATCCATTCCCTTAGTTGGGACAATCCTCTATTTTGTCAACATCATTTATTCATTCAACAACTCCTTCAGCTGATTTTTCACCATCACTATTCAATATACAATCTTGCATAACTTTAACACTAAAAAGTTTCTGACTAGCACACTGCATCATGCAAATATGCATACGGGGGGGGGGGGGTCATTTCTCAAAACCTATCCATAGCTACTCACCTCCCTAATACCATGCGACATATCATAATCATAACATCGGTACAGACGACACATCAATGCAAATAATCACTGACTCACAACTGAAGAACTTATTCCAATTCCACGCCATTCCACACTACATCAAAAATGTTTCCAACATCACAATATCTAGACATAACTCTAGACAATGACACCATGACCTCCATTACGATCCAACAACTTGAATGTACCTTCACTTTGATATGGAACTAGGGACACTCGTTATAATGGTTTGAAATAAACCTTTAAATATCTAGTTTGTCAAAAATGAGCACAACATGCTTAAATTTAACTCTAAATGAACCGAGATGATAACTCATATGAGACTAGTCAGAAAATGGATCATCCACTTACAATCAGCCGACTACAATTCCATCAAGATTTTGATATCTGACTATTACTTGGAAACAATGATGCATCTCACCCCATACTATGATTTTTAACTCCTTAGCATAGATTTGTTAGATGATCGATAATTTGTGAGAGACATCTACCAAAACCCCATGGGCATATAGGTTGATTCATCCACTAGTGCAAATACAAAATTGTCTCTGCTAGATAGAACTACATCAATACATCATCATCACCCAACCAACAACAATGAAGAGATACATAAGCCACCTTTCATGTATGTCAATGTTGACTCTCCTCGTCGAAACTTTTATATAATATAATTCTATGTGTCACACCTCATTATAGGAGGACTATTTGATACACTACATCACATTAACTACTGACTATGCATAATGATTTTCAGCACACATACGCTCATCTCCATACATCTAAAGTATTTGTATCATCCCCCTTTTCTCCCTTTAGTGCTTCATCTCAACCCCAAACCTCCCTTCAACTTGTAGATCAGTACATCTCTTAATCTTTTTCTTCCTCTACATTGACATTAGTCATTCAGAGGAGCAAACCTCCTTGCAAACCTTATCTATGCATTTTATGTCAGCGTTTGGGAGATGAAAAACATTGTTGCACTTTTCCAACCTTCTTCTTTGAATGAAAAGGTTATGTTCATTTGATATATGCATATTCATTTTATCTTTTTAAAGACCAAGTCTCTACTATAAAACATGATAAACAAGTACATCAAATGTGTGGCAGCGGAAGAAATAAAACTTGACTTTATTAAAAATGTATAAAGAGTACATTATAAAAATTTCCTTAAAGGAAGTACAACTTTATACAAAACATAGGATCTAGGTAGAGGAAGACTTAGACTAAGCCAATATTGTCTCCAAACAAAACAACTTAATATATAAAGGCAACTATGAACATGTAAGCTAATTTCATGGTGTAGAAGGGGAGATGGTATGGTTTAGGCGTTTTGCCAATGGTGGAGGAGTCGGAGCGAATTAGGGCTCGCTAGAACCAGCGTGAGAAGCTGAACGTATCGGGAGTGGAATCGTGGGAGAATGTGGTCAGATGAGGGAGAACTGGGTCGGGGATCGTGAGAGGTATTTAACTGCCCATACTCATGTTCAGCGGGAGGTAGGGGATGAAGGGTCCACCGTCGGATCACAGATCGACAGTCCACATAACTCGCAATAAGCTGGTAACGCATGACAACTAAAAATAACTGAACAATAGGCTAATAAATGCATTTAAATGCAAATTGCAATCAAACCTTAGTTGTACATTACATCCAAAATAATAAAATCGATTTAAGGGGTCAAACAAGGGTCAAATGACCTCAAAATTTAACCACATGCACAAATTAGTGTTTAGCATCATGCTATGAAACTAGATTCTCGTTTGACCCATTATTTGGCCATAAGTAAATATATTGCTCATTAAAGTGTATATTAATATATAAAAATGAGAGAATTATATGAAAAGACTTTTTTTATGAAACATGTGAGTAAATTTCGAGATATTAAACACATTAAGATTTCAATAATCATTTCTCAACAAAATAACATATTTTCATGAATTAAAATCATATTTTGAGGAGAGAGAAACAATTAAGGTTAATGTTCACATACATTAACTCAAATACACATTATTAATAATATATTTATCCAAAAAGCTCCAAATTAATATTATATACTACATTTCCATCCTTAATGACCAAATTACATTATTAACCCTCTCTTATCTCCTTAATTGGGTTATTTGTGCAAACACCCTTTTATAAACATGAATGGGGGCAAAAAATGGAATTTCACCATCATCAATGCTCAAATTGCAAATAGAGTCCAAAAGTGATTCAAAAGATGGGAAATTTATGGAAAAGGTCCAAATGGACTATAAGGCCAAGAAAAGCTCAAAAGTGGGTAAATTGTAGGAAAGATCCTAGATTTCAGTATGTTACAGCACACCACCCCTTAAAGAGGATTTCATCCCCGAAATCACAACAAGAGGAAAGATAGGGTGAGTGTGCAACTTCCCAACCTTAAATACTAGTTTATAACCCTTAATCTAGGGTACAATAGAAAATCTACATAAGTCAGGTGTTACTAAGGTTTCCACAAAACCTATAGCCTTTTATCAAACTCAAATTAACATTTTTTTCCTTATGAGCATAATCTCCATCATGAAGAGGTATCATATTTATTATACTATCACTTGTGCCACATTTTATTCAAAATAATTACATCTCAATATTATATCATGTGTATTTCCCTCATCAAGGGTTTTAAGCACAATTCGTTTTTACTAAGCCATTTCAACATTAATTAATGTATTAGGTCAAAAACCTTAATAATATGAATTCATTTTCCATTATCCTCTTAAAGATATCATGTAGAATTATCACAAATTATTTTGTAGAAAAGTTAATATTATCCAATAAGTTATTAAGCCTATAATAATTCCAAATAATGTCCATACTACACGTTGTCATATCATCTTTCATACTCATATCCATGATACCATTAATCATTTTCATCCATTACACTTCATATTATAAATTATACATATTTTACATCACATTAGACCTTTTATGAATATTTATGTGAATCCAATTATTCATTATCATGTTTGAGTCATTATACTAATTTTAGTGAATAGGATGTAACTCATTAAATATTAATGAATTAATTCATATATCAAGTTATGATGAAGTATTCATTAGAGAACATGGTGATATACCTTATATATATTGATAACTTTGTGACTATAATCCATTTATATGTATCAAGGTATATTATGTGATGACGACACCTAATGCCACTAATTTATCACGAAAGGCATTAAGGATATATATACATGTATATGTTGTCAAAGCTAGATGATTACATATTAGGGTTTATGTCAACATGATCATTACATGTTAAAGCATCCTTAGGGTGTATTATCCATACACATTTTACCATTAGGGTGGCATAGCCAACGTTATGTATATTCACCATTAGCAATGAGTAACTCATTATTATGTGCATCAAGCCTATATTAAGGTTCAAGCATATGAACTATCTCTATATGACTTACTGCATATTCACGTGTGTATAAACAAACAAGTTGAATTACAAGTATAATGTTCGGTAAATTCTTGTTTACATAAGTTATTATGTACATATATCCACATAGATAGGGTTTCTAACTCTAAAGGTATTTGATTTTTCTTTTAATTGGGATTCCATCCCGCTAAAAATGCATTTCGTCCTCGAAATTAGATTTGCAAAACCAAATAGGGTACCAACACCATTACCCTCACTCCATCCCTTAAAAGGGTCAACTAAGTCAAACTAAGCTAAGGGCAAAAGGTACATAAGATTCAACACTAAAAGGACTTACTAACCAAACTTCAATGTGTAATATAGGGTACACTAAACCCTAAACATAGGAGTATAAGGTATTTAAGGATGATTTTTGTGTAAGAGATCAAATCATCACTTATGGTTTTCCTAAGGTATTCAACAATTAGGCAACATGCCCAAAGATAGACTATTTCGAGTTGTCTGTATCAGATCAGGCCAGGCCAAGTCATATGAGCTCAAGAGTCCTCATTACCAAGCTAGTGGGGCAGAGGAAAATATTTCCAGCCCCCAAGCTCTGACCCTTTCTAGGCACCATCACTTCAACTTCTTGCTATAGTAGCTTCTCAATAGAAAATTCACCAAAAAGTTAACAAATTTTATTTTTAATATGAAATTATTATGATCCTAAATCAAACTTTCATCATAAGTCAACTCTAAGGTGAAAAAATTACTAAAGGAAACTACATATGGTAAGGGTTCTATCTAGGAGACAATTTGAATTAGTCAAGAATCCGACTACCTTGATGCTCTGATACCATGCTGTAAAGAACAAGTCTCTACTATAAAACATGATAAACAAGTACATCAAATGTGTGGCAGTGGAAGAAATAACACTTGACTTTATTCAAAATGTATAAAGAGTACATTATAAAAATTTCCATAAAGGAAGTACAACTTTATACAAAACATAGGATCTAGGTAGAGGAACACTTAGACTAAGCCATTATTGTCTCTAAACAAAACAACTTAATATATAAAGGCAACTATGAACATGCATGTTATATGTTCCTTTTCTTTTTGTCCTATCCTTAGCCTTAGGTTCACCAAGCTTCAGCTGTGCACTCTGATCCTATACCTGGATGGTTGGGGTCATCCAACAAGAGAAAGATGAAAGTATGTGTCAATCAAAAGGAATTGGACAAGTATTAGTCAACAACAGTGCATAATAAAAGATTCTCTATGCTGCAAGATTTTAAGAGAATGAGACAAATATTCAAATAAGAAATAGAGAACTATCATAATCAATCACCACAATAATAATCACGTAGCATGAATATATTAAGACACAAAGTCATCTCAATGAAGGGTGAGGCACCTTCCAGATCTCACCTAGTGGCAGGGGGACTAAAACCCCAGTGCTTATATAAAGTGGTAGGGGGGCTAAAACCCCAGTGCCTAGTATAAAATGGCAGGGGGACTAAAACCCCAGTGCCCGGTAGGAGGACTAAAACCTCAGTGCCCTATGGGTGGTTTGTACTCATGTACACTACATTGTCATTTGGCCTAAAATACATCATGCTTAGTAGTCACTCAGCAGTATTGAGAAGTATAACGAGATTGCAACATTGCAAAATGGGAATAAAACCCAAACAATTAATCTCAATAAATGGATGAGCCAAACATTGGCCATAGCAAGATTTAAGAGTACAATTAAATGAACCACATAAGCAATAGAATCATCTCATAAGTAAGGAGCCAAATATAGGCAATCACAAGATCCATTCAATTAGATAAGCCATAATGGTAACAAAAGCATCAAATAAGTAAAGAGCCAAATAAAAGGTATTTTAGGAGGAGATCAAGGCCAACACATAATGTTTGTAGAGTTGGATAAGAGCCCAACTGAAGGATAGGTATATTGCACATTATACATCCACATACATTGATAAATAAGTTCCACATGCACAATTAGGTTCCACACACAAAATAGGCTTCACGTACATAGGGGTTACATACCTTAGTTTCAATTCATTACCATCACATTCACCAATCTGATTGTATCCAATTCCACATTTCCCTAGTTGGAAGCATTACACATGTATTAGTATTTATAAGGCTTAAAGCATAGGAAAAACCCTAATTTTGGAACTTATCTTCAAAACCACAATTTAAGGTTTAAAACCTAGTCCAACAGATTACTCATATTCTCCTGAATAAGAAAACATATTTTATTTTACAAATTAGAGTTAAAATGAATTAATTATGTATTTTAGAGCATTTTATACACTTAAAAAGGAATTCAAGGCAAACTTCGAAAAATGAATCCAAATCATAACTCAAAAACTTCAAAATCGATTTCTATATTAAAAATCCTTTCCATTGACTATTTATTCGAATTTTTCTGACATGGGAATGATTTATTATTAATTAAATCATCTCAGCCAATCAGAATTTAGGGAAATGCCACATCAACAAAATAAATAGGCGAATGGGCCACTGAGGCCGAGCCCACACTGATGCGGACCAATCACAATTGGCCGCTTCGGCAGGTCCACTCTCACTTGGATGAGGTCAAGGGCGATTGCAAGAAGAGGCAAATGACCATTTTTCCCTTGGTCGTCAATTTGATTTAATGAAAACTACGAGGGTTGAACGGTCATTTGCAAGTATTAATCTTGCAAAAGACATCATCACCCATGCTCACCTAATCAGGCTATTAACACCATACAGGCACAAGGGTCCATACACCCACAGGCATCTTGCTGCTTCGAGCCATGGAAATCGAGCAGCAGTCTGGGGGTCATGGCCGAAGGCTCTGGGCTGCAACAATCAACGAAACGAGGATCTAAAATGGGAGAAAACTCCCAAGGTCAGTACGATCCCAAGGAGCTACTGAACAACAACTCACATGCCAAAAACCACTGGAAACAGGCCGCATAATGGCCATAATAGAGGAGTAGGTCGAAGCTCGACAACCAAAGGAAAACATGATAAACCGGGAAACTAAGGTCGGGAAAATGATCGTGGATTAAAGATGAGTAGAACCGCATTGCGCCACGGATGGAGAAGCACTAGAACCGAAGGAAGCAACTCATAGGCAGAGGTAAGGAACCTGGCCTATAGGTTTGGGTGCTCAGGGGCGTCGCGCGGCGAAGGGATGCAGCAGAATGACAGAACGTGGGTCAAGGGTGCTTACTGCTCGGGCAATTGAACCGAGATGGTTTCATGAGTCCAGGTGAGGTCACCATTGTCAGGGGAAAAGACTGAGTAGGTAGGTATCTTCAGGGGATGTTGGGAAGAAATTGAAAGGTTAGGAAGAGTGGTAGGGGTCAGGTGGTGCTTGTCGACTCCTTCCATAGACAAGAGGGGGACTCTAGTCCCTTTTACGACCTCATGGTGTAGAAGGGGAGATGGTGTGGTTTAGGCGTTTCACCAGTGGTGGAGAGTTGGAGTGAATTAGGGCTCTCTAGAACCAGCATGAGAAGCCGAACGTACCGGGACTGGAATCGTGCGAGAATGTGGTCGGACGATGGAGAACCGAGTCGGGGATCGTGAGAGGCGTTTAACTACTCAGACATGTGTTGAGTGGGAGGTAGGGGACGAAGGGTCCACCATCGGATCACAGATCGATGGTCCACATAACTCACAATAAGCTGGTAACATGACAACTAAAAATAACTGAACAATAGGCTAATGAATGCATTTAACTGCAAATCGCAATCAAAACTTAGTTGTACATTACATCGGAAATCATAAAATCGATGTAAGGGGTCAAACAAGGGTCAAATGACCTCAAAATTTAACCACATGCACAAATTAGTTTATAGCATCATGCTATGCAACTAGATTCTCATTTCATCCATTATTTGGCCATAATTAAATATATTTCTCATTAAAGTGTATATTAATATATTAAAATGAATGAATTATATGAAAAGACTTCTTTTTATGAAACATGTGAGTCAATTTCGAGATATTAAACTCATTAAGATTTCAATAATCATTTATCAACAAAATAACATATTTTCATGAATTAAAATCATATTTTGAGGAGAGAGAAACAATTAAGGTTAATGTTCTCATACATTAACTCAAATACACATTATTGCTAATATATTTATCCAAAAAGCTCCAAATTAATGTTAACTACTACATTTCCAAAATTACATTATTAACCCTCTCTTATCTCCTTAATTGGGTTATTTGTGCAAACACCCTTTTATAAACATGAATGGGGGCAAAAAATCGAATTTCACCATCATCAATGCTCAAATTGCAAATAGAGTCCAAAAGTGATTCAAAAGGATGAGAAATTCGTGGAAAAGGTCCAAATGGACTATAAGGCCAAGAAAAGCTCAAAAGTGGGTAAATTGCAGGAAAGATCCTGGATTTCAGTATGTTACAATCTTCATTCACATTTTTTGTCTAGTTTTACACTTAGATCCCTTGAATTATCTTAGAAATTGCATCTATATAGATTTCCTTAGTTTTGTGTGAATATTTATGGTTTTGATCAACTCTATTTCTTGTCATGGCAGGTGGGTTTACATAATGTATAACTCCCATTGACTAATCGGAATCCACACCAAATAGTGATTGATGGGATCCATTGCCTCACGACATTGACAGCCCCCTCGGGAGGTGGGTTTGTTTTGATGAAGATCAATCATCGACTAATGGCATCAGGAACTATTGTCCCATTGACCAAAGATCGAGAAACCCCAAAAATGCGGTGATTATTGCACAAGACAAATTCACCGTAGGTTGAAATCCCTAGTTTTTTTACCAAAACAAAGTGTCGTAATACCACCCACAAATGGACCGATCCTATTGCAGTATAGTTAAGGATTAAATCCCAAGGGATAACATTTTTATAAACCTTGCTATTTTTAATCCAGTTGAACAGACTCTAATATTTATACCTAAGGGTTCACTAGGTTTATTTAAACTAATTGCAAGAGAAAGTAAAAGAGTAGAATCAAAATAGGGTCTAGATTTAATAATGGAAGTCATTGGAGGTGGGGGGAATTGAGTTTCACCATAGATTCATGCTCAAACACATTGATAAAATTTGCACGCTTGATATAATGATCCAAATAGAGCAAAAGCAAGACCCACTCGTTAGGTGTTGGAAATCACGTATATATCTTTCTAAACTCAATATCTCCTTACTCATAGATCATGTATGTGCTATTCTGGAGACATCCATCTAGAAGTTCTCATCTGAGTGTCAACCAAGTTAATCAATATTCAAATCTTAATCATTGAATTTCTTGTAACATAGGAATAAAATAAATCATGTAGACTAGTTGACCAATCTGTGAAACATACATTAAATGATTAACATTGAATTGAAAGAGTTATATAAAAGCCATCGAACATCAAAATTGAACATGCTAGTACATGGAGTGGGGCTAGTCCCTGCACCCAAATGAGAAGGACTACTTACTCTTCATGGAAAAAACAAATAAAATGTGGAAGAAGGAATTAAACATCATCATAGAGGAAAAGAGGATCATGGCTTGGTGTAGCAACTATTATCTTCCACACCGATGATGAGGACGATCCAACCAAAGGAGGAAGGAATTGACTGTACATGTCAATGAAGTTTTGTTACTCCTTAGTCTCTTCACTCTTAGAGCACTGATTTGATACAGAAGAAGCAACGGGTTGATGGATGAGTGTAGGTTGGTGGAGATCTCAACCCAAACAACATCATGATTAAGAGGTAGAGCTTGGCAGAGTGGAGATAGAAGCATAGTAAGAGCACCGATAGGGCATCATTGATGTTGTTCAATTGATATTCCTCCTTATCCATGTATAGAGAGATATCCTTTTGAAATGATGGAACAAAAGGATTCCCCAGATGGAGGAGGGGTAAATGTATTTATAAGATTTGGGTGCGTAGGTTTGTCGTCAGTCCACAACTTTTGAGTGTTCATAGGTCTACATGGGAGATATATTGCCAGACTAGACCTACCCTCCTTGGATGAGGTAAATACAACTGTGAGGAGGCGTTGTAGTGGTATCAATTTTTGAAAAGTCTGGGAAGTCATGGGGTGTTGGCCATTGGAATGCCATCAACTAGATTGGATCTTTGTCGATCAAGTAGGAGTCGAAATCCTATTATGATTGGTTGTAGTAGGGTCGTGGGGCAATGACATAGTTTCCCATCAGTTGAAGTAGTTTGCAATAATCTCATCGGGCACCAAGTCTTCATTGGGATGAACTTTCCTACTCATTGGTTGACGACTTGTAGAGGTCCTGTCAGGATGTGTCACCTCCTTCCCATCACTCAGCGGGCTATCAGGTTTGCTATGTAGAGGCGGCGGTGTGCACCCAATTTTTGTCTGGTAGAATCTTGTTCGGGTGAATGGCTAATAGTTCATTAGATTAGGCATGTTCATCGATCAACTGAAATAGTGCTAGACATTGGGCACGAAGTCTTCATTAGGATGAACTTGCCTACTCATTGGTTGACGACTTGTAGAGGTCCTGTCGTGATGTGTCACTGCCTTCCCATCACTTAGTGGGCTATTGGGTTTTTTATGTAGAGGCGGAGGCGTGTGCCCAATTTTTGTCTGGTAGAATCCTATTTGGGTGAAGGGTCAACGATTCATTAGATTAGGCATGTCCTTCGGTCAACTAAAACAGTGCTAGACATCAGGCAACTCTTCTTCGTGCTTGGTCATCAGTGGATGGGGCAACCTTTCTTGATGTCATGGGATAGCGATTGGGCTGCATGGGAACAACCCCCCTACGGGGGGTATCAATGTGATTGGGCAATGGATCCCATCAATAACTATTGGGCGTGGTTTCCCATCTATTGATGGAGTGATGCATTCATGTTAGCCCACTTGCCATGGCAATCAGTAGATTCAATAAAAACCATAAATTTTCACATAAAACCAAAGAAAAATCTATAGAGACCATTTATAGGGTAATTCAAGGGATCTAAGTGTATAACTGATCAAAATATATGACTAAAGCTATGAAAAATTTGCATTCATCATCACTACTCCTTCACGTTCCTCAAACCTATCTATAATCCCAAGTCTCCCACACCACACATATCCATGCCCATCTCATGGGGTCCTAAAATACACATTTCCAATAAGTCTTCCATCACACCGTTTCCATATAACATTCAACTTATCTTGCTTCCTATCCTACTAGTAATGTTCCATCCGACCTTTTGACCACGAACCCTTTTTTTCTATATACCAAATTGGTTGGACATCTTGAGATACCTTTTAAACCTTCCAATCTGTGGATGCACCATATTACACCCACCATTATTTGACAACAACCTAAAACTTCAACTTCCCCAACATCAATATGACTATTATCACTCTTAACTCAGGCGTCTATTTCCACATCAATCATACAACAATTGTAATGCAATTGCTGAAAGTCTTTACTAGTCACAATGTCCTTATCTCTATCTAGAATTATATTGACAATCACATTGTTAATATTCTACATTTCACATGACCTACAAAGAATTTTATTCTGCAACACAATATTCTCAAACAAAGATTCTTTCACCATTCCGTCTCATCTAGTATTTCAGACACTAAATTTGATCATATCTTTAAAAATGTGATGACCATTCCCAATGGTAACAATTTTGTCCAAGCTTCCCTTTTCAAATGAATGACTGATCAAGGTGTATCACATGCTGGCATAGTAGGATTGGGATGGACTTCTAACTCTCATCTTCCATGACAACTTGGGGAGATTGAAATCTTTTCATCTATAGATGATGCCATCGGAGCCATGCTCCAATTTGTCACTCGTGACACCCTTCAACATACCACCTACGTCAAATATTTTTGCATCTTCTATGTAAAAAAAATCCATTGAACTCTCAATCACTTTTAAAATTAGATTTTGATAAATAGTTTACACCATCAAAGTGGTCATTGAGAATTCCACTAGCATACACACCACTTTTACTGATTTGTCTAGACACCACCTTCATGGTTCTTTGCTACAAACATCATGAAAATCACTACTTCTGGTATCCTAAAGAAAAAATAGACATGAAGGTGGTGTGGGAAAGAAAAGATCACCAACTAAAGAATCGCCCGTCATCTAGAGAAAATAGTCCTAAATATCTGAAACTCCCTTGCCTTACACCCCCTAATCATAAATCCTCTTATATGAATTCATTGAAGATTGCAACTCATTCTCTTTCTATAATAACCCCACTGGACACTCATCACCTTGACTAAGAATATAAACAGTTAATCAAATCTTAAGAAAAAATATTGAAGAGCTCAAATCCACATAGCCTAGCATAAAAAAACACTCCAATGACCTATTTTGGGTCAAATCATTCCACTCTTGTATCTGAACTACGTAGGGATACAAAAAGAAACATTACTTTGTGGATGATGACGTACGTATGTATTCATCTATTTCAGTGTACTCTTTGCATGAAAGAAATTCTTTAATTCAAATAAGGCTCACCACTCACATAATGATATTATAATTTTTTGGATAATATTCAAGATCTGGTGTCATGGATTGAATTTCATAGTTTTAGTACTTTTTCTTCCAAACTAGCCATACATTCTTATACCATGTTGTAAGCCAGAATTGCATTATTTGAGATTGAACACTTCATTGGGTGGAACAACACTAGACACAATATTATAGCCACAAATAGTTACAAGAACTAAACTTTTGTTACTTATAGAGCCATAATCTTCAATGATTGTAGCTTCTTGGAATATTTATTGTGCTTCTATTGACAACAGAAGAAGAGCTATTAGAATATTCATTTTTAAACATAAAATTAACATCATCACTCTTCAAGAAAAAAACCCAACATATCCCCATTTCTTGAGAAGACTATTGGGGCAAACATATCAATAAATGAATCCAAATACCACCATTTAGTTCAAAGGAGTCATTATCAGAGGCATAAACAATAGAGAATTCGTGATTATTTAACAAAATGTGTGACAATACAATATCATTGTTACCATTTAAAACCATCATGACCAATTTACCTGATCTTTAAAAAAAATCTATGGTGACCCTAGTCATGAATAACATATAATTCTTGATGAAATTTATGATTTGGAAAAATCTAGGATATCTACACATTATTTAATTGGATTGGGTCCACTCTCAATTTAAAAAATGTAGATCACACAATACACAATGAAACACTACTCAAAAATACTGAAGGTTTGATAATCTCTTCAACCTTTTCATCTCGGATTTTCAAGTTCTTGATCTTTCTGCCACTAAATTCACACTACACATGGAACTAAGGACATATATGGAATAAACTTAAATGCTTTCTTTGTTCTCTACTATGGGAGGATTTCTACCCACTTGCAATTTCATCTACCATTTCCAGACTAGCCTCCAACCACTTTCCTATCATCCTCAATACCAAATATGAGCCTTGCAAAAAAACTTGTGCGTTTTGAATGTTTTGGATTAGATACCACAATTTCAATCCTTGATCCTTTGAGAATGGTCCTTACCATCAAATCCTTTCAAAGTAGGATGGATTATTCAAAAAATGAAATTTATTTAACAACTAATAAAAAATAATAACTTCACCACTTTTTGTAATATCCATCAAGTTCTCAAAGACAACAAATCATTTCTCCTCTAACTAGACAGTGGCATCTACGTAAACCTGAAAAACATTCTTTTGGCTTAAACAAAAATTGAACATCTTATTCTTCAAAGCAAGATCACGTGTAAACAAAGATAAAAAATCTAATAAATGAGAGAGGAGAAAGAAACACAAAATTCATTCAGAAATATTTTAATCACAATATCATAAGTAACTCCATCTATAGTCTCAATATTTGAGACCAAGTCCCAACAAAATAGATATATACTCTCATCACATATTAATGAAAATTTTCAGGAACTTCTCAACAACAAACACAACATCCCCACTATTTTCAAATACAATGAGATATCCACTATCCAACCCGTAACCATCTGGACAACATCACAATATCTTCACAAGTTCTGAAATAAAACATGATGTTGACTAGTTCGGGATAGATAAATCTCCTAAGTCTGATGGTCTCAACATAGAATTCTATAAATATATGTAACACCCGGGCCCACTGCCCTAGGATCTAGTAGAGTTTAAGGAATGATAACTGGCCCCACAAACCACCACTAGCCTTAACTGCGGACTTTGTCCACACTGACGTGCAAGCTAAGATCAACTTCCCAACTAGTCACCCATCCTAGTACTACTCCAAGCTGAGCACGCTTAACTATGGAGTTCTTTATTGATGGGATCCCGGAAAAGGAGGTGCACCTTGGTGATATGGGTAGTCCAATCATTCCTTATAAGATCTTTTTATCTGAGGCCTCAAATCCTGGTATGTTACAATCTCCCCCACTTAGACTCTTGACGTCCTTGTCAAGGCTCAACTATAAGGCCTCATAATCTCTTCCCCATTTCAGTTTAGACCCACAATGGCCCATGGACACCCAGCTCCCGATCACTGAATACCAGCGTAATGGTGGCTACATCAACCATGGACAACCCTTTCCTACATGTCGGGACCGCACGACTCAAGACTGGCATTCCATGCCCATGTGGGCCCCACCTACTGGAGGTGAATTGGCTCTGATACCATTTGTTACGACCCCACCTTCCGGTAACCCCCAATTAAGGGACACCGAGAGGTCGAAGCCGTACCCATACTTTTTGGATCAAAGGTTTGGCAATTAACCAAGAACAATTATTAAATTTTAACATACTAAACTAAAAAGCTATAAGAAAATAAACTTTTGCATACCTTTTTGAAAACTTGGATTTCTAAACTTCGATCCACTTATGGATTCTAATCTAACTAATCCTCCTTGTATTTTACTTCATGTATTTCACAATATGATGATTTAATGTTTGTCCTTTTGGCTTGTACCTAAAACGCCAAAAGGACAAACAGTAAATCGTCATATTGTGAAATACATGATGTAAAATACAAGGAGGATTAGTTAGAGTAGAATCCATAAGTGGATAGAAGTTTAGAGATCCAAGTTTCAAAAAAGGTATGCAAAAGTTTATTTTCTTATAGCTTTTCAGTTTAGTATGTTAAAATTTAATAATTGTTCTTGGTTAATTTTCGAACCTTTGATCCTGAAAGTATGTGTATGACTTTGACCTCTCTGTCTCCCTTAATTGCGAGTTACCGGAAGGTGGTGTCGTAACAATATATGTGGGAACACATATGGTAGGACTTCACTAAACATTTTCATTACATAAACCTCCATGATGACATCACTCCCCCAATTGACGTACTCAATCAAACACATATTTCTCTCATTAAGAAAATTAACCTTTTTCAGTTCACAAATTTAGGCCTATAAGCCACATCAGTTCATCCAATGACATCATTGCAAAAACCCTTGTCTCAAGGATGAAAACACACCTAAATGATATTTTCAGCAAATAAGAAATTGTTTTCTTCAAACACATAAACATCCATGATACATAAATAATGGTCAAAAAAGCTATATGCACTTTCCACATTAGGAAAATCACCCTACTATCCATCAAACATGGTTTTAAGAAACCTTTTAACAATATCAACTAGAGTTGCATGTATAGTTGTGTGAAAGGTTATGGTATTCTTGATAGATGTGTACACTAGATCAAAATCTTATATCAGCACCTACCACTTGTCAACTATCATCAATGAGGCCTTTTGTCTATATTAAGATCTCTAGTGGTATCTGTCAATGGGACCAACTATCTCCTTATCTTTTAATCCTAGTCACTTTTGTCATCACCGAGATGATCCAATTAGGAGAACATCATGGACTCCTTTCATTCTTTAGTGAGTGTACGGAAAACATAGTTCAACATGTTGATGACACTATCATTTTAATAGAATCATGTGACATAAAAAAATAAACAGTTATGACCCACTCCAAGTTTAACTAGTAAGTACGGTAATTAGTGCATCACCATGTTGATTAAGCTAAGATAAGTGTTCGTGATGCAATTAGTGCTTTGATTAAGTTGAGACAAGCTAGTTAAAATGTTTTCATGCCTTGAGGTTGTAGTGGATATTTTGCTTGAAATTTTTCAAAAGAAATCATACGAATCAGACCTTCAAGGCATAAGATATGATGTTTTCAAGGTTTTTGGACATGGCTGCAATTTTTCCATTAATAGCACTACTTGAAGCAACACTCAAGCTAGCCCGATCGGCCACAGTAGAGGGAGAGATAGGACAGTCGATTAGGTCCCCTTTGCTCTGTTTTCAGCTGGCGTCGTCTTCTACTTCTTCTTCTTCCTCTTCCTCACCCTAGCAGTGCCCCGGCCTGCTTGAGCAAGCGCCGGCCAGCAATAGTAGCACGACAACCTTGCGACACCGGCCAGGGGTAATTTTTCCTGGGAAACACCGTGAAAATGGTGCTAATGAGTTCGGCCGTGAGTCTAGATCACAAATCCTCTGCCACCTAGCCATGAGCAGTGACAATTAGTCGAGCCATCTCCTTCCAGTGTGCACGATTGGAACTGCTGCATGAAGTAGGTCTCAAATCCAAGGTGCCCAAGGTTTAAGACGACCCTATGGACGCCCAAAAGTAGGATTTGGATGCGTTTTCTGTCAAATTTGGCCATTCCGATCCACTGTGAGTAGAATTTCACTCATAAAGTAAGTATAAACTCCATGAAAGATACATTGTGTGTATTGTGGGTAACAACGATTACCCAAGTACCAGGCTGTCTTGGCATCACCAGACTTCTAGTTGCAGAGTTTTCTTCTTCACGTTTGCATGAGCCTAGTTATTTTAACTGATCTGTGTGATTTGGATTATTGGAAATATATGGTTGAATTAATCCTAGTTTGCTCAGATTAAGAAATTGAAGACAGTGGCACAACATACTTTGTGCACAACCCCAGGGTTACAGTAGTTGTACTTTTCGGTATAATCCCAGGCTGTACAATTTTAGTAATTAACTAATTGTGAAAATTAAAGAAATAAATGATGACACATAATGTCTCAATATCAATCTGTTGCACGCTCTCTGTTATAATTAATGTGTGTGATTTAGTATTTATGCAAATTAGCACGTTTCTTAAGAATATTATTAGAAATTCTCAATTATTATTAATAATTCATGCCATGATAAGCAATTAACTCTTAATTGAGTTATGTGATGCACAACTCAGGATTTGGGTTTATGTGCACATTTTCCAAGAAAGTATAATTAATTTACATGTGTTAATGATGAATTCTCATATGTCAAGGAATTAACTTTTATCAATGTATTAAGAAGCTCAATTGCATGATTTCAGTGTATATGTGCCAAGTTGACATGTATTCAATTTATTTAAGAATTTTAGTTTGCCTTCATGTATAGTATGTTGATTTCTCAATATATTACAATGTTTTGAGTATACTATTCTGCCAAGTTTAGAATGATATACATGTTGTATTATAAACTTCAAATAAATATATGAGGTACCATAGAGATACCAGAGTCAAGTATAAGGAAAAGATATGATATAGTAAGAGCTTTTTAAGAACAATAAATAATAGACTTAGGGGCCCTGAACATCGTAGATTCCCTATGAGAGGTATGCGCCCTAGGGATGCAATGACCTAACCCTGACACTATTCAGTATACGGGGGTCGGAACGTACTAATAGGTGATACGGGGGACGAAGCCCTAGTGGAAGTCTCCTTAAAATACAATATATGGTGTCCAACATCAACCAGAGGTCTTGGTGGCACTAGAGTTTAGTAAAGCCAATAGGTGGCTTGACTCTCCGCCTATGTGCTCAGGTTAGAGGAGGAGTCTAGTTTTTACGGCATAATAGGTGTGCTAAGGCCAGTGTGCCATTTTCCTATTGTAGACCAGTGATGTAGTCAGGCTTAGCATTCCTGAGTGTGTCAGCTAAGTCTTGTACGATGAGATCGTAGTTCTCTATGACTCTTCACATGTAGAGTACACTACATATGATCAGGATATAAACTAAAATATGTTCATATAGGTGTAAAGAGTTTATTATAAGTAAGAAACGTTAAGAAAGATTTGGATACAATTTTAAAGCAATTGTTCCTTAAATGTAATATTTACATTCCCTGTGGTATTTAATTATAATTGTTAGAACTGCTGAATGTAGTAATTCGTACATTTTATTTCAATTTAATAAACATAAATGAGTTATCTGCGATGGTTGGGTGAAATTCTATTCACTGTTCCAGTAGCTCACCAACATACTGAAATATTTTTTAGGTCAGTGTCAGCACAAGGAAGCTAAATGATCTTATCATCCAGGCTCTTAGAAGGTAGTTCATAATTAGAATAGAGTTCTCTTAGTCTTTTCCCCTCAGTCATTGGGGCATGTGGTGTGGTAGAGAGAGAATGTAATGTAATATGTACTTTTAAGTTATCTGTTGTGCTTTATATTCCGCATGAAAATGTAATATGTTGTGTAAATCTACTTTACCTACCTGGTTAGGTAGATAGTGTTGGTATGTATGCCCTGAGAGCCAATCATGGGATGATTTTTGGGATACATTAAGATTGATTTGATAAAGATCAAAGGTACACTTCCAATTATTTCTGGTTCACTCATATGAGATAATGATATAATAGATTGAATGTCTAGAGAATGACAATACTCAATGACGTATGCTTTCAGGTTAAGGACCTGAATGATGCGATCATACAGATGACAAGAGTTTGTACATTCTTATTATGTCCCTAGTCGGATGTCATTGTGGAAGGTAGATAGACAACAATGACACAAAAGACTAGATTGTGGTGGTGGTTGATGACATAATCTCATTAGTCATGATATGTAGATATCAAACCAAACACATAGGTACTTGTTAGAGAATAAGTTTACCGAACAGACCCACCGTGAGTTTGACACATGGAACCATGACATGGTAGTCACAGTCAGTTCTCACAGTGATGGTGGTGAGTGTGATTCTTAGACCTGAAATCACTACTCTCAACACATGTCGTTCGGTACACTTTGACATCATCAAACGCAGTCCTGAAACATGGGTTGTTATAAAGGTGATGATTGGGTGGCTTTGACACAGGGGGCTTTTGAGGGGTGAGCGATAGATATGGGATTTGTCCCTCCTGAGGGAGTTTGATATCCATGGCCACTTGATGAGTAGGATTGAGATAGACATGCACATGCATGTGTGAATCAATATGTGATATTGATGGCATACATATCTCCTCCAATCTACACTGAGATCAAGAAAGAGAATGAATGTTGACAGGATGACTGTTCCATGCCTTGAGTTCATTCAGGATATCAGTGACACAGGAATTATACATTCACTATAACAACATTCACGCACTGTAGGATTGAAAGTTATTCTCCAACTTTCTATTTCACTTGGGTAGCACTGATGTGCGACTAGGAACCGCTCTTTGCTTGTGAAGTCATAAGTGTTATGGACTTTTACTGCCAACGTGAAATGGACCTGTAGGGTCATAGACATAGGATTTAACCTGGAAGAGGAGTTTATCCACAAACAATGTTTAGATTGATTACTGAAGGAGATTAGTAGTTCAATTAAACACTCAATTGTTTGATAGCTCAAAATCATAGTATTCAAGGTGTTGGATTGATTGATTAGAGTATCAGATTGATTGAAACTGCAATTCACTGATTTGCACAACTCTGTTGCCCCAACCGATCGGCTCAAGAGTTGAATCGATCGGCTCAGGTTGGTGAACCAATCGGCTCATGTGATGAACTGATCGGCTCAGGACAGGCTGAGATGACCGGTTTAAGGGTTGAACTGATCGGCTCAACTTGTCTAACTAAGATCATTTGGTAAGTCAGAAGACTATTTTGCAAATACAATCTGTTTCACTTGTACAAATTTGATTTGGACAAGGGTTAATATTTGATTAATTGGAAACAAATTTGGAAGTCAATTTGAGTTGGATCAGGACCACGAACCAATCGGCTCAGAAGTGAACCAATCGGCTCAGGTGCCCCAACCGATCGGTTGAGGTGTGAACCGATTGGCTCAACTCCCCAACTGTCTGTTTCATGCATGAAACAATCAGTTTAGGTGGCGTAGTTGGTTGTTATGTGGAAAATCTCGAACCCTTCTACTCCTACATTAATCCCACATTGCCCGGGATAGAGAACCCTATCCCATGACCCTCCTATATATATAGGGGTAGTGGGGGCTTCTCAGGAACACAACTTAGAACACCAGTTGCTCTGCAAAGTTGTCCTTCTCTCTGGTTTTGGTAATCGAGAGAGAGCCCGAGCAAGTGCTACCTGATAAGGGAGGCACATCAAGGGAAAGACAACTACGGAAAGAGACTGGTGGTAGGAGAGTGTGTTGGTGACTAGTATGTCTACAGAAGGGTGTGACTCCTTCCGATTCCTTGTGGGACAAGGAGATCAGAGTTCTATGTGGTCCGTGTGGACTACTTCAGAGGCGAGAGACTTCTGCCGCTCAGAGGACAACTATCAATCTCGATAGTCCCAGTGAGACCTGGAGCTGCATAGACACCGTCGAAGACCGGAGGTGAAGACCGCACAAGCCGCGAGGTATAGTCGCCAAGTAAGCCTCGAGACAAGGTACGCCTCTACAAACCATCATTCCTATTGTATAGACGTTGACGCGATTCCTTATTTTGGGTTTGGGAGAAGAAAATTTTTGTTTCCGCTACCTTCTCTGTCTCCCCTAAAACCAAACAGTGGTATCAGAGCCACTTCAACGGCTCTATACTTTAGGATTAGTGATATGATCGATTTTGGTTTGTCGCCTTTATTTATTGCATACGATGCGAATAAATTGGCTTTATGCATGTCCAATCCAAAATCCACAAATCCCAATATACATATATGATATGTAATATGAATCCACTCGATAGGCGTCTCCCTTAAACAAGTTTTGTGGTGGATGTATAGCGTGGTTATGGACAATAAACCCTATGTGTGTGCTTGGTTGTATGTGGTTGCTTGCATCTTAGTCTGCACACCGATTCCCTATCTCCTATTCCTGATGTAACTCGAGATAACTAGAGATTTCTTTCCTACCTTTTCTCCACCCAAATGTAACTCGGGATTTCCCAATTCAATTGTAAAATAGGATAGATCTTTTATTTCCTGGTATGTCAAAGAATGAAAAACGATCTAACGACAACAAAGATGATCAGTTCAAGGTGCGAACTAATCAATTGGCTATCTAGAGGACCAGCTCGAGGAGCTAGACAAGCGGGTGGCGACCTGAGGATATGCACGACGACCACGAAAACTGATCGGTTGGAGGAGCCAACCGATCGGCTAGTGCACCCAGACGACCGACCAGGGTGAGCAGGTCATTCATGTGATGAGTTGATCAACTCGGATGGCTATAGCACTTCATCATGGACAAGTTGCATGTGATGTAGACCTAGATGACTGTGATCCCTCTTGGCTCGAGGAATCACATTAGGATGGCCATAATCATCACTTTTATCATTTCACATGTTTTCTGTGGGATATAGCATGTATATTGTAACATCCTTGACCTGGGTTATGCTTAACCCTGGGAGTTTTGCTTAAGCAAGTTAGTTAGATCCTTAATTTTATCTTGTGAAAATTAATTAAGGCTCAAGAGGAACTTATGTTTTAATTTTGGTCTTGTTTAATTAATGTTGAACAATGTTTGCTTATTTTGGACTAAAGTGTAATTACCCAAGTTAAGGGGTTAACTTGCAAAAGTTACATGATAATATGTTCCTCATATGTTGAAGCATCATAGGAATGAGTATGATGTAGTGGTATGGCTTTCACAAGCTTGAGCACCAAGAAAGAGCTGATAAAGTAATATTTGTGCATTAAAACCTAGTTTTGGTGTAAAGTGCAATTTACCCAAAACCTAGGGTTCAATATGCAAATTACCACTTCAATAAGGTTCCTTATGTTTCTTGGAAACATGTAGAGCAAAGAAAATGAGACGGGCACCTAATTCGAGTTAACTTGAAAGAGAGAGAACCTTGATATTAAAATAATCAAGATTTAAGCCTAATTGAAACCCTAATTCAATTTCATTCAAAAAGAAATATATTAATTACAGAGCCCTTCAACCAAAAGTTGAGGGATGAATTTTTAAAGAGTTTGGACGATCTTGTGCCTTGAAAAGGCACGAAGATATCCAAAAGAAGTGGATAACTCACTCACATTATTATAGGAAAAAGAAATATCCACTCACTTATGGATATTATTATAAAATGATTTAAGGTGCTTAATTTGCTTTTCTTTAAATCATGGATAATTGAGAGGAATAATAGGAAAATAAGATATCCTCGTATCCAATGAATGGAGGGGGAAGAGGCGACACTAATTTTGGGAATTAAATGATTTTTTTATAAAGCATTTTCTCTCTCATTGATTTTCTTATAAAAACACCCTTTACAAGCCAAATCAAAGGCTTTTCCGATTCCATTTCTTCTCCGTTCTTGGAAAACGAACAAGGGAGCTTTGTAGGATCAGGAGGACGACCCCCAAACTGTTGGTAAGCTTCTTGATCACTTTCAACCATGATTCCATGGTGGAAATAAAAAATAAATCATTGAATTCTTCTTTTCTTCACTCCATCTTCAACCCTAGCCAAACGTTTCACCCAAAAGCTTGAGGATGAGCCTAGGGGGAGTTTCAAAAGCTTCATCCACCATTGTTGATGTGAATCTCCTAGATTTGAAGCTCAATTGGAGGTGGTTTATATAACTTGAACCCTTATTATTGTTATTGCATTCAATTCCATATCAATTGATGATCTTTCATTCATTGCCGAAATTTAATTTGGTTGATTGGTGCAATCACCATGAAATCACAGAAAGTTTCATAGGTTTAGAGCTTGATGATGATGACATCATCATAAGAACACACCTCCCCAAATATCTATGGTAAACGGTTTCACCAAACCGTTTGGAGACCAAATAGTTTCCAAACTGCTTGCAGATTTGAACCCCAAACCGTTTAGAAGAGTTGACCATTTGGAAGGGTGGAAGGTTTGAGGTCAGAACCCTAGTGTATGTTGGATGATGATCCAATGACTCCAATTGATTAATTCAACACATGGACAATCTTCCCAAATTGAAACCCTAATCGGCTAAGTGCTGAATTTGTAATCGATTAAGTTGATGTCTTGGGTTGATTAGCCCAAACGGTTTCAAACCGTTTGAGAGATTTGACCATGGTTTACCATTTGGGAATTCTGATATTAATGATTATGGTTGATGATCTATCAAATTTGATTAATGAATTCAAAATCAATCATCAGTTGAAGGTTAATTAATTAGTAAACCCTATTCGGGTTGTGCTGATTTTCAATTTGGTTAATTGAGATTTTTAGGTTGATTTATCCCAAACAGTCTCAAGACCGTTTGGAGGTCTAGAGTTAAGTATGGTTGAGTATTTGAAGGTCCAAAGATACCAAATTGAAATGCAATCAATTGCTGATTTGATGATCAATCCAATGATGCAAACCCTAATTGAATTTCATATATTTTAATGTTTTATGAGGCAAACGGTCTCAAGACTATTTGGAGGTCTTCCAAACGACTTCAAGACTGTTTGGTGTCTGGTCATATCAAAAATTTGATGATGATTCATTAGTTGCAATGGAATCAATTCCACAATGTTGATCATAGATGGCTATTCGATTCCAAGCCCTAATTGAAGGTTCCTTGAGTTGAAATCCTAGATCAATTGGGTTCAAAACCCTAATTGATGGACTAATTGAAGGTTGATTCAATAGTTCAAGTGATAAATAAATCAAGGACTCAATTGATAATTGGTTCATCCATTGAAATCATGATTCGTCTATGTGTTGAAAGGACTTTTTGGTCCATTCGGTTTTGAGATGGTTTGGACCAAACAGTCTTAAGACCATTTGAGACCAAAGGGTCTCAAGACCATTTGGGTCCAAACGGTCCCAAACCGTTTGGAGACCCAAGATCATTCGGTTTCAAGGGAAATTTTCCCAAACAGTTTCAAACTGTTTAGAGATCAAAGGGTCAAGATCATTTGATGATTTAGTGTGATCAAATCAATTAATAACTCAATGTGATGAAGGATCAATTGACCTTATAAATGTTATTGAATTATCTCAAAGATAACTTCTAGGGTTGTACCTTTAAGGTACCAAGTAATTGGTAACCTTAGATGAACTATTCCTTGAAGCATTAACCAAGCATTATTTCAATACACTATGTCAACCTTAATTGAATGTACTTAATTGAAGGTTTGGTTGATCTAATCTAACCATGTTTGACATAGTCAATATCCTAAAGAGAGTGAAAGAGAGAGAGAGAGAGGAATCCATACATGTAGAATAACCATGTAATGGATAAGCCTCAACACCTTCAACATGAATGATTAAGCAATTAGGGTATGATCCTTAATAAAGAGATCATGAAACCTTAATCAAGAAGGTTGTTGAGCCCAAACCTTAATTTATACAATATCATATGTATCCCAAATTTGGGTGATGGTGTGACCCTAAACTAGGATGATATATTGGGAAATCCAAATGTAGGGTGACTTCATGAAAACCCTAAATTGAGAAGATACTTCATGAATCCCTAATTGAGGTTGATTCCATGAGAATCCCTAATTGAGGTTGATTCCATGAGAATCCCTAATTGAGGTTGATTCCATGTGAATTCCTAATTGAGGATGATTCCATAAGAATCCCTAATCGAGGTTGATTCCATGAGAATCCCTAATTGAGGTTGATTCCATGAGAAACCCTAATTATGGTTAATTTGATGTGAAAGTCTAATGAAGGGATATAGTATATGAAATCCAAACCCTAATGAAGTATGATAGTGTGTGAAACCCTAATTTAGGGTAATGTGATACAAATCCTTACTTGGAATAATAGTAAACCCTAATTGTGGGTTATTGAATGTGAAACCCTAAATTAGAATGATGTTATATGGAACCCTAATGCAATGAGGTGATATGAGACTCAAATCCAGGGAGATGCCATGTAATGATATATGAAACCCTAGTAATGGTATAATGGCCAATACACTAAAGTAGGGTGTTGCTAGTATAATCAAGTAGGATGAGAATGTTACACCCATGAAGGGTAAAATTTGATGAATCATATGAATGGTAATATTAATACTCTAATGAGTAAGAGTATAAGGGATAAGTTAATGCCTAGATCATTTTATGTCTAACTCTATACATGTATAATAACCCTATACACCTTACAAAGATGAGGATATGAAATTCCTAGGAATGATGCATGCAACACTAAGTTATGATGTGGATAAACATCCTAAGAGTTGAAATACCTAGAGTGGTTGATAATGATTTATTCTATATCAACAATACCTAACCATTGGATTACTTCATATCATTAAAGATAGCTAGACAATTATAATATGTAATCTATGCACTACATGATAAAAGTGATAGGTTAGTGGATAAAGTATTAAGAGGAAAATACCTTAATACAAGATCAATTGATTATCTTAAGTAAGATGGATATGAGGAGAAAAGTGATACATCAAGACATGTTAGATATCACATTTAGAATTTCAGGGTTGATATACCTTGATGCATCTCAATCCAACATATTTGGATATGAAACACAAGAAGTGAGTGTTATGTAAATTATTACAATGAAGATGTAATGGATTCAATGCACTTTGATAAGTGTTGGCTAAACACTATGAGAAATGGGTTAAGCCAAGATAATGGGTATGATATAAACACACCATGGTAAGGTTGAGAGATGAACTCATACCTTGAATTGATATTCATAAATGATATATGATGAAAGTAATGATCATGAGTAAATACTTATGATAGTTTTGAATGCTCCTAGAGGGGTGGAGCAATATATTGGGGTTGAACTAATGATGTAAAAATGAAACCCTAACTAATGAGATGGGGAGATCCTAACCCTAAATTGGGTAATGGAATGGAAATCCTATTTATTAGTAAACCCTAATCCTGATAAAGGAATGATGGTGTTTGATTCATCCCTATTTTTGGGCTTAATCTTGTGTCTTTTTTCTCTTCAATCACATCTATACCTATTAGATTACATGTTATTTCCCTTAATATGCATATTTGTGTAAAATGCACTTATGTACATTTTTTTGCATGTTTTTCAAGTACTTGGACCACACTTGGATGGACGAGAGAGATGGAGGGGCCCAAAGAAGGCCCCTAGAGCTCCCCCAACCTACCCCTAGTGGCCAAGAGTCAAGCTTAAGCAAAGAAGTCCATAGATAATGAAGTTTGAAGCTCAAAGTGCAAGAAAAGCCTCCAACACGGCCGTAGTAACACAGAACGGTCATGCTGCAAATGAAGAAATCACAAGAAAAATATCAATTTTGAAGCAGCCGCAGAGCATGCTCTACCACGGTAGTGCCACGGAGCACGACCGTGCTGCGACCACCCACCACGGCCATGTTGCGACCACCCACCACGACCGTGCCACGTAGCACGGCCATACTACCATCACCCACCAGGGCCGTGCCACGCAGCACGGCCGTGCTACCATCTCCCACCACGGTCGTGCCACGCAGCATGGCCGTGCTACCAAATCCCACCACGACCGTGCTACCCTCAACCCACCACAGTCGTGGTGACCACCACGATCGTGGCCTTTTCAGCCCAAATTTGACCACCAACCTGACATTTAGCCATTTTAATTCCCACGATCATGCCCACACACCACGTCGTGGCCTACCCTACCCACCACGACCGTGGTGACGCACCACGACCGTTCTACTCACAAAACTCACCTAGTTTTCACTGTTTTGCCCATTTTGCCCCTACTTGACCTAGTGCTTCCTCCCCACACCTATATATACCTAGGTGGCGGCTGGGGCACGAGGCTAGCTACCTTCTACCCCCTCCTAGCTCCCCAAATCACCACCCACTCCATTCCACTTCACCTCCACCTCAAATCCACTCCATTTCACCATTTCCACCACATAACCCCCCATATCTAAGCCTTCCATCCACTTCCCACCATAATCCCACTCCATTCCATCCAAGGAGAAGAAGGAGGACGTCCTTGTAGTAGCTCGAGGGAGGAGATTCCTCATCCACACCGAACTCCACGGCTACTTCTTCCTCTATCTCCTTTCTTTTTGTATTTTGCTTTGTTATGAGTAGCTAGGCGCCTTGGGTGGGCTGTTTGGGGGAAATTATGTTACTTTGATACCATATTGGGGGAAAATGTCATGTAAACATTGTAATTCCATTTTTAAATGATTATATTCTATTTCTATCTCTTTCTCCATTGATTGCTTGTTGGTTTGTGTGTGAAATCACCTAGGAATTTAGGCAAATTGCTTGTATGTGTGAATTTTGGGATTTGCCCCTAGGTCCAATTCATGGATCCCTAGGTTGCCTCCCATCTTACTACATCCTAATCAATCTCCCTAAACATAAGTGAGAGATCTAAGTAGCTAGATCAGATAATTATAGTACAATTAGCATGGAGCCTTCTCAAGGCTAGAATGTGGGGGAATTGGGGTCCAAAGCCCTACTTTCACCTCCCCATTACTACCCTCGACCCCTAATTGCCCTAGGAATGCATAATTTAGAAACCTAGACTTGATTAGACTCTAATTGAATTGAACCTAATCCCTAACCCAATTGAGCCTCGTACGGGTAGTAGGGGTTGTTAGGGACTAGTTTCCCTATACACAACCTAACATATCAATGGACGGTGAGTAGCTTAGGTTAATTCATTAGACTCTAACTTGTTGTTTGGTTTGGATAATCTAAATGGAATCATAATGTTCACATGTCACCCCCCAACTTAAGTGATAAGTTCATACCCCTAGACAGCCCACACATCTCTTTACTGCTTAAAACCCTAGTTCTGTGCTTGCTTAGCTTAGTTAGTTCTTTTCTTGCTTAGTTAGCTTCTTGCCTTGTTTATATTAGTTTAGTTCTTTAATTGCACTGCTTCTCTCTTGCTTTCCTTAGTGTAACTTTCCTTTTCATACCTAGCTTAGTCTTTCCTTGCTTGATTAGTCTTAATCTAACCTATGGTTAACATAGATTTCATTCTTGCCTTTAATTCCTCATTTGTTCATAGTAGTTTAACAATCGAAATCACCTTTAAACCCTTAACCCTAGTCTCCGGAATAGGAACCCAGCCAAACTAACCTAGCTCTAGTGCCCCCCCTTCTCCCTGTGGATCGACCCTATACTTGCCACCTTCCTATACTACGACACGACCCCGTACACTTGTGGGTGTAGTTGTTTTAGTAGAAGTAGGTGTGTTAGTTAGGTTTATAAATTTTGAAAGTGAATCCACTGTGTGTTCCGACCTTGTGGGGCACATCTAGTCAGGTCAAATCGGCTAGTGTGTTGCACCTCAATTCATTCCACCACCTCCATCACCACAACCCTCCCACCAATTCACCTTCCAACCTCAATGCCATCCTCCAACTAAAGTCCAAGGGCCATCAACACCGATGCCACCACCACAACTATCACATGCTCCCCCTACTTCCCATGAGAAAATGGATATGATTGAGACCCCTCTCTTTGGTGCCTATGAAGACCCGTTCCTCAAGAGAGAGAAAACCTATGGCATGAGATTTATGTGGGTCTTAAGGCTTATTAAGATCTATGATGATGATCCCCAAGGAGAGAGAATTGCTAAAAAAGACTTACGAAGCTCGCATGACCCTTGGGAGGAAGATCAATCAAGGAAAGCATTTGAGAGGATTTCTTATGATGGGGGTGCAAACATTTTGTTTTTGGACCATGGTTGATGGTGAAAGAACAACAAGCCCGGCTGAAGGCATGAAACTTAGCGCTTGTGGGAGGCAACCCACATAGGTTTGGGAAATTTTGACCCAACCTTCACTTTTTGATACAATTGCTTTGTTTTTACATTTTTAAAGAACACACACACTTGTGTTTAATAGTTTTTGTCTAGTTTTAAGATGTGCAGGTGATAACAGGGTGAAATGAAGGAAATTTGAGTACAATTGAGGGAAGGATTCCAAGAAAAGTCACTTTGAGTCAAGTTTTTGAGTGTTTGATGTTCCTCATTTTGAGAGTAGTAGCTACAGGGACCACCACGGACATGGCACATCAATACGACCATGGTCATTTGCATGAAAAACACACCAAGTCCCTGGATTCAAAAGAAAAATTGAGAAAAGTTGCCAAAGGAGTGCACCAAGCCACCAGAGCCGTGCTACGCAGCACGACCGTGCACCAGACCAATTTCAGCCACTCAAGGCAGATTAGTGGGGCAACTACTACGCATATCCTCCACCACAGCGAGGAACACTTCCAGAGCCTTGAGAGAGCCATGGTCGTCTACCCTATCATCCTAAACTCTAGGATCATGCTGAGGACTGCATGATTCACAAGTTTGGGGTGGTAGGGCAGGTATGCCCTAGTTTCACTTTGCATTTCACCTACCACATCCACTTTTGTTTTCTTGCTTTTTCTATCTACCTTAGTCATCTTTACTACTTTGCATACCTGCTTGCCATGTCGTTTACTTTCTTGTCATTTTTGCATAATTTACAAAAAAATCTCTTTTTGCCATGCATTGCATATCATGTACATTTTTGGTAATTTTTGCATGTTTTAGCTAGGATTTGCTTGTTTGTTGTTTTAAGTTTAATAATATAGGTTTAGATGTGATTGGAGGCAACATGGCACCATTTTGGCCAATTTTGCCCAAATCTGAGATTTCTTGTCTAAAAAGCATGTTTTGACCCAATCTCTACTGTTTTGAGTAAAAATGACGACCTTTGACTAGTGCAAGTGAAATGTCATGCTTTATTGCTAAGTGGTATCAATGTTTTACTTTTTACATGTGCATCACCTCTCTCATGATTGTGATTGATTTGGCTGAATTGTGAACTTGAGCAAGCTTTGAACGCTTAGTGTTTGTGGAATCACTTGTTTGATATATCAATTTCATCTTGTTCATTCATGTGGTGTGATATCTAAGATGAAGTACTGGATTAACTTTCATGCAGGATGTCTTATGTGGAAAATCATACCAATGACCCCTCTTTGACCCGACTCTTCTTCCACCATCTTCATACCCCTCCGCCTCATAAAAAGATGCCCTATTGCACATAATCAGCCTTGGCCACCTCCAAAAGTTTGGGGTGGCCACATCTCTACCTCCCCGCTTCACTCTATCAACCATATGCCCTATCTACACTAAGGGCAAGAAAGAAAAGAAAAGAAAAGAAAAGAAAAAGAAAAGCAAAAATAAAATAAAAGGATGCTCCTATTTAAGAGCATTCAAATAAAGAAAAGATGAGTGTGTAAAAACACTCCAAAAATCTTACTGCAACCCTTTCTTCCACTTCCATACCCATTGATCTAAGAAGCATCAAACTTAGCTCATTTTTCCTTTTTCAGCAGCCACGTGGGTCATTTGGTATGATTTGAAATATAGGACTGAATGCATGAATGTGAAACAACACTCCTAGTCATCCTTGATTAACACCATCATGAAACGGTTTACCCGGAACTTTATGGAAGAAATATGGATAACTTGTATATTTCATGCCCTATATTTGAAGTTCATATGCTTTTTGCTCTTTTCATGTTTGGATTGTGAAAGTAGGAGAGGAGTGAGGAGAAATGCATGCACCAAGGGCTAATTTGGTAGGGTGTATTAGGAGGTAGTTGTATGATTTGAAAAATGGAAGGTTTGTTAGTCTTGATTTTAAGTTGCACACTATGTATTTGGTTAGAGGCGGGCAAGACTTCAGGATTTGATTCACGTCCCTTTGGTTAGATGCGGTCCCACACCCGTCTGTCTACTGTCTGTAACAATCGGTACATGTTCTAGAGAGTGGTTGGCACTTACCGCACCCGACCACTCAAAATTTTGACGTGGTACAAAATCATTACTTTTCTGCGAAAGAGCGGCCAACTATGCAGTACAAAATTGCTGAATTTTCTTTCACTTTTGGTAACCAAATAACAACGCTGCTTGAACTCCTTGAATTTATTTTTCACTATTTAAACTTACACCGTACCAAACTGGCCCTAAGTCATCTTTGATCGCATTCAGCAATAATCATCTTTTACTTTGCATATGTCATTTCTTATTTGTGGAAGATTTGTAGAGACATTGAGTTGGATCATACTTGAGGACAAGTATGTCTCAAGTTTGGGGTGGTGATTCAGCCCTATTTTAGAGCTTAATCTTGTGTCTTTTTGCTCTTCAATCACATATATACCTATTAGATTACATGTTATTTCCATTAATATGCATATTTGTGTAAAATGCACTTATGGACATTTTTTGCATGTTTTTCAGGTACTTGGACCACACTTGGATGGACGAGAGAGATGGAGGGGCCAAAAGAAGGCCCAGAGCTCCCCCAACCTACCCCTAGTGGCCAAGAGTCAAGCTTAAGCAAAGAAGTCCATAGATAATGAAGTTTGAAGCTCAAAGTACAAGGAAAGCCCCCAGTACAACCGTGGTAATATAGAACGGTCGCGATGCAAATGAAGAAATCACAAGAAAAATCTCAATTTTGAAGCAGCTACAGAGCATGCTCTACCACGGTCGTGCCACATAGCATGGTCGTGCTGCGACCACCCACCATGGTTGTGCCACGCATCACGACCATGCCACCATCACCCACCATGGATGTGCCACACAGAACGGCCATACTACCATCTCCCACCACGGCTGTGCCACGCAGCACGACAGTGCTATCAGATCCCACCACGGCCATTGTACCCTCAACCCACCACGGCTGTGGCCTTTTCAGCCAAAATTTGACCACCAACTTGACATTTAGCCATTTTAATTCCCACGATCGTGCCCACACACCACATTCATAGCCTACCCTAACCACCACGGTCGTGCTACTCACAAAACTCACCTAGTTTTCACTCTTTTGCCCCTACTTGACCTAGTGCTTCTTCCCCACACCTATATATACCTAGGTGGCGGCTAGGGCACGAGGCTACCTACCTTCTACCCCCTCCTAGCTCCCCAAATCGCCACCCACTCCATTCCACTTCACCTCCACCTCAAATCCACTCCATTTCACCATTTCCACCACATAACCCCCCATATCTAAGCCTTCCATCCACTTCCCACCATAATCCCACTCCATTCCATCCAAGGGGAAGAAGGAGGACATCCTTGCTGCAGCTGGAGGGAGGAGATTCCTCATCTACATTGAGCTCCATGTCTACTTCTTCCTCTATCTCCTTTCTTTTTGTATTTTGCTTTGTTATGAGTAGCTAGGCCCCTTGGGTGGTCTGTTTGGGGGAAATTATGTTACTTTGATACCATGTTCGGGGAAAATGGCATGTAAAAGTTGTAATTCCATTTGTAAATGATTATATTCTATTTCTATCTCTTTCTCCATGGATTTCTTCTTGGTTTGTGTGTGAAATCACCTAGGAATTTAGGCAAATTGCTTGTATGTGTGAATTTTGGGATTTGCCCCTAGGTCCAATTCTTGGATCCCTAGGTTGCCTCCTATCTTCCTACATCCTAATCAATCTCCCTAAACCTAAGTGAGAGATCTAAGTAGCTATATTAGATAATTCCAGTACAATTAGCATGGAGCCTTCTCAAGGCTAGAATGTGGGGGAATTGGGGTCCAAAGTCCTAATTTCACCTCCCCATTACAACCCTCGGCCCCTAATTGCCCTAGGAATGCCTAATCTAGAAACCTATACTTGATTAGACTCTAATTGAATTGAACCTAATCCCTAACCCAATTGAGCCTCGTAAGGGTAGTCGGGGGTGTTAGGGACTCGTTCCCCTATAACAACCTAACATATCCATGGCCAGTTAGTAGCTTAGGTTAATTCATTAGACTCTAACTTGTTGTTTGGTTTGGATAGTCTGATTGGAATCATAATGTTCACATTTCACCCCCCAACTTAAGTGATAAGTTCATACCCCTAAACATCCCACACATCTCTTTACTGCTTAAAACCCTAGTTCTGTGCTTGCTTAGCTTACTTGGTTCTTTTCTTCCTTAGTTAGCTTCTTGCCTTATCTATATTAGTTTAGTTCTTTAATTGCACTGCTTCTCTCTTGCTTGCCTTAGTGTAACTTTCCTTTTCATACCTAGCTTAGTCTTTCCTTGCTTGTTTGTCCGAATCTAACCTAGGGTTAACATAGATTTCATTGTTGCCTTTAATTCCTCGTTTGTTCATAGTAGTTTACCAATCAAAATAACCTTTAAACCCTTAACCCTAGTCTCCGCAATAGGAACCCAACCAAACGAACCTAGCTCTAGTGCCCCCTCTTTTCCTTGTGGATCAACCCTATACTTGCCATCTTCCTATACTACGACACGACCCCGTGCACTTGCAGATGTAGTTGTTTTAGTACAAGTAGGTGTGTTAGTTAGGATTATAAATTTTGAAAGTGAATCCACGGTGTGTTTCGACCTCATGGGGCGCATCTAGTCGAGTCAAATCGGCTAGTGTGTTGCACCTCAATTCATTCCACCACCTCCATCACCACAACCCTCCCACCAATTCACCTTCCAACCTCAAAGCCATCCTCCACCTAAAGTCCAAGGGCCATCAACACCGGTTCCACCACCACAACTATCACATGCTCCCCCTACTTCCCATGGGCAAATGGCTATGATGGAGACCCCTCTCTTTGGTGGCTATGAAGACCCATTCCTCAAGAGAGAGAAAACCTATGGCATGAGATTTCTGAGGGTCTTAAGGCTTATTAAGATCTATGATGATGATCCCCAAGGTGAGAGAATTGCTGAAAAAGACTTACGAAGCTCGCATGACCCTTGGGAGGAAGATCAATCAAGGAAAGAATTTGAGAGGATTTATTATGATGGGGGTGCAAACATTTTGTTTTTGGACCATGGTTGATGGTGAAAGAACAACAATCCCAGATGAAGGCATGAAACTTAGCTCTTGTGGGAGGCAACCCACATAGGTTTGGGAAATTTTGACCCAACCTTCACTTTTTGATACAATTGTTTTGTTTTTACATTTTCCAAGAACACACACACTTGTGTTTAATAGTTTTTGTCTAGTTTTAAGATGTGCATGTGATAACAAGGTGAAATGAAGGAAATTTGAGTACAATTGAGGGAAGGATTCCAAGAAAAATCACTTTGAGTGATGTTTTTGAATGTTTGATGTTCCTCATTTTGAGAGTAGTAGCTACATGGACCACCACGGCCATGGCACATCAATACAACCATGGTCATTTGCATGAAAAACACACCAAGTCCCTAGATTCAGAAGAAAAATTGAGAAAAGTTGCTAAAGGACTACACCACGGCCGTGCCAGGCAGCACGGCCGTACCACCTGAAGCCACCACGACCGTGCTACGCAGCACGGCCGTGCACCAGACCAATTTCAGCCACTCAAGGCAGATTAGTGGGGCAGCTACTACGCATATCCTCCACCACATGGAGGAACACTGCCAGAGCCTTGAGAGAGCCATGATCGTCTACCCTATCATCCTAAACTCTAGGTTCATACTGAGGACAACATGATTCAAAAGTTTGGGGTGGTAGGGCAGGTATGCCCTAGTTTCACTTTGCATTTCATCTGCCACATTCACTTTTGTTTTCTTGCTTTTGCTATCTACCTTAGTCATCTTTACTGCTTTGCATACCTGCATGCCATCTCGTTTACTTTCTTGTCATTTTTGCGTAATTTTCAAAAAAAATTCTCTTTTTGGCATGCATTGCATATCATGTAGATTTTTGGTAATTTTTGCATGTTTTAGCTAGGATTTGCTTGTTTGCTATTTTAAGTTCAATAATATAGGTTTAGATGTGATTGGAGGCAACTTGGCACCATTTTGGCCAATTTTGCCCAAATTTGAGATTTCTTGTCTAAAAAGTATGTTTTGACCCAATCTCTACTGTTTTGAGTAAAAATGACGACCTTTGACTAGTGCAAGTGCAATGTCATGCTTTATTGCTAAGTGGTATCAATGTTTGACTTTTTACATGTGCATCACCTCTCTCATGATTGTGATTGATTTGGCTGAATTGTGAACTTGAGCAAGCTTTGAACACTTAGTGTTTGTGGAATCACTTGTTTGATATATCAATTTCATCTTGTTCATTCATGTGGTGTGATATCTAGGATGAAATATTGGATTAACTTTCATTCATGATGTCTTATGTGGAAAATAACACCAATGACCCCTCTTTGACCCAACTCTTCTTCCACCATCTTCATACCCCTCCGCCTCATAAAAAGATGCCCTAATGCACATAATCAGCCTTGGCCACCTCCAAAAGTTTGGGGTGGCCACATCTCTACCTCCTCGCTTCACTCTATCCACCATATGCCCTATCTACACTAAGGGTAAGAAAGAAAAGAAAAGAAAAGAAAAAGAAAAGCAAAAATAAAATAAAAGGATGCTCCTATTTAAGAGCATTCAAATAAAGAAAATATGAGTGTGTAAAAACACTCCAAAAATCTTACCGCATCCCTTTCTTCCACTTTCATACCCATTGATATAAGAAGCATAAAACTTAGCTCATTTTTCCTTTTTCCACAGCCACGTGGGTCATTTGGTATGATTTGAAATATAAGACTGAATGCATGAATGTTAAACAACACTCCTAGTCATCCTTGATTAACACCATCATGAAACGGTTTACCCATAACTTTATGGAAGAAATATGGATAACTTGTATATTTCATGCACTATATTTGAAGTTCATATACTTTGTGCTCTTTTCATGATTGGATAGCGAAAGTAGGAGAGGAGTGAGGTAAATGCATGCACTAAGTCATCTTTGATCCCATTAAGCAATAATCATCTTTTACTTTGCATATGTCATTTCTTATTTGTGGAATATTTGTAGAGAGATTGAGTTGGATCATACTTTAGGACAAGTATGTCTCAAGTTTGGGGTGGTGATTCATGTGGCATACAACTCATAAAAACATAATTAACTAATGTGGAAGCATTCATCAAGTAGAGGATTAGCGAAAGTCACTAAAAATTAAAAATTTTTGCAAAGAGATCCACACATAGTAAATCTTTTTCTTCAAGAGCTAAAGTATAACACATTTACTTTTTGGATCAAAGGTACATATCATGCATCATCTCTTTCTGATAATTACAAGCATCAACTGACCTGTTAAGCTAAACACATGTAGTATAAAATATCGAGACACTGATCCAAAATCTCAAAAGTACTAACTACTACTCCGAGGACCTGAGAGTACAAAGACGACACATAGGACTCTATATACAACTATACATGTCATGACAGCCAATGTCTCCACCTGAGACTTCACTGTTGTCCCTGCTGCTACTGCTGTTCTTCACTTACTGAAGGATTCCTGTCTCCTCATCCGCGTCCACCTAAAAATGTGGTTCCCATGGGGGTGAGACAATTACAAAAATTTCCCCAGCGAGAGTTATAACTCTCTGCCAGAAACATTATTATTGCATCTTAAGAAGATAAATATGAACATGGTAATCATATTTATTTGACAGAAGATATTTTAATGTCTAACAGATTAGAACATTATTCTATATCAGAAGCATTGCAACTATAACTTGATAGAACAACATGTCACTTATTCTTTAATGAGTATGAAGAACATGTATAACATCTATTTAAACTATAGAATCATTACCACTGCATTAACTCTTTTCAGGCTTAGATCATATATCTAAAGCCTGGCATTATCATTGTGGAGTCATGGCCCGTAGCCATACTCTTTTCATAAAGTGTTGGGATCTTAATCCCTCATTTCAACACTGGGAATTCTCATCCCTTCACAATTTCAATACCATAACCATGAAATCCTGGGTATTCAAACCCTTAGCTCATCACCTGAGCATTGTTATCACTTTCTCAGGTAACTAATACCTTTAGGTCATCTGATCAAGGTAAATATGATACTTGCTACACAAGCATCCATCATGGCACTTGAGGCCCATTAACTCTCTTGCCACATCTAACCAGGCACAAGGTATATTATGGCACACCAGGCCCAATAAACAAATTCAAACAAATAACACATCATAGCTCATACCTGGCTATGCTCATCATCTCATGATACCTGCATGGTTAGCACATATGATAGCATTACATTAATTATCTATCAATACCATGCAAAACAAATGTATCATTATTTCAAGAGTATCACCCATATTCCTTTATCAAGATTAGGGTTTTCCATCACATATCTCATGTATCCTTCATTCAATTATATTGGACTTATAACACATCAAGGTATATGACCATATTAGGTCACTATCAATCATCTCCAAGTCCATCATGGAGCACCACGGCCGTGCAGCCAGGAACGGATGTGCAAAGAAAGTCACCACGACCGTGCTACCTTGCACGGTCGTGCAAAGGGAAGTTACCACGGCCGTGCTACCTTGCATGGTCGTGCTACAAGAGTTCACCTCATGAAATGTTTCACCTTTATCAGGCCATTCCTTCTATTTCATCATTAAGATTTCTTTATACCCTAATTCAAATTAGGGTTATAATTCATTGTCATATTGCCCAAGATTAGGGATTTATGCATTATGACTTCACATTAGAGTCTCATATACCTTCACCCTTCTCAGGGCCTCTCATCACAACATAGTATTAGAACATCATGTGTTGTTAATACTTAGTCAGGATTTCTCATGGAATCTCCCGCAACTAGGGTTTCACATGGAATCACCCTCAACTAGGGTTTCATAAGGATACACCCTCAACTAGAGTTAGAGTTCAATAACCTTGTCAATTAGGGTTTATGTTCATGATTAGGGTTTCATGATCTCTCTACTTAAGGATCATACCCTTAAACACCACATGAATCATATTCTTATATGAATTCATGCTATCATCATCTCAACTTGATTAGGTCATATCAACCCTTCAATCGAGTTCATACAACTATGATTAACATAGTGTACCAAGTCATTGATCCTATAAGCAATTAGGGTTCATCCCTTAATTGACACTAACCACTTAGGTACTAATAGGCTTTCAACATTTGTACCTTTATTGACTATCATTACTAATCAGCATTGGATCAATGGATCATTCATCATCTTGATTCTCAAGAGATTCAATCACATTGGATCTCCATTACATAAGGTATCCAATTGAATTGGTCAATTGAATCTTCAATTGCAATAGGTACTCAATTAGGTTATTCAATTGGACCTTCAATTGCATTAGGTTCTCTATTGGGTTAACCAATTGAACCTTCAATTACATTAGGTATCTAATTGGATTGACCACTTGAACCTTCAATTGCATAACACAACTTGACCTTGAAACCACCTAGGTCTCCAAACGGTTTGAGACCGTTTGCCCAAGTAGGTGAAGACCGTTTGGCCAATTAGGTGAAGACCGTTTGGCCAAGCAGGTGAAGACCATTTGGCCAAGAAGGTGAAGACCGTTTGCCATTATATCATCAAAATCGAAGTCAACTAATTAAAGTTTGGATCATTGGATTGATCACCAAATCAACAATTGATTACACTTTAACTTAGTATCATTGGATCATCAATTGCTTAACCATACTCACCCCTAGACCTCCAAATGGTCTTGAGTGACCTCCAAACGGTCTGGAGACCGTTTGGATGATCTCCAAACGGTCTTGAGACCGTTTGGCTCATCCAACCCTTGGATTCTAGTGAAAAATCATCAAGGTTTGGTCTATCGAGTTGATCAACACATCAGCAATTAATTGCAATGTGATTTGGTACCTTTGGACCTTCAATTGGTCAACCATACTTGACCCCAGACCTCCTAACGGTCTTGGGTGATCCCCAAATGGTTTTGAAACCGTTTGGGTGATCCCCAAACGGTTTTGAAACCGTTTGGGCTAATCAACCCAAAATCTCAAAATCAACTCATTGGAATTTCAGCACTAATCTCAATTAGGGTTTACCCAATTGATTAGCCTTCAACTCATGACTCGTTTCGAATTAAACCATAACATTTGGTGATTCATTAAACAACACCATTAGGAACAGTAATCTCAAACGGTCAACGCTTGGTAAACCATCTCAAATGGTTTTGAAACCGTTGCCCAAAAAGTCAAATTACTCAAATTGAAAATCAGCACTTAATCCAATTAGGTTTCCCTAATTGATTAGCCTTCAACTCACCATTCCTCTGGATTTAATCCCTAATATTTGGTGAGTCATTAACCAACATCATTAGGAACATTAATGCCAAACGGTAAACGCTTGGTTAACCATCTCAAATGGTTTCGAAAACGTTTGCCCAAAAAGGTCAAGTTAAATAGATTGAAAATCAGCACTTAATTCAATTCGTTTGCCTAATTGATTAGCCTTCAACTCTCGATTCCTTGGGAGTTAATCCCTAAACTTTGGTGGGTTATCAGCCTACATAATTAGGAACACAATTCCCAAACGGTCAACGCTTGGTCAACCATCTCAAATGGTTTTGAAACCGTTTTCTCCCAAACGGTTTCAAACCGTTTGCCCTTAAACGATTTGCTGAAACCGCATAACCAATCAAATGAAAACGATTTGGAGTAGCTATCAAAACCGTTTGACTTGGTAATTTTCTTTGGATAAGAATCTAGGATGATGTCATCATCCCCTACCTTCGAACAACCAAGAATAGCAACCTTTCTTGATGGAAATTGCAGCAAAGAAATAAGAGTGTATCAAATTAAAGAAAACAATCAACAAAGTATAGAGAATTGATGCAATATAAATGATTAAGGGTTTGAGTTATAAAACCCGCCTCAAATATGATCTCCAAGCTCCAAGATACACGGATCTAATGGTGGATGCAGCTTCTCCAACTATTCCAAGGCTCAACTTCAAGATTTGGAGTGAAATGATCGGCTAGAATTGAAGATTGAGTGAAGAAATGAAGGAATTACACATTGTTTTATGATTTTCACCATGAAATCATGAAGAACGAAGATCAAAGACTTACCAACAGGTTGGGAACGTGATCCCTTCTGTCCTTAGACTTGTTGGTCGGTTTTGCAAGCAAGGAGAAGAAGTGGGGTCGTAAAAGCCTTTCATTTGGCTTGGAAAAGGTACTTTTATAAGAAAATTGAGGAGAGAGAAGATACTTTATAAAAGTCTTTTAAATTCCAAAATTGTTGCCACCACTTCCCCCTTGGTTTCTTGCATGAAAGGGCATCTCTATCCCCACCTAACTCCCTTCCATTATCCATGAATTAAGGGAAAAGAAATTAAGCACCTTAACCCTTATAATAAGAATATCCTTATTTGAGTGGAAATTCTTTTTCTTATAATAATGGTGAGTGGAATTATCACCTCCTTAGGATATGCTCGTACCTTTGCAAGGATTTAGGCTTATCTACACACATATGAATCCAACCATTTTAATTTTTGTTGAAGGCCCTTTAATTAATACATTCATTTTTTCCCTAAATTGGATTAGGGTTTCACTTAGGATTAAATCTTGATTATTTTAATATCAAGATTCTCTCTCCTCCATCTTAATTCCGATGAGAGGTCCCTCTCATTTTCTTTGCTCTACATGATGCCAAGAAACATTAGGTATTTTATTGAAGTGGTAAATTGCGTATTGAACCATTGGTTTTAGGTAAATTGCACATTACTCCAGTTTTTATGCACAAACATTGCTTTATCAACTCTTTCTTAGTGTTCAGGCTTCCATAAGCCATACCTCAACATCATTTTCACTCTCATGATGCTTCAACACATGGGGAACATATTATCATGCACAATTTCACTTAAACCCCTCAACTTGGGTAATTTGCACTTTAGTCCAATACAAATAAAACATTGATTTCAACAATGTTCAAAAAGGACTAGAATTGCAACATAAGTTCCTCTTGAGGCCTAATTACTTTTCACAAGATGGGATTAAGAATTTAATCATCTTTCTTAATTAAAACACCTAGGGTTAAGTATAACCCAGGTTAGGAGTGTTACAAATTATAAACCCCTAACAAGGATTTCGTCCTCGAAATCCCAAACAAGAAGAGGAACAAATTATTCATTAATATTGCCCTCAAGTCTCCACATCTCATCTTAATGTTGTGGAGATATCATGAATTCTATAATTCACACATAGTTCCTTTCATTAATTCCTCTTTATCACTGTTTGTGTTTATGCAAAGCATAAAACCCTAACATATGATGTCCATGTCATTGAAAGGAAAGGGCATAAAATAACATACTTCTATTATCATCCAATAATATTTACTAAAAGGGAAACATATATATCTAACACAGATAATTCATTCAGCAATCCTTTATTTTTTTTGGGAATATTCACTGAGAAGTTTCACTGAGTATGTTCACTAAGTTTGTTGAAAATATCCACGGAGCAAGTTCACACAGTTTGTTGAGAATATCCACAAAGCAAGTTCACGCAGTTTGTTGAGAATATCCACGAAGCAAGTTCACTAAGTATTCACAAAGCAAGTTCACTAAGTATTCACGGAGCAAGTTCACTAAGTATTCACGGAGCAAGTTCACTAAGTATTCACGGAGCAAGTTCACTAAGTATTCACGGAGCAAGTTCACTAAGTATTCACGGAGCAAGTTCACTAAGTATTCACGAAGCAAGATCACTAAGTATTCACGGAGCAAGTTCACTAAGTATTCACAGAGCAAGTTCACTAAGTATTCACGGAGCAAGTTCACTATGTATTCACGAAGCAAGTTCACTAAGTATTCACAAAGAAAGTTCACTAAGTATTCACGAAGCAAGATCACTAAGTATTCACAGAGCAAGTTCACTAAGTTTTCACGGAGCAAGTTCACTAAGTATTCACAGAGCAAGTTCACTAAGTATTCACGGAGAAAGTTCACTAAGTATTCATGGAGCAAGTTCACTAAGTATTCACGGAGAAAGTTCACTAAGTATTCACGGAGCAAGTTCACTAAGTATTCATAGAGCAAGTTCACTAAGTATTCACAGAGCAAGTTCACTAAGTATTCACAAAGCAAGTTCACTAAGTATTCATGAAGAAAGATCACTAAGTATTCACGGAGCAAGTTCACTAAGTATTCACGGAGCAAGTTCACTAAGTATTCAAGAAGCAAGTTCACTAAGTATTCACGGAGCAAGTTCACTAAGTATTCACGAAGCAAGTTCACTAAGTATTCACGAAGCAAGTTCACTAAGTATTCACGGAGCAAGATCACTAAGTATTCACGAAGCAAGTGCACTAAGTATTCATGAAGCAAGTTCACTAAGTATTCACGAAGCAAGTTCACTAAGTATTCACGAAGCAAGTTCACTAAGTATTCACAAAGCAAGTTCACTAAGTTTGTTGAAAATATCCACAGAGCAAGTTCACGCAGTTTGTTGAGAATATCCACAAAGCAAGTTCACGCAGTTTGTTGAGAATATCCATGAAGCAAGTTCACTAAGTATTCACGAAGCAAGTTCACTAAGTATTCACGGAGCAAGTTCACTAAGTATTCACGAAGCAAGTTCACTAAGTATTCACGGAGCAAGTTCATTAAGTATTCACGGAGCAAGTTCACTAAGTATTCACGGAGCAAGTTCACTAAGTATTTACGGAGCAAGTTCACTAAGTATTCACAGAGCAAGTTCACTAAGTATTCATGAAGCAAGTTCACTAAGTATTCACGAAGCAAGTTCACTAAGTATTCATGAAGCAAGTTCACTAAGTATTCACGAAGAAAGTTCACTAAGTATTCACGAAGCAAGTTCACTAAGTTTGTTGAAAATATTTCACTTAGCTCTTTCTATTTAATTTCATTATACTCTCTGGATTGTTTCAGAATGACTACTTGATCAGAGTAATCAAAAAGATAACAATCTAAGAGTTTCATACTTGCTTAATCTACAATAATCGTATACCTGGCCAGGGTATACAAGTATTGAGATTAGGTAGTATGCACTTTATTTGCTATGTTATTCCTCACTTTTCATATCATTATACACACAGGGTTTTCCATTCTTGAATTTTTTTCTAAAGGCATCACTTCTAAATCTCATCTTTCAACACACAGATAACGGAGATTATAAAACATTTTAAGGAACACTAAGTAAGATATAAGTTCTTATTTCCCTTGTGTCCTTATAGGACTAGTCAAAGGAATTCAAAAACAACTACTTTCATATCTTTAACACATAGAATCATAATATGAAGTATCTGATTGAATATATTTCATTTAAGTATCACCCCTCCAGGTCACCTACCACATTAGGTTAATTTCAACACATAGTGTCCAGTTACCTCATGTTGCTGCTTTTGCCTTTACTTAGTGGCCACTGCCCTGGTGCACTAGGCATTTATTGCACTGGTGACACGAAAAACTTTGGCTTTTCAGAATATCTAGGCAAATATCTCTAAAATTATAGAGATCGTACCTTAATTCTCAGCTTATTGCCCCTCCTTGGGCACTATCATCACAGATGTACTTATCTGTCTAAACTTATGGCAGAGTCTACTTTCTTGCCATATGTTAATCTTTACATCATTTTCACTATTCTAACATGACTATGTCACTTAGGAATCCTATCAAACACCACATTTTATGCATTAAAGACTGGTAACTTAGGTTGTAATACTAGTATCCAGTCTTCTATATGCATTACAGTTGTCCTATCCAGCCCTTCCAGAGCAAAACATAGGATTCTCTATCCTGATTAGGTCAAGGTTGGATTTCTTAGGCACTTGTTCTCCTCTTTCCTGGTCCCATGCACCTTCTCTTGGTGCAACAACATTGCCCTTAGCAATGTGTTCCTCATGTTCTCCAGTCATTTTCAAGTTCTTCTTCTCCTATGTGAGCAGAAGATACTATCAGATAAACTGGAAGACACTTAGAATAGACTCTACAACCTTAGTCCTATGTCTCTGTACACTCAGCGAACCTAGAGCTCTGATACCACTAAATTGTGGCATACAACTCAAAAAAACATAATTAACTAATGCGGAAGCGTTCATCAAGCAGCAGATTAGCGAAAATCACTAAAAATTAAAACTTTTTGTAAAGAGATCCACACATAGTAAATCTTTTTGTTCAAGAGCCAAATTATAACACATTTACTTTTTGGATCAAAGGTACATATCATGCATCATCTCTTTCTGAGAATTACAAGCATCAGCTGACCTGTTAAGCTAAACACAGGTAGTATAAAATCTCGAGACACTGATCCAAAAACTCAAAAGCACTAACTACTACTCCGAGGACCTGAGAGTACAGAGATGACACATAGGACTCTATATACAACTATACATGTAATGACAACCAATGTCTCCACCTGAGACTTCACTGATGTCCCTGCTGCTACTGTTGTTCTTCACCTACTGAAGGATTCCTATCTCCTCGTCTGCGTCCACCTAAAAATGTAGTTCTCACGGGGGTGAGACAATTATAAAAATTTCCCCAACGAGAGTTATAACTCTCCGCAAGAAACATTATTATTGCATCTTAAGAAGATAAATATGAACATGGTAATCATATTTATTTGACAGCAGATATTTTAATGTCTAACAGATTAGAACATTATTCTATATCAGAAGCATTGCAACTATAACTTGATAGAATCAACATGTCACTTATTCTTTAATTAGTATGAACAACATGTATAACATCTATTTAAACTACAGAATTATTACCACTGCATTAACTCTTTTCAGGCTTAGATCATATATCTAAAGCCTGGCATTATCATTGTGGAGTCATGGCCCATAGCCATACTCTTTTCATAAAGTGTTGGGATCTTAATCCCTCATTTCAACACTGGGAATTCTCATTCCTTCACAATTTCAATACCATAACCATGAAATCTTGGGTATTCAAACCCTTAGCTCATCACCTGAGCATTGTTATCACTTTCTCAGGTAACTAACACCTTTAGGTCATCTGATCAAGGTAAATATGATACTTGCTACACAAGCATCCATCATGGCACTTGAGGCCCATTAACTCTCTTGCCACCTCTTACCAGGCACAAGGTATATTATGGCACACCAGGCCCAATAAACAAATTCAAACTAATAACACATCATAGCCCATACCTGGCTATGCTCATCATCTCATGATACCTGCATGGTTAGCACATATGATAGCAGTACATTAATTATCTATCAATACCATGAAAACAAATGTATCATTATTTCAAGAGTATCACCCTTATTCCTTTATCAGGATTAGGGTTTTCCATCACATATCTCATGTATCCTTCATTCAATTATATTGGACTTATAACACATCAAGGTATATGACCATATTAGGTCACTATCAATCATATCCAAGTCCATCATGGAGCACCATGGCCGTGAAACCAGGAATGGCCGTGTAAAGAAAGTCACCACGGTCGTGCTACCTTGCACGGTCGTGCAAAGGGAAGTTACCACGGTCGTGCTACCTTACATGGTCGTGCTACAGGAGTTCACCTCATGAAATGTTTCACCTTTATAAGGCCATTCCTTCTATTTCATCATTAAGATTTCTTTATACCCTAATTAAAATTAGGGTTATAATTCATTGTCATATTGCCCAAGATTAGGGCTTTATGCATTATGACTTCACATTAGAGTCTCATATACCTTCACCCTTCTTAGGTCCTCTCATCACAACATAGTATTAGAACATCATGTGTTGTTAATACTTAGTCAGGGTTTCTCATGGAATCACCCTCAACTAGGGTTTCACATGGAATCACCCTCAACTAGCGTTTCATAAAGATACACCCTCAACTAGAGTTAGAGTTCAATAACCTTGTCAATTAGGGTTTATGTTCATGGTTAGGGTTTCATGATCTATCTACTTAAGGATCATACCCTTAAACACCACATGAATCATATTCTTATATGAATTCATGCTATCATCATCACAATTTGATTAGGTCATATCAACCCTTCAATCGAGTTCATACAACAACGATTAACATAGTTTACCAAGTCATTGATCCTATAAGCAATTAGGGTTCATCCCTTAATTGGCACTAACCACTTAGGTACTAATAGGGTTTCAACCTTTTTACCTTCATTGACTATCATTACTAATCAGCATTGGATCAATGGATCATTCATCATCTTGATTCTCAAGAGATTCAATCACATTGGACGTCCATTACATAAGGTATCCAATTGAATTGGTCAATTGAATCTTCAATTGAAATAGGTACTCAATTAGGTTATTCAATTGGACCTTCAATTGCATTAGGTTATCTATTGGGTTAACCAATTAAACCTTCTATTACATTAGGTATCTAATTGGATTGACCACTTGAACCTTCAATTGCATAACACAACTTGACCTTGAAACCACCTAGGTCTCCAAACGGTTTGAGACCGTTTGCCCAAGTAGGTGAAGACCGTTTGACCAATTAGGTGAAGACCGTTTGGCCAAGCAGGTGAAGACCGTTTGGACAAGCAGGTGAAAATTTTTTGCCATCATATCATCAAAATCGAAGTCAACCAATTAAAGTTTGGATCATTGGATTGATCACCAAATCAGCAATTGATTACACTTTAACTTAGTATCATTGGATCATCAATTGATTAACCATACTCACCCCTAGACCTCCAAACGGTCTTGGGTGACCTCGAAACAGTCTTGAGACCATTTGGATGAGCTCCAAACGGTCTTGAGACCGTTCGGCTCATCCAACCCTTGGATTCTAGTGAACAATCATCAAGGTTTGGTCTATCAAGTTGATCAACACATCAGCAATTAATTGCAATGTGATTTGGTACCTTTGGACCTTCAATTGGTCAACCATACTTGACCCCAGACCTCCTAACAGTCTTGGGTGATCCCCAAACGGTTTTGAAACCGTTTGGGCTAATCAACCCAAAATCTCAAAATCAACTCATTGGAATTTCAGCACTAATCTCAATTAGGGTTTACCCAATTGATTTGCCTTCAACTAATGACTCGTTTGTAATTAATACATAAAATTTGTTGAGTCATTAACCAACACCATTAGGAACAGTAATCCCAAACGGTCAATGCTTGGTAAACCATCTCAAATGGTTTTGAAACCGTTTTCCCAAAAAGTCGTATTACTCAAATTGAAAATCAGCACTTAATCCAATTAGGTTTCCCTAATTGATTAGCCTTCAACTCACGATTCCTCTGGAGGTAATCCCTAATATTTGGTGAGTCATTAACCAACATCATTACGAACAGTAATACCAAACGGTAAATGCTTGGTCAACCATCTCAAATGGTTTTGAAACCGTTTTTCCAAAAAGGTCAAGTTAAACAGATTGAAAATCAGCACTTAATTCAATTCGATTGCCTAATTGATTAGCCTTCAACTCTCGATTCCTTGGGAGTTAATCCCTCAAATTCGGTGGGTTATCATTCTACATAATTAGGAACAAAATTCCCAAACGGTCAATGCTTGTTCAACCATCTCAAATGGTTTTGAAACCGTTTTCTCCCAAATGGTTTCAAACCGTTTCTCCCTTAAACGGTTTGCTGAAACCGCATAACCAATCAAATTAAAACGATTTGGAGTAGCTATCAAAACCGTTTGGCTTGGTACTTTTCTTTGGATAAGCATCTAGGATGATGTCATCATCCCCTTCCTTCGAATGACCAAGAACAGCAACCGTTCTTGATGGAAATTGCAGCAAAGAAACAAGAGTGTATCAAATTAAAGAAAACAATCAACAAAATATAGAGAATTGATGCAATATCAATGATTAAGGGTTTGAGTTATAATTCCTGCGTCAAATCTGATCTCCAAGCTCCAAAATACACGGCTCTAATGGTGGATGGAGCTTCTCCAACTATTCCAAGGCTCAACTTCAAGATTTCGAGTGAAATGGTCGGCAAGAATTGAAAATTGAGTGAAGAAATGAAGGAATTACACATTATTTTATGATTTTCACCATGAAATCATGAAGAACGAAGATCAAAGACTTACCAACAGGTTGGGGACGTGCTCCATGCTGTCCTTAGCCTTCTTGGTCGGTTTTGCAAGCAAGGAGAAGAAGTGGGGTCGTAAAAGCCTTTCATTTGTCTTGGAAAAGGTACTTTTATAAGAAAATTGAGGAGAGAGAAGATACTTTATAAAAGTCTTTTAAATTCCAAAATTATTTCCACCACTTCCCCCTTGGTTTCTTGCATGCAAGGGCATCTCTATCCCCACCGAAATCCCTTCCATTATCCACGAATTAAGGGAAAAGAAATTAAGCACCTTAACCCTTATAATAAGAATATCCTTATTTGAGTGGAAATTCTTTTTCTTATAATAATTGTGAGTGGAATTTTCACCTCCTTAGGATATGCTCGTCCCTTTTCAAGGCTTTAGGCTTATCCACACACATCTGAATCCAACCATTTTAATTTTGGTTGAAGGCCCTTTAATTAATACATTCATTTTTGCCCTAAATTGGATTAGGGTTTCACTTAGGATTAAATCTTGATTATTTTAATATCAAGATTCTCTCTCCCCCATCTTAATTCAAATGAGAGATCCCTCTAATTTTATTTGCTCTACATGATGCCAAGAAACATTAGGGACTTTATTGAAGTGGTAAATTGCATATTGAATCCTTGGTTTTGGGTAAATTGTACATTACTCCAAAACTAGGTTTTTATGCACAAACATTTCTTTATCAACTCTTTCTTAGTGTTCAGGCTTCCATAAGCCATACCTCAGCATCATTTTCACTCTCATGATGCTTCAACACATGAGGAACATATTATCATGCACAATTTCACTTAAACCCCTCAACTTGGGTAATTTGCACTTTAGTCCAATACAAACAAAACATTGATTTCAACAATGTTCAAAAAGGACTAGAATTGCAACATAAGTTCCTCTTGAGGCCTAATTACTTTTCACAAGATGAGATTCAGAATTTAATCGTCTTTCTTAATCAAAACACCTAGGGTTAAGTATAACCCAGGCCAGGGGTGTTACAATTCATCCCTATTTTAGGGCTTAATCTTGTGACTTTTTGCTCTTCAATCACATCTATACCTATTAGATTACATGTTATTTCCCTTAATATGCATATTTGTGTAAAATGCACTTATGGACATTTTTTGCATGTTTTTTTCAGTACTTGGACCACACTTGGATGGACGAGAGAGATGGAGGGGCCCAAAGAAGGCCCTAGAGCTCCCCCAACCTACCCCTAGTGGCCAAGAGTCAAGCTTAAGAAAAGAAGTCCATAGATAATGAAGTTTGAAGCTCAAGGTGCAAGCAAAGCCCCCAGCACTGCCGTGGTAACACAGAACGGTCATGCTGTAAATCAAGAAATCACAAGAAAAATCTCAATTTTGAAGCAGTTGCAGAGCATGCTCTACCACGGACGTGCCACGCAGCACGGTCGTGCTGCGACCACCCACCACGACCGTGCCACGTAGCACAGCCGTGCTACCATCACCCACCACAGCTCTGCCACGCAACATGGCCGTGCTACCAGATCCCACCACGGCCATGCTACCCTCAACCCACCACGGCCGTGGCCTTTTCAGCCCAAATTTGACCACCAACCTGACATTTAGCCATTTTAATTCCCACGATCATGCCCACACACCAAGGTCGTGGCCTACCCTACCCACCACGAACATGGTGACCCACCACGGCCGTGCTACTCACAAAACTCACCTAGTTTTCACTGTTCTTCCCATTTTGCCCCTACTTGACCTAGTGCTTACTCCCCACACCTATATATACCTAGTGTAACATCCCTGACCTGGGTTATGAGTTAACCCTAGGTGTTTTTCCTAAATATGTAATTAAATCCTTGTGATTAACTTTGGGCATGTAATTAAGTTTCTCAGAAACATATATTTCAGTTTTTGCTCCTTTTTATATAAAGTTGTAGCATTGTTTTGTAATACATGGACCTATGTGCAAATTACCCAGTTAGAAGGGTTAACTTGCAATTTGCACATGTTGAGATGTTCCTCTGATGTTGAGACATCATGAGAATGATGATGGTAAGGTTTGAGGGATTTCCCAAGCTTGGGCACCAAGGTGCAGCTGTGGAAGCAATCCCGGTGCTTGAAAACCCTAAATTGGAGAAAAGTGCAATTTACCCAATTTGAGGGGTGCAACTTGTAAAATACATCATCTAAAATATCTTTTAAGACTCTTGTCATCATTTAGAGAAGAAATGATGAAAGGTCACTTCAATTGATTAATCAAGTTATGAAAAAACACCTTTGTGATTGAATAATCAAGGTGTATGTGCTATAGCCCTTTTATGTGTATGCTTAACTAATAGGTTGATCTTCTTTGCCCTCATTTCTTGACCTTAGAAGAAGTTTTGTCTTTAGAATTAATATGAAGGGACGAGCATAGAAGGATGGAGGAACTTAGTTGAAAATATGGAGAACTTATGAGCTTATGTTGAAAATCTCACCCCAAGTATATATACTCTCCACTTCACTTAGCAAGGAAACCCTCCCTTCATTCCTTTCACTGTTCTATTCACCCAAACCAACTAAAGAGGATCTGTGGAGCTCAGGAGGACGACCAAGGAGGGCAAGGTAGGTTTGAATCCTCCCTTTTGCTTAAGTTCATGGTTAGAACTCGAATTCAAGGTCAAATTGATGGCTAGCTCACATAGCTCTACCTTTCTAGCCATCTCTTCTCGAATTTCCTTGGAAGGATCACCTTGGCCGACCTGTGGAAACTCAAGGACGCCATTAAAAGCTTGGAGCTCAAGGAGCAAGCTTTAGGCGGGTTTTATAACTCTAAACCTATGCTTTGTTATATACATCTCGTTTATGCTTTTAGATGATAGTTCTTCTCCTTCTCTACCTTCCTTTGCTACCTTGCAAGTAAATCCGTGAGAAATCCTTGCTGTTCTTGATCTAGGAAATGAAGACGTTATTTCCAAAGTTAATCCACTACTTTTCACTTTAGTAAACGGTCTCCACAAATTGCTCTCTCGGTTTGCAAAACCGTGTAGTGAGCAAACGGTCTCAGGACCGTGTAAGGGCAAACGGTCTTCAAGACCATTTATACGCGTCGAACGAGCGTGGACCATATAATATTTCTGTTCATAATTATGTAGGATAATCACCCACAAAATTTTAGATGATAATTCCAAAGGAATCGTGAGATATGGCCTTTTTAATCAACAACTTTAATTGAATTTACTCCTCATTTCCAATCTGTTGAAATCGCCCTTTTTGGGCAAACGGTCTCAAGACCGTGTAAGAACGTTGACCAAGCATTGACCATATGAGATTACTGTTTAAAATAATGTTGATTAACAACTCACCAAATTTGATGGACTAATTCCAAACGAGCTAAGAGTTGAAGGATGATTACTAGGGCAAACCCTAATTGAAATCAGTACTGAAATCTCAATGATTTGATTAAGTGTTTTTGGGTTGATTAATCTAAACGGTCTCAAGACCGTTTGGTGATCAATCAAACAGTCTCAAGACCGTGTGGAGAATCACCCAAGACCGTGTGGAGGTCTGGGGTCAAGTATAGTTGACCAATTGAAAGTACAAAGATACCAAATTACATTGCAATTAAGTATTGATATGATAATCAACTCAATAGATCCAACCTTGAAGAATTTACACTAGAATACAAAAGTTGGATGGGCAAACGGTCTCAAGACCATTTGGAACTCATACAAACGGTCTCAAGACCGTGTGGTGACAACCCAAGACCGTTTGGAGGTCTAGGGTTAAGGTAATGTGATCAATTGAGGGCCCAATTGCAATAGGTTATTAAATTAATCAAAATATTGTTTTGAGACTCAATCAAGGTTCAACTCCTATCAAATCACATTAGATTTTGATGAAATCTTGGGCAAACGGTCTCAAGACCGTGTGGAGTTCATCCACACGATCTCAAGACCGTTTGGGCCAATTTTGGGCCCAATTGGAGCTCAATTGAAGGGTTCAACCTTGTGTTGATTCACATTGTTGAGTGTTGATGGTTGAACGTTGATGGACCTTAATTGAACCAACTTCAACCCTAATTGGATAACAATTGAGGGTCAATTGAGTGACCAATTGGTTAAGAATAACCCTAATTAACTCAATCTATAAGTGGTTACCATGGCTTTGACCATTTGGAGGCTACAACATTGATAATCATAAACGATTGAAATCTTTGAACCATGTTGGAGGTCCAAACGGTTTGAGACCAAGTGGACCAAACGGTCTCAAGACCGTTTGAGGCCTCACGGTCTGAAGACCGTTTGAGACCTCACGGTATCAAGACCGTTTGAGGTCACATGGTCTCAAGACCGTGTGAGGCCTCACAGTCTCAAGACCGTTTGGGGCCAAACGGTCTCAAGACCGTTTGGACTCAAACGATCTCAAGATCGAGAGACACAAAACGGTCTCAAACCGTGTAAGCCCTTTCGGTCTTGAAGTCAAACTTGTTAAACGGTCTACACCCTCACACGGTTTGGGCAAACGACCTTGAAGGTCACACGGTCTTGGAGTCAACCCTAGCAAACGGTCAACTCATCCAAACGGTCTCAAACTGTTTGGAGGTTGAAGGTTGAAACCGTTTGAGGTTTTCAAAGGTTGATTTCACTTAATCAATTGAAGGTGTAAATGGTTCAATGATGCTCTAATCTAAACCCTAATGATAACCTAGGATATTAAGGGATTACGTGACTAATGAATTGAACCATGATGGTGATCAATGGGGTGAATTACCAAAATACCTTGATGAGTTCAATTGAGTAATACCTTGTTCAAATCAAACCCTAATCACATGATAGTGATGTTTTGGCTTATGTTAGCCCATGAGGACTTAACCCAACCTGATCTAGAGTGGTGTTATCACCATCTACTAGTATGAGGAGAGAGAAAGTATCTTAAGAGAGAGAGAAAGTACCTTAAGAGAGAGAAAGTACCCTTTTAGGGTGGAAACTCAAGTAAAGAACCTTCAATACACATGAATGTGCATGATTAGGGTATGATCCACCTATGTGAGATCATGGAAACCCTAATTATGATATATGATGAATCTTAAGCTAATCTGAGAGCATCAATGATGATGTTCCTCATACATGATGATGTTATGAGTTCAATTCACCATATGATGTGAATAGTAAACCCTAATTCAAGGGTAATGACATTTGATGTGAATAGTAAACCCTAATTCAAGGGTAATGACATATGATGTGAATAGTAAACCCTAATTCAAGGGTAATGACATATGATGTGAATAGTAAACCCTAATTCAAAGGTGATGACATGTTATATGAGTATTAAACTCTATTTGATAAGAATCAAAGAACTTAGCTCTTATGACAAGAGTGGAAAGTATAATCATTGTTTTGCATTACCTTTATTAGTTGAATTAACAATGCAGGTTCTGATATGGAGGTGATCATATCCAGGTATGGATGATGATACTATATTCATTAAAGGCATATTGATAGCTTTATGAATAAGTAAAGTATCTTGATGCCTTGCCAGTGGCATCCCATGTTTTAATGGGCTGAAAGAGCCATGAAAACCATCAAGGTCATGCTTTAGAGATGACTTGTGATGAGTATAATGAGAAATGATGATTGATGAGAGTTAGGCTTGTTACATTTAGTATTCTACTTTCATAGCTGTTGTGCTACTGTTATTGTTTGAAGAACAATGTATGATGTTAAGAGAATACTGAATGTACCTAACTAATCAAATGTAATGTAGAAGCCCTGATCATAGATCCATCATTGTCAAAGATCAAATGATGGTGAAATAGGTTTTCCCAAGGGAACTCCTGGATCACATACTGTTGAGTATGTGGGGTATATGGATGTGTAGAACCTTACATCCTAGTGTAGGAATTTGATGTAGATGTATAATCCGTCAATCCTTCACTACAAAACTCATACCGTATCAGTGGATGGCAAACATGAAACCTCCTGATGACGAGGAAAATAGAGATATCTGTATCAGTGAAGATAAACATGAAATCTCATGATGACGAAGAGAGTACAGAATGCCACTGTAACTCTAAAATAGCGAAGGACCAGATTACCCTGGTGAGCTATAATAGTAGAGACACAAGATGTCCTACAAGTGATCCTCTTACTGACTGAGGAAGGTGAAGGTCATGAGAATCCGGCTCTTTCGATGACCTAGTATGATACTAAGGCACTTAACAGTGATTGGTTGGGGTATGAGTGGTAAACCTCATCTCCACAGGGCATAATAATAAGACTGTTTGAAAAACATAATCTACAAGCGTAGTATACCTGTTAAAGGTAACTATGAGCTAATTGATTGATGTTACACTGAATAGTGCATATGTTCTTTATGCTTGATAAATGTTGAGCTCTTGTATACAACTATATCTGCTATTGAATACTTTGTAAGCTTTTACTGCTTAAGTTATTCTTTGATGTTATAATAAAGCTTCTGGCGGAGAGTTGTAACTCTCGCTGGGACAATTATGTACAATTGTCTCACCCCGTAGACTTCAACTTTTTAGGTGGACGTCGAGGACGGAGGAACATGTCTACAGGTGACCAGTCCCAGCAGCAGCAGCACCAGGAGCAGTAGTAAATCTCAGGTGGAGATTTAGCCTGCCACGTGGTGTAGTTAGAGTCAGTCCTATGTGTCCTCTGTACTCTCAGGTCTTGGAGTCTTTTGTTATGAGTTCTTGAGATTTTGTATCTTGATGTATATAATTACTCAAAAAGTAATTATCATGAGATGTAAAAAATTTATCTCTTGTTATGAAAGAAGCTTTTAAGGGATTCAAGCTCTTGTCTCAAAAAGTTTTAATTTCCCGTGATTTTTGTCTTCCGCTGTTTATCGAATCGCTTCCGCTAAGTTTAAATCGTGATTATATCATGGTTTGGAGATCAGAGCCCACACCTAGGTGGCGGCTGGGGCATGAGGCTAGCTACCTTCTACCCCCTCCTAGCTCCCCAAATCACCACCCACTCCATTCCACTTCATCTCCACCTCAAATCCACTCCATTTCACCATTTCCACCACATAACCCCCCATATCTAAGCCTTCCATCCACTTCCCACCATAATCCCACTCCATTCCATCCAAGGAGAAGAAGGAGGACATCCTTGCAATAGCTGGAGGGAGGAGATTCCTCATCTACACCGAGCTCCATGGCTACTTCTTCCTCTATCTCCTTTCTTTTTGTATTTTTCTTATGAGTAGCTAGACCCCTTGGGTGGGCTGTTTGGGGGAAATTATGTTACTTTGATACCATGTTGGGGGAAAATGGCATGTAAATATTGTAATTCTATTTGTAAATGATTATATTCTATATCTATCTCTTTCTCCATGGATTGCTTGTTGGTTTGTGTGTGAAATCACCTAGGAATTTAGGCAAATTGCTTGTATGTGTGAATTTTGGGATTTTCCCCTAGGTCCAATTCTTGGATCCCTAGGTTGCCTCCCATCATCCTACATCCTAATCAATCTCCCTAAACCTAAGTGAGAGATCTAAATAGCTAGATTAGATAATTCTAGTACAATTCGCATCGAGCCTTCTCAAGGCTAGAATGTGGGGGAATTGGGGTCCAAAGCCCTAATTTCACCTCCCCATTACTACCCTCAGCCCCTAATTGCCCTAGGAATGCCTAATCTAGAAACCTAGACTTGATTAGACTCTAATTGAATTGAACCTAATCCCTAACCCAATTGAGCCTCGTACGGGTAGTAGGGGGTGTTAGGGACTAGTTCCCCTATACACAACCTAACATATCCATGGCCAGTTAGTAGCTTAGGTTAATTCATTAGACTCTAACTTGTTGTTTGGTTTGGATAATCTAAATGGAATCATAATGTTCACATGTCACCCGCCCAACATAAGTGATAAGTTCATACTCCTAAACAACCCACACATCTCTTTACTGCTTAAAACCCTAGTTCTGTGCTTGCTTAGCTTAGTTAGTTCTTTTCTTGCTTAGTTAGCTTCTTGCCTTGCTCTTGCCTTGTTTATATTAGTTTCGTTCTTTAATTGCACTGCTTCTCTCTTGCTTGCCTTAGTGTAACTTTCCTTTTTATACCTAGCTTAGTCTTTCCTTGCTTGCTTAGTCTTAATCTAACCTAGGGTTAACATAGATTTCATTCTTGCCTCTAATTCCTCGTTTGTTCATAGTAGTTTAACAATCAAAATCACCTTTAAACCTTTAATCCTAGTCTCAGCAATAGGAACCCAACCAAACTAACCTAGCTCTAGTGCCCCCTCTTTTCCCTGTGGATCGACCCTATACTTGCCACCTTCCTATACTACGACACGACCCCGTGCGCTTGCGGGTGTAGTTGTTTTAGTAGAAGTAGGTGCATTAGTTAGGTTTATAAATTTTGAAAGTGAATCCACCATGTGTTCTGACCTCGTGGGGCGCATCTAGTTAGGTCAAATCGGCTAGTGTGTTGCACCTCTAGCAGAATCGCACCAGTGTTACTATTGTATCACATGATTTGATAAATGATTTATATGATTGTTATCATGTCTATTAACCATGCAGATATCATGAGATGATGATCATAGCCATATATGAGCAATGGCTTTTATCTAATAAAATATTGATTGGCCTTGTGTGCCTTAATGTTGTTGTGGCTTAGTAAAAATAATAAAATGTACATGGACTTTATGAGTCATATGAGTAAGTTGTTTCCTAGTGAAAGGTGACAGGACACTTAATGAGCCTTGTGAGCCATGTGTGATGCTTGTGTAACAAGTATCATGGATACCTCGTTCTGAGAACCTAGAGGTAATAGTTATCTAACAAGTGGTAACAGTGAGTAGTGATGAACTGAGGGTATGAATACCCAGATTTAATAAGTATGATAATGATGTTGGGGAGAGATGTGAACTCTCAAGAAATGAAATGAGGGACTGAGATCCCAATGCCTTATAAAGATTGAGAAGTAATTGATGAAAATAGTACATGTTTCTTTGTAGCATTTGTCATAATAATTCCTATTTGAGAACTTGACTGATGCTAAAAGAATATGCTATTTACTTAATTAATCAAGTGAAATCCTATCATGTAGAGCCCTGACCATAGATTCATCAGCATCAGAATTGCTGAATGGTGAAATGGGTGCTCCGCGGCAAAACCCGTAATGCATATTTTGAATATGTGGGGGTAATGGGCGAATATATTCTGACGTCATAATGAGGGAATTGATAGAAGGTAAACATTAAACCTCTCAATCCTTCATTATTGTACCAGGATGGATGTATCACAAATCTCTCGATGATTGGGATAGATGCAATACACATCTCCCAATAATATTAATGCCAGATCAATGGAGATAAACATGAAATCTCTCGATTGGGAAGAAAGTGCAGCACACCACTGTAACTCTTATAGAGAAGTTGCCAGTATACCCTGGAAAGCTATATAGCATAGACACAAGATGTCCTGCATGTGATCTCACACTGATCGAGATGTGAGAGGTCTTGGTAGCTAGCTCTACCATTGACCTTTTATGGTACCGATTTCGACTTCGCAGTGGTCGGTTGGAGTATGAGCGGTATACCTCATCTCCTCAGTGCATAAGTGTGATTGTAAAATGTAATCAGCCGTATAGTATGTTTGCTTAAGGATTGAATATGGAAATTCATTGGCTGATGTTACATTTCTTTTATGCATCTCTAGTTGATAGATGTTATTCATAACTCCTTATGTTCATTGCAAGTAGATGGATGAATAATGATTCTATCATGGATAGATGCAATGCTCTCCTTAGGAAAGGAGTTTACTTTACTCTGTTCATTCAATGATTAATACTGATGTTAATATAGAAGAACTGTTGTTTAGTTTCATTTTAATAAATTGCAATAATAATGTTTTGGCGGAGAGTTATATCTCCTGCTGGGGCAATTTACAATTGTCTCACCCCTGTGGGATCCAATGTTTTTGGGTGGAGACAGACAAAGAGGCAGAAACCCTATAGTAAAGAAAGAACAACAGCAACATCAGGGATAGCTGTAATATCTCAGGTGGAGATACTGCCTTTCAAGTCATATAGATAGTAGTCCTATGTGTCCTCTCTGTACTCTCAGGTCCTTGGAGTTTATAGTTAATGTTTTTAATGAATCGATCTGAGATTTTGTCTTGATGCCTCGAGGTTCTTATGCAGTATGTATATAATGATAATAGGGTAGCTGATGTTGTAATCCTCGAGAAGAGATGATACAAGTTATGTACCTATGAACTAGGATGTAAATGTTATACTTTGGTTCTTGATGAAAAAGATTTCCTATGTGTGGATCTCTTTGCAAAAAGTTTTAAATTTTTTTGTGATTTTCAGTAATCCGCTGCAAATGATTCGCTTCCGCTTAAGTAAATCTTGTTTTTATCAATTGGATGCCACAATTAGTGGTATCAGAGATCTAGGTTCGCATAGTCTACAAAGACATAGGACTAAGGTAGTAGAGTATGTTCTAGTATCTTCCAGTGTATTTGATAGTGCTTTCTTCTCATATAGGAGAAGAAGAAGTTGAAGATGACTGGGTTACATGAGGAGTTTGCTGCAGAAAGTAGCAATGTTGCACCAAGAAGGGATGTAGGGGATCAGAGCAGAGAAGAACACACACCTGTACATCCCCAGTTTGACCTAGCCATGATAGAGAACCCAACTTTCCCTACTCTGTTTGAGCAATTTAGGACAGCTATGATGCACATAGTAGATCATGCATTAGCATTATAACCTAAACTACTAGCCCCCAATGATGAAGTTTTGAACTCCAATAGGTTTCCTGCTCAACATCAGCCTGTTGGAGCAATGATTAATGATGAAAAGAATAGGATACAATCTGAAACTTGGACTTGCCATAGGTGTAGGAAGCCTAGACATATCAGACCTAATTGTCAAGAAAAGAAATATAAAGGAAGAATTGAGAAAAGGCCTATCCAAATCCAGGAACAGGGGCCTGGTAGTTCAAAAAAGAAGAAGTTTTTGATACCATCGGTACAACCAGGGCCTAGTGCACCAAGGAAATGGCCATCCAGAAAGGGTAAAGAACCCTCTAGACCATATCTAGCACCCAGAATTTGCTACCAATCTAGACAGGTAGGACATCTGGCAAGAGATTGTTCATCCAGAAATGTTATGTTGAATCAACCTCTGAGGCAGAATCAGCCTGAGGCAGTGAACCATCTACGAATTATGACAGGTTAGACAAAATAATGTCATTCTAATATGTCATTTTATGGATTCCTGAGTTTAATTGAGAGAGAAATTGATTGAGCTATCCTTGCTTAGTCCTAAGAGGACTTACATTTTGCATAGTAAACAATATAAATGTTTTATATTGTTCTTACCTCTATGAAAAAGGATGAGGTATAGAAGAGGTGCCTGGATAAAATTCAGGGATGTTAAATCTTATGCTTGTAATAAAAGGAAGAAATATGATAGTATAAAAAGTGCATACTACTTGATCTCAGTATTTATATACCCTGGCCAGGTATACAACTATTGATGATAAAGTGAGTATGGAAACTCTAAGATTGTTATCATTTTGATTGCTTTGATCAAGTAGTCATTCTGAGACAATCTAATGAGTATCATGAAATTAGAAAAATGGAATGAAATAAATGTGTCATATTCTAAGCACAAGAAAGAGAAATCTGAGATAACCTTAGATGAGTATGTGTGTATGAGGAAGTAAAAAGTATAGTCCTCATAAGATAAGAATGGGAACAAAGGAGATGATCCCTGTCCAATAAAGTTTGTAAGTATAATAAATATCTTTTCCCATAAATGTGAAAATGGGAGAATGTGATGGGATCACTAGATACTCATGAACATGTTAGATAATAACAAAGAAAGGAATAACGTTATTTAAACATCCTTATAGATTCCTATGCTGAGGGCAAGGGACCTAGGATGTGATAAAGAGTAAATGATTCATGAAACAGTTGAAAATACATGAAATAATAAGAGGAATATGATTCCTTATTTTCTTTCCTTTCGGGGACATGGCAATCAAGTGGGTCTTAGGACACTTGATGTGCATAATATAAAAATGTTCATGTGATGTATAATTACATAAGTATCAGTTTATCTTGGGCGTTGGTTCCAAAATGAAGATATATGTAACAAGTAATGTCCCAAGATCAAAGGAAGATAAATATGTGATGTGTTTTCAACACATGTGATAGATACCAAGGTAAGAGATGCTGGTACCTAAGAAATATCATATGGTTTATGTTGAATATCTGAAATGGTCAACCATGAAAACAGATTAATCATGTAAGATAGTATGAACATCCCATGTTAGGGGTTTATGCTTTGCATAAACATAATAATTAAAGATATCTTTAAGATAAATTCTTAATTGATAAGTAACTTCTCCTTATGATGATAAAATGTAAAACTAATGAAATAGTTAGTACAAGTAATAAGGGAAGTGTTACCTGACACAGAATCAACTCCAGAATCAATAATAAAAAGGATAGTGGAGTATGTGTTCCATGTGAACCATTTCATGAGAAATTTGTGTGGAATAACTTGGTGTTGATCAAAGCTTTATGGTATCTCCATAACAATGAAATGTTATGCGGAGACTAGATGGTATGATGAATGAAAAATATATGTCTTCCTTTATCTGGGATTTCGGGGATGAAATCCTTGTTAGGGGTTTATAAATTGTAACATCCCTGACCTGGGTTTATAAATTATTAGGAGTTTTACTTGAGAAAGTAAATTAGATCCTCAATTTTATCTTGTGAAAAGTAATTAAGGCTCAAGAGGAACTTATGTTTTAATTTTGGTTCTATTTAAATAATGTTGAAGCAATGTTTGCTTATTTTGGCCTAAAGTGCAAATTACCCAAGTAAAGGGGTTAACTTGCAAAAGTTACATGATAATATGTTCCTCATATGTTGAAGCATCATAGGAATGAAAATGATTCAGTGGTATGGCTTTCACAAGCTTGAGCACCAAGAAAGAGCTGATAAAGCAATATTTGTGCATTAAAACCTAGTTTTGGTCTAAAGTGCAATTTACTCAAAACCTAGGGTTCAATATGCAAATTACCACTTCAATAAGGTCCCTTATGTTTCTTGGACTCATTTCGAGTAAATAAAATGAGAGGGCACCTCATTCGAGTTAATTTGGAGGAGAGAGAATCTTGATATTAAAATAATCAAGATTTAAGCATAATTGAAACCCTAATTCAATTTGATGCAAAAAGAAATATATTAATTAAAGATCCCTTCAAGCAAAAGTTGAGGGATAAATTTGTAAATATGTTGGAAGAGATTGTTCCTTGCAATGGAACAAAGATATCCAAAAGAAGTGGATAACTCACGCACATTATTATAAGAAAAAGAAATATCCACTCACTTATGGATATTATTATAAAATGATTTAAGGTGCTTAATTTGCTTTTCTTTAAATCATGGATAATTGAGAGGAATAAGAGGCAAAGAAGATAGCCTCGTATCCAAGGAATGGAGGGGGAAGAGGCGGCACTAATTGTGGGAATTAAATGATTTTTTTATAAAGCATTTTCGCTCTCATTGATTTTCTTATAAAAACACCCTTTACAAGCCAAATCAAAGGCTTTTCCGATTCCATTTCTTCGCCTTGCTTGGAAAATGACCAAGGGAGCTTTGGAGGATCAGGAGGACGACCCCCAACCTGTTGGTAAGCTTCGTGATCACTTTAAACCATGATTCCATGGGGGAAATAAAAAATAAATCATTGATTTCTTCTTTTCTTCACTCCATCTTCAACCCTAGCCAAACTTTTCACCCAAATGTTTGAGGACGAGCCTAGGGGAGTTGCAAAAGCTTCATCCACCATTTTTGACGTGAAGCTACAAGCTTTGAAGCTCAATTGGAGGCGGGTTATATAACTTGAACCCTTATTATTGTTATTGCATTCAATTCCATATCAATTGATGATCTTTCATTCATTACCGAAATTTAATTTGGTTGATTGGTGCAATCACCATGAATTCATAGAAAGTTTCGTAGTTTTAGAGCTTGATTATGATGATGTCATCATAAGCACACACCTCCCCAAATATCTATGGCAAACGGTTTCAATGGTTTGGTCCAAACTGTTTCACCAAACCGTTTGGAGATTTGAACCCCAAACTATATAGAAGAGTTGACCGCTTGGAAGGGTTGACCATTTGACATAAGAACCCTAGAGTATGTTGGATGATGATCCAATTACTCCAATTGTTTAATTCAACACATGGACAATCTTCCCAAATATAAACCCTAATCGGCTAAGTGCTGAATTTGCAATCGATTAAGTTGATGTCTTGGGTTGATTAGCCCAAATGGTTTCAAACCGTTTGGGAGAGTTTACCATGGTTGACCATTTGGGAATTCTGATATTAATGATGATGATTGATTATCTATCAAATTTTATTAATGAATTCAAAAGGAATCATCAGTTGAAGGTTAATTAATTAGTAAACCCTAATTGGGTTAAGTGCTGATTTTCAATTTGGTTAATTGAGATTTTTGGGTTGACTTAGCCCAAACGGTCTCAAGACCATTTGGAGGTCACCCAAATGGTCTCATGACCGTTTGGAGGTCAACAAAGACTGTTTGGAGGTCTAGAGTTAAGTATGGTGGAGTATTTGAAGGTCCAAAGATACCAAATTGAAATGCCATCAATTGCTGATTTGATGATCAATCCAATGATGCAAACCCTAATTGGATTTCACATATTTTAATGCTTTATGAGGCAAACGGTCTCAAGACTGTTTGGAGGTAATCCAAATGACCTCAAGACCGTTTGGGGTCTGGTCATATCCAAAATTTGATGATGATTCATTAGTTGCAATGGAATCAATTCCACAATGTTGATCATTAATGGCTATTTGATTCCAAGCCCTAATTGAAGGTTCCTTGAGTTGAAATACTAGATCAATTGGGTTAAAAACCCTAATTGATGGCCTAATTGAAGGTTGATTCAATATTTCAAGTGATAAATAAATCAAGGACTCAATTCATAATCGGTTCATCCATTGAAATCATGAATCATGTAAGTGTTGAAAGGACTTTTTGTCCATTTGGTTTTGAGATGGTTTGGACCAAACGGTCTTAAGACCGTTTGAGCCCAAACGGTCTGAAGACCATTTGAGCCCAAATGGTCTCAAGACCATTTGGTTCCAAATGGTCCCAAACCGTTTGGAGACCCAAGCTCATTTAGTTTCAAGGGCAAATTTCCCAAATGATTTCAAACCACTTAGAGATCAAAGGGTCAAGGTCGTTTGATGATTTAGTGTTATCAAATTAATTAATAACTCAATGTGATGAATGATCAATGGACCTTATAAATGTTATTGAATTATCTCAAAGATAACTTCTAGGGTTGTAACTTTAAGGTACCAAGTAATTGGTAACCTTAGATGAGCTATTCCTTGAAGCATTAACCAAGCAATATTTCAATACACTATGTCAACCTTAATTGAATGTACTTAATTGAAGGGTTGGTTGTTATAATATAACCAAGTTTGAAATAGTCAATATCCTAAAGAGAGTGAAAGAGAGAGAGAGAGAGAGGAATCCATACATGTAGAATAACCATGTAATGGATAAGCCTCAACACCTTCAACATGAATGATTAAGCAATTAGGGTATGATCCTTAATAAAGAGATCATGAAACCTTAATCACGAAGGTTGTTGAGCCCTAACCTTAATTTAGACAATATCAGATGTAACCCAAATCTAGGGTGATGGTGTGACCCTAAACTAGGATGATATATTGGGAAATCCAAATTTAGGGTGACTTCATGAAAACCCTAAATTGAGAAGATACTTCATGAATCCCTAATTGAGGTTGATTCCATGAGAATCCCTAATTGAGGTTGATTCCATGTGAATTCCTAATTGAGGTTGATTCCATAAGAATCCCTAATTGAGGTTGATTCCATGGGAATCCGTAATTGGCATTGATTCCATGAGAAACCCTAATTATGGGTAATGTGATGTGAAAGTCTAATGAAGGGAGATACTATATGCAATCCAAACCCTAATGAAGTATGAGAGTGTGTGAAACCCTAATTCAGGGTAATGTGATACAAATCCTTACTTTGATGAATAGTAAACCCTAATTGTGGGTTATTGAATGTGAAACCCTAAATTCGAATGATGTTATATGGAACCCTGATGCAATGATGTGATATGAGACTCAAATCCAGGGTGATGCCATGTAACGATATATGAAACCCTAGTGATGGTATAATGGCCAATACACTAAAGTAGGGTGTGGCTAATATAATCAAGTAAGATGAGAATGTTACACCCATGAAGGGTAAAAATTGATGAATCATATGAATGGTAATGTTGATACTTTAATGAGTAAGAGTATAAGGGACAAGATAATGCCTAGATCATTATTTGTCTAACTCTATACATGTATAATAACCCTATACACCTTACAAAGATGAGGATATGAAACTCCTAGGAATGATGCATGAAACACTAAGTTATGATGTGGATAAACATCCTAAGAGTTGAAATACCTAGAGTCGTTGATAATGATTTATTCTATATCAACAATACCTAACCATTGGATAAGTTCATATCATTAAAGATAGTTGGACAATTGTAATATGTAACCTATGCACTACATGATAAAAGTGATAGGTTAGTGGATAAAGTATTAAGAGGAAAATACCTTAATACAGGATTAGTTTATTATCTTAAGTAAGATGGATATGAGGAGAAAAGTGATACATAAAGACATGTTAGATATCACATTTAGCATTTCAGGGTTGATATACCTTGATGCATCTCAATCCAACATATTTGGATAAGAAACACAAGCAGTGTGTATTATTTAAATTATTACAATGAAGATGTAATGGATTCAATGCACTTTGATAAGTGTTGGCTAAACAGTATGAGAAAAGGGTTAAGCCAAGATAATGGGTATGATATAAACACACCATGGTAAGGTTGAGAGATGAACTCATACCTTGAATTGATATTCATAAATGATATATGATGAAAGTAATGATCATGAGTAAATACTTATGATAGTTTTGAATGCACCTAGAGGGGTGGAGAAATATATTGGGGTTGAACTAATGATGTAAACATGAAACCCTAACTAATGAGATGGGGAGATCCTAACCCTAAATTGGGTAATGGAATGGAAAATCCTATTTGATAGTAAACCCTAATCCTGATAAAGGAATGGTTGTGTTACTAGTGCATTACATGATGTGATAAATGATTTATATGACTGTTATCATGTATATTAACCATGCAGATATCATGAGACGATGATTATAGAAAAATATGAGCTATGGCTTTTATCTAATAAAATATTACTTGTCCTTGTGTGCCTTAATGTTGTTGTGGCTTAGTAAAAATAATAAAATGTACATGGACTTTATGAGTCATATGAGTAAGTTGTTGCCTAGTGAAAGGTGACATGACACTTAATGGGCCTTGTGAGCCATGTGTGATGCTTGTGTAACAAGTATCATGTATACCTCGGTCTGAGAACCTAGAGGTAATAGTTACCTAACAAGTGGTAACAGTGAGTAGTGATGAACTGAGGGTATGAATACCCAGATTTAATAAGTATGATAATGATGTTGTTGAGAGATGTGAACTCTCAAGAAATGAAATGAGGGACTGAGATCCCAATGCCTTATAAAGAATGAGATGTAATTGATGAAAATAGTACATGCTTGTTTGTAGCATTTTTCATAATAATTCCTATTTGAGAACATGAGTGATGCTAAAAGAATATGCTAATGTACTTAATCAATCAAGTGAAATCCTATCATGTAGAGCCCTGACCATAGATCCATCAGCGTCAGAATTGCTGAATCGTGAAATGGATGCTCCATGGCAAAACCCGGAATGCATATTTTGAATATGTGGGGGTAATGGGTGAATATATCCTGACATCCTAATGAGGGAATTGATAGAAGGTAAATATTAAAACTCTCAATCCTTCATTATTGTATCGGGATGGATATATCACGAATCTCCTGATGATTGGGATAGCTGCAGTACACATCTCCCAATAATATTAATACCGTATCGATGGAGATAAACATGAAATATCTCGATTGCGAAGAGAGTGCAACACACCACTGTAACTCTAATAGAGAAGTTGCCAGTATACCCTGGAAAGCTATATAGCAGAGACACAAGATGTCCTGCATGTAATCTCGCACTGACTGAGATGTGAGAGGTCTTGGTATCTGGCTCTACCATTGACCTTGTATGGTACCGATTATGACTTCATAGTGGTTGGTTGGAGTAAGAGCGGTATACCTCATCTCCTCAGGGCATACGTGTGATTGTAAATTATAATCAGCCGTATAGTATTTTTGCTTAAGGATTGATTACGGAAATTCATTGGCTGATGTTACATTTCTTTTATGCATCTCTAGTTGATAGATGTTATTCGTAACTCCTTATGTTCATTGCAAGTAGATGGATGAATTATGATTCTATCATGGATAGATGCAATGCTCTCCTTAGGAAAGGAGATTACTTTACTCTGTTCATTCAATGATTAATACTGATGTTAATATATAAGAACTCCTATTCAGTTTTATTTTAATAAACTGCAATAATAATGTTTTGGCAGAGAGTTATATCTCCCACTGGGGCAATTTACAATTGTCTCAACCCCGTGGGATCTAATGTTTTTCGGTGGACGTGGACAAAGAGGCAGAAACCCTATAGTAAAGAAAGAACAACAACAACATCAGGGACAACAATAATATCTCAGGTGGAGATACTTCCTCTCAAGTCATATAGATAGTAGTCCTATGTGTCGTCTCTGTACTCTCAAATCCTCAAAGTTTATATTTAGTGTTTTTAATGAATCGATCTGAGATTTTAGATTGATGCCTCGAGGTTCTTATGCAGTCTGTATATAATGTTAATAGGGCAGTTGATGTTGTAATCCTCGAGAAGAGATGATACAAGTTATGTACTTATGAACCGGGATGTAAATGTTATTCTTTGGTTCTTGATGAAAAAGATTTCCTATGTGTGGATCTCTTTGCAAAAAGTTTTAATTTTTTTGTGATTTTCAGTAATCCACTGCAAATGATTCACTTCCGCTTAAGTAAATCTTGTTTTTATAAGATAGATGTCACATATATGATACACACTATATATTGTGGTGATTGGATATGTATATGTACCTATAAAACCAAATCCCTCATCTAAATACTTAAGTCTTTTACGCCTTCCATTAGTGGCACACATGAAAAACTTGATCGACCAAGTGTAGGTTATGCCAAAGCGTGGTGTGTCGTCTATCTCGTGGAAGTGTGAAGGGTAAACATGTAGGTTCTACCAAAGAAGGGTGCATGTATACCGTGTCGGCTTTTGGGTTAGACTTAACTGGTGATTCTTAGAGCATCTAGGCCCAGAGGCACGAAATGTTCATGGCAAGGTGTTGCTCATGTTCATTCATCAAGAGTTGCATATGATGCAATTAGCATGATGGCCTACCTAAATAATCAAGATAGTGGGCGATCAGCCAAAGCTGACTCATGACTTGATGAAATATGGACGTTGACCCACTAGAAGATTGTTCGCTGCAATCTTCCAAATTGATGGTGAGGGCTATCAATTTGAACAAAAATAGTGGGAGCAATAATTAATTAAAGTCCTAATTATATCATCAACTTTTCAAACCAATCAAATATGTTTTGGACTAAATTGCATATATTTCCTTTTGTAGTACAAATGACAACAAACAACAAGAGCGAAATCTCTATGTCCTGGATACTCTAGTTCTAGAGGAACCTGCTCCTACCACACGAAAGGAAGAAAGGGATGCTTACAAGAAGCATTCTGATGATGCCATTGATGCAAAGTGCTTGATGTTGTGCTCCATGAACCACGAGTTGTAGAGACAACATGAGAACATGGGTGCCATTCAGATGATTCAACATCTCAAGAACATGTATGAAGATCAAGCACGTCAATAGAGATATGATGTCTCCAGGGCATTGTTTAAGTGCGTCAAGATAGAAGGAGATCTAGTTGGTCCACACATGCTCAAGATGATTGGGTATGTGGAGAACCTGACAAGATTGGGATTTCCTCTGAGCTAAGAGTTGGCTACTGACGTGATATTGCAATCGTTGCCAGAATCCTACAGTCAGTTTGTGATGAACTACAACATGAACAACTTTGACAGAGTTGTTAGGCATGTTGAGGACAGTCAAAACACAGATGAAGAAGGACAAGCCTAAGTCTGTGATGATGATCAACAGCAAGAAAGGCAAGCCCAAGCGCAAGGGCAAGGGCAAAGCTAAGAAGGGTTCTAATGCTAGCCAGCCCAAGTCGTCTTCAGATCTCAAGGCAAAAGGAGGCGTGACAAAGAGAGGCAATTGCCACCATTGTCAAAAGCCAGGACAAAAGGAATTGTCCACTCTATCTGGAAGAACTAAAGTACAAGGAGGCGACAGACGTCTCCACCTGAAGGTTTCATGAAATAAACTTGTAACATTTTTGAGGTATATGATAACAAGATATAAAATGTAAAGCACTCAATAAATGGGGCAAGTGTTGCTGCCATAGATAGGAGTAATTTAGTTTATTTTCATCTTTGAAGGCATGTAATAGAGTTATGAACTGTTATTTCATATTTGCCAATGGATAGAAACACATGATTTTTTGCATATTGTATGACAATGATTATCAAATAACTAATTTCTTCTTAAATAAAGAATACCCCACACTAATAAAGGACATTAAGAATCATATGGAGTTGTGAGTTTTTATATCCTTGACAGATACACCTCGATTATTTATATGGTAAGTTGATCATGTGATGAGTCAACTATCTAGATGAATATGAGGAACCAGATTTTGAGTTATAGTTTATGACCATTAAATCCTAAATGACTTCCATGTGAACCATAAGGTATGACCTTGATGGTAGCACCCATTGGAATGAAATCCATAAGTGTGAATGAGTCTTAAGCGTTAAGACACATGGATAATATTTTGAGAAGGATGATGCTTGTTGATTGTAACTTAATGACTAAGACATTTGGCAAACAGATACTAAAACCGCATTCCTATGAGGAATAAAACAAGGAAGTGTATGTGACACAACCTATAAGGTTTATGAATCCATTAATGCAAATAAAGTATATAAGCTACAATGGATTAATCAATGTGATTGATTAAGCACAAGCAACTCAGAACTGTGATCTTTAGTTTGATGATATAGTCAAAGGATTTGACCGATATGTCAAAGATAAAGAAGGGAACTGTGACTTAGTGGGAGTGTATTCAAATTCCACATGTTGATGTGAAATGGAAATGTTCTACAATGGAAATCCAAAGTAGAAATTATCTTTAAGGAAGATAGAGATGTTTCCTATATGATAGGAATAGAGATCTATAGAGATAGTTCTCGAAAACTTATTGACCTAAAAAGAGAGAGCATACATTGGCAATCTACACTGAAGCGTTCAGTGAGAATAGATTCAATGGGAGAAAACCTATCCATGTTACATGGAGTTGGTATCCCAAGGCCAAGTGTCCAATTCTTATGAAGAATGTGAACACTAAGAATAGATATAAATCTATCATGTATGTAATCATCCCATCATCTTGCATGTATGGACATAGCAAGAATAAAATGCATTCATCATCTTGTATGTAGGACATGACAATATGATGTGCTCATCATGATAACTTGTATGTGGGACATGACAAGTGGATGTCTGTCTAGTTCCAGTAAGAGTACTAGTTCTGTGGAAATAAGGAAGGGTTCACTGTAAAGAGTTACACTGATGCTATGTTCCTAAAAGGACAGAAAATTAATCGCAAAATATATATGGAATATATGAAAGTGAATGTTTCTTGAGAAATGGAAACATTCCAATAAATCCGTTTGAAAGGAAAAGCTGAGTATCCATGTGTTAGAGAACATTAGTGGATACTAAATGGATCTGGAAGTTCATGATATGAACTTATGAATATTCCATTCATTGATGACAAGTAATGAGTACTTGGTCATGCAATGTGGATAAAGGTTAGCAAAGGAATACTAGATCACATATTATGGCAACTCCATCTCATACGTGTGACGTACATCGAAGAGATGAGAGACATGCAATTAATACCGACTTTGGCAATATGTTGACATAACTCACTTTGTTAGACCTAGAGCACAGTAACATGTGGGACATGTTCGAAGATCACTATGAATATGATTCAAGGGTGATTGGCTCATAGTGCAAGTGGGAGTCTATTGGTATGTATGACATGAGAGCCAATCATGGGATGATTGGTGGGATACATTAAGATTGATTTGATAAAGATTAAAGGCAAGCTTCCAATTCTTTCTGGTTCAGTCATATGAGATAATGATAGAACATATTGAATGTCTAGAAAATGACGGTACTCAATGATGTATGCTTTCAGGTTAAGGACCTGAACAATGAGATCATACAGATGCTAAGATTTTGTACATTCTTATTATCTCCCTAGTCATATGTCATTGTGGAAGGTAGATAGACAACAATGAAACACAAGACTAGATTATGGTGTTTGTTGATGACATAATCTCATTAGTCTTGATATGGAGATATCAAACCAAACACATAGGTACTTGTTAGAGAACAAGTTTACCAGACAGACCCATCGTGAGTTTGACACATGGAACCATGACATGGTAGTCATAGTCAGTTCTCACAGTGATGGTGGTGAGTGTGATTCTTAGACCTGAAATCCCTACACTCAACACATGTCATTGGGTACACTTTGACATCATCAAACGCAGTCTTGAAAGATGGGTTGTTATAAAGGTGATGATTGGGTGGCTTTGACACATGGGGCTTTTGAGGGGTGAGTGATAGATATGGGATTTGTCCCTCCTGAGGGAGTTTGATATCCATGGCCACTTGATGAGTAGGATTGAGATAGGCGTGCGCACACATGTGTGAATCAGTATGTGATATTGATGTCATACATATCTCCTCCAATCTACTCTGAGATCAAGAAAGAGAATGAACGTTGACAGGATGACTGTTCCATACCTTGTGTTCATTCGGGATATCAATGATAAAGGAATTATACATTCGTTGTAACACCATTCACAGATTGTAGGATTGAAAGTTGTTCTCCAACTTTCTATTTCACTTAGGTAGAACTGATGTGTGACTAGGCATCACTCTTTGCTTGTGAAGTCATAAATGTTATGGGCTTTCACTGCCAATGTGAAATGGACCTGCAAGGTCACACACATAGGATTTAACCTGGAAGAGGAGTTTATCCACAAATGATGTTTAGATTGATTACTGAAGGAGTTTAGTAGTTCAATTAAAAACTCAATTGATTGATAGCTTAAAATCATAGTGGTCAAGGTGTTGGATCGATTGATTTGAGTATCAGATTGATTGAAACTACAATTGACCGATTTGCACAAGTCCGCTGCCCCAACCGATCGGCTTAAGAGTTGTACCGATCGGCTCAGGTTGGTGAACTAATCTGCTCATGTGATGAACCGATCGGCTCAAGATAGGCTGAGACAACTGGTTCAAGGGTTGAACCGATCGGCTCAACTAGTCTAACTAAGATCATTTGGAAAGACAGAAGACTATTTTGTAAATACAATTTGTTTCACTTATACAAATTTGATTTGGACACGGATTAATATTTGATTAATAAGAAATAAATTTGAAAATCAATTTGAGTTGGATCAGGACCACGAACTGATCAGCTCAGAAGTGAACCAATCTGCTCAGGTACCCCAACCAATCGGTTAAGGTGTGAACCGATCGGCTCAACTCCCCAACCGACCGTTTCATGCATGAAACGATCATCTTAGGCGGTGCAGTTGGTTGTTTTGTGGAAAATCTCAAACCCTTCTACTCCTATATTAATCCCACATTGCTTGGGATAGAGAACCCTGTCCCATGACCCTCCTATATATATAGGGGTAGTGGGGGCTTCTCAGGAACACAACTTAGAACACCAGTTGCTCTACAAAGTTGTCGTTCTCTCTGGTTTTGGTAACCGAGAGAGAACCCGAGCAAGTGCTACTCGATAAGGGAGGAACAATAAGGGAAAGACAATTGCAGAAAGTGACTGGTGGCAGGAGAGTGTGTTGGTGACTAGTACACTGACAGCAGGGTATGAATCCTTCTGATTCCTTGTGGGACAAGGAGATCGGAGTTCTAGGTGGTCCGTGTGGACTACTTCAGAGGAGGGAGACTTTTTCCGCTCGGAGGACAACTGTCAATCCCGATAGTCCTGGTGAGACCAAGAGCTGCACATACACCATCCAAGACTGGAGGTGAAGACCACACAAGACGCGAGGTATAGTCACCGAGCAAGCCTCAGGACAAGGTATGCCTCTACAAACCATCCTTCCTATTGTATAAATGTTGACACAATTCCTTATTTTGGGTTTGAGAGAAGAAAAGTTTTGTTTTCACTACCTTCTCTGTCTCCCCTAAAACCCAACAGATAGTAGTTGCTTCCGTAGTTTAGTAAGATTTTAGTTTATTCCAAGTTATAAGATTTTCCTTTAGGTTAATTTTAAGTGATTAAGAAAAGCAAAAGTTAAGGGCGATCTTTGAATTACGTTGAATCCTCAATTTATTCCCTAATCTTGTGATTAGTGGTAATTGGGAGATCGGGGTGTAACAGTTTGGTATCAGAGCATAGGTTGAGTATGTAGTTACTCTAAGCTAAGGTAAGGGGAGAATAAGAGACCAATTGGATTAGGACTTAGGTGTTTTCCTTCTAACTGCAATTTTGTAACATATGTGTTCTGTTATGGACATGCAGATGGAAGGACGAGGATGTGGACATGGTGTGGAACAAGCTGAGAGCCATTATGGCCCTGACCCTCGAGCAGTGGCTCAAGGTGAAGAGGATAATGAGGCAACAAGGATGTATCATATTTTTCTGGAGACAAAAGATAAATACAAGATGGACAGGAAGTCTTCATCTTCCAGTAAATATCTGATGAGATACTATGAGTTGGTGAAAAAGCTTGGTGGAACTGAATTTTTTGGAACAACAGATCCAACTATGGCAAATCAATCTAAGAAAGTTGAGTATGTTCTATAGTGGGAGAATCCTAAAACTCTTTCTGAGATCAAAAGATTGTAAGGATTGGCAGGTTACTACAGGAGGTTCATCCAGAACATCAGTGTTGTAGCGTCACCTCTTACACGCTTAATGAGAAAGAATGCACTATTTTTCTGGTCAGACAACTGTGAGAAGAGTTTTCAGATCTTGAAGAAGAGGTTGACTACAACACCAATGTTGATCCTACTCGTGGCAGATAAAGGATACACAGTGTTTTGTGATGCTTCGAGGAGAGGTTTGGGTTGTGTGTTAATGTAGGAAGGCAAAGTAGTAGCTTATGCATCTAGACAACTTAAGAAGAATGAGGAGAATTACTCGACACATGATCTAGAGTTAGCTGCAATAGTTCATGCTCTTAAGACATGGTGCCACTATCTTTATGGTGAGGCATGCCAGGTGTTTACATATCATAAGAGCTTGAAATATATCTTCACCCTGAATGATTTGAATCTTAGACAACGAAGATGGTTAGAATTGATCAAGGATTATGAAGTGACGATAGATTATCATCCTAGAAAAGCGAATGTGGTAGCAGATGCCCTGAGCAGGAAGTCAAGTTCAACCTCTGATGTATTCTCTATGGCATGTTTCAGGAGAGACCTGCTAGTAGAGATGCATAAGTTGAACTAAGACTTAGGAGTGACAGAACAAAGTGGTTTGATTGCACATATGGTACACTACTACAGAAATAGCATTCAGTGTCGCTTTTCTGGGCGTCGGTTATTAAGGAAAATCGACGCCTATAATATTAAACGTCGGTTATTTATGCAAACCGACGTCTATATTCGAAGACTAGCCAGACACGGGTACCGCTTTGTATTCAGTGTTGGTTGGTTATAACAGACCAACGCCTAAAATCGCCCGCGAAATCCAATTTTTGAGCGAAAACATTTTAGGTCACCTACAACGTCGGTTTTTAAAATATTCACTGATGCCTATTAAAAATGAAAATTTGTGCAAAAAGTCCCACTTTCAGTGTCGGTTATCCTTCGATAACCGACGCTGAGAATTGTTCCTGCCAAATAATTTAGGGTAAAGGTTATCTAGTTGGGCGTCGGTGTTTTACTAATAACCGATGCTAAAGCATAATAGGCGTCAGTTTTGTAGATAACTGACGCCGTTGACCAACTTAATAGACCCGATCACACCCGGATCTTCCCCCTTTCTTCCTGTTTCATCGCGACGTCTCTTTTGTGCTGCTGCTCGCCGCCGTTCTCCCAAAATCACCCGTCGTCGGTTGCTGCTGCTGCTCGCCGCTGCTCTGGTGCTCTTCTGCTCACCGGCGCCATTGCCCGCCGCCCGCCGCTGCTGCTTCTTCTCCTGCTGCTTCTCCGGCCGGTGCCTGTTGCTTCTCCGGCCGTCAGTTGCTTATGCCCACCGCCCACCCCTCTACTTCTTCACCTGCTCGCTGCCACTACTGCCGCCTCTCTTCTCCACGCTAGCTCCAGGTAGGCTAGCCTCTTTGCTTCCTTCTCCCTAGCTCCTTACCAACAACAAGCACGTCCATGGCTGTGTTGGCCTGCCACGGCCATTACCATGGCCATGCTGTCTAGCACGGCCGTGGTAAGCCAACACAGCCACGGTCGTGCTTGCTGTTGGTAAGGATATGAACAAATTTTTATGTAATGCTTTATGTAAATCCTAGGATATGAACAAATTTTTTCTTGCATATATTTTTGCTTCTAATCGTAATGTTTGACTTAATTCAGTAAATTTTGATGCATGTTGAAATAAGATTTAAACTTGTCAATTCTAGCATCCTAATTTGATTTGATTAAACCTAACATTGATGAAACACTAACATATGTGAACTGTGCTTAGTTGTATTTTTTAATATTTTGTATGTTTCAATTAATACTATGTGATGCGATTTATGCAGATGATTATCCGACATGCCGCATTGGATATTAATACCATACATGAGGTATTATATATAGTCTCATTAGTTAGTATGAAATATATCAATCTTATTTTTATATTATTACTTATATATATACATCATTCTCTTTGCAGGTGTTTAAAACTGACCACGCTATATGTAAACATTTAAAAAATGTACATGCTCCATATACGATGGAAGCATTAAATGAAATAAGAGAAGAATGGGCAAAAGCCATACAAGTAGTGGCGATTGTAAGATATAATTGGGATGCTGATAGTGATGCTGAATGATATTTTGTAAATGAATATTTCTAAATGTTTATACATGTCTGAATGTTTCTACATGTATTTGAATGTTTCTACATGTGTGAATGTGAGAATTGAATTGATGTATGAATGTATCTACTTGTGTGAAAAAATATTTATTGATTTTGCAGGTTTGTGACCTGTTTGTAGGCTGATATCAATGGATGTCGTAAACCTGTAGTTCAGAAAACTGAACTGCAGGTTTTCATCCTGCTGACCAGCCACAGCAGGCTTGCAAACTAATAAGAAAAAAAAATTAAAGTATAGGCATCGGTTATTTATAGAAAACCATCATCAAAGGCCTACAACGTCGGTTATTGGATAAAAACTGACGCCTAATATGACAAACAACCCGACCGTGTAGGAAAGCACGACCGTGGTGGGAAAGGCATCGCTAGTTAGTATAAAACCGATGCCTATAGTACTAAACACGGTCGTGCAGCGAAGCACGGACGTGCTTCACCGTGTCGTCTGTGTGTATGGCGTCGGTTGTTAAGATGTTAACCAACACAGAAAGTGTCCTAGGTGGTGCTCTTTTTTGTGGCGCGAACCTTATAGACGTCGGCCAACTATATATAACCGACGTCTATATGTCATATAGGCATCAATTCGAAAACCGACGCCGAAGAGTTCAACCTTTAGCGGCGCCCACATAGGCGTCGCTTGAAAACCGTCGCCAAAGGGGGTTAAACAACCGACGTCAAGCCTACTTTTTATGATCAGATCAAGGGACTACAACAGAGTGATAATGAGTTACAGTAGATCATGCAGGACATAACATGGGGAAAAAGACCAGAGTTCAGGTTTTAAAATGATGGTTTGTTGTATTAGCATGACAGGTAGTGTGTACTTGGAGACATTGATTTGAAAGAATAGATTCTTGAGGAAGCACATGCATCGATTTACGCTATGCATCTGGGAAACACTATGATGTACATGAATCTTAAGGAGTTGTACTGGTGATTAGGTATGAAGAAGGATGTAGCTGAGTGCGTGTCTAGGTGTAGTGTGTGCCAGCATGTTAAGGATGAGCATTAGAAACCTATAGGTACCTTGCAATCTCTTCCTATACCATAGTGGAAGTGGGAACATATCACAATGGATTTTGTGGTAGGGTTGCCCAGGACATCTAGAGGTTGTGACTCGGTATGGGTGATTGTGGATAGACTGACTAAGTATGCTCACTTTCTTCCTGTTAAGTCAACCTTTGATGTCCCAAAATTGGCTAAGATATACGTGGATGAGATAGTCAGGTTGCATGGTATCCCAATTTCAATAATATCAAATAGAGATCCTAAGTTCACATCCCAATCCTGGAATCTCTTGCATCATGTTTTAGGCACAAAGTTGAGATTCAGTACAACTTTTCACCCGCAGATAGATGGTCAGTCTGAGAGGACCATTCAGACTCTAGAAGACATGCTGAGAGCATGTATCCTACATTTCAGAGGAAGTTGGGAAGAGCACTTGAGCCTTATAGAGTTTGCATACAACAATTGGCACCATTCCAGTCTTGGTATGACCTTGTATGAAGCTCTTTATGGCAGAAAGTGTAGATAACCCGTATGTTGGTACGAGGTGGGTGAAAAAGAGATTCTTGGACCAAAGATAGTGGATTTGACTACAGAAAAGATTACAGTGATCAGAGAACTGTTGAAAGATGTACATGACAGGCAAAAGAGTTACACTGAGAAGATACGTAGACCTCTTGAGTTTGAGGTTGGTGATGAAGTGTATCTGAAAGTTTCACCATGGAAAGGAGTGTTGAGGTTTGGCAAGAGAGGAAACTTGAATCCTAGGTTTATGGGCCCATATCCTGTCATTGAGAGGATTGGACCTATAGCCTATAGGTTGGATTTTCCATCCGAGTTGGTAAATTAAATGATGTGTTTCATGTATTGATGCTAAAGAAGTGTTACCCTGGTACAGAGAAGATAGTAGACCCAGAACCTGCACAGCTCATAGAAGATGTGTCCTATGTTGAAGGACCAGTACAAATAGTTGATCGGAGAATTAATAAACTCAAGAATTGCGAGACACCATTATTGAATGTTTTGTAGAGAAACCACAACGTAGAGGAAGACACATGGGAGCTTGAGTCAGAGATGTGTAACAAATTTCCTTTTCTCTTTTAGGAATTTCGGGATGAAATTTTTATAAGGGAGGGAGATTGTTATGACCCACTCTAATTTTAACTAGTAAGTACAGTGATTAGTTCATCACCATGCTGATTAAGCTATGATAAGTGTTTATGATGCGATTAGTGCTTTGATAAAGTTGAGACATTATAGTTAATATGTTTTCATGCCTTGAGGTTGTAGTGGATCTCGTGCTTGAAATTTTGCAAAGGAAATCATACGAATCGGACCTTCGAGGCAAAATATATGATGTTGTCAAAGTTTTTGGACTTGACTGCAATTTTTTCATTAATAGCTTTAATATCGTTTCCCTTATCTTCTTTCCCCTTTCACTCGATCGGTTCTAAGCATTGCTTGAAGCAGCGCTCAAGCCAGCCCGATTGGCTACAACAAAGGGAGAGATAGGGCGGGTGATTAGGGCCCCTTAGCTCCATTTTCAGTTGGCGTCGTCTTCTACTTCTTCTTCTTCCTCTTCCTCATCCTAGCATCACCCCAACCTAGATGAGCAAGCGCCGGCCAGTAGCAGTAGTACGACAGCCTTGCAGCACCGGCCAGGGACAGTTCTGCCCGGGAAACACCATGAAAATGGCACCAATGAGTTCTGTCGTGAGTCTAGATCATGAATCCACTGCCACCTAGACACGAGCAGTGACAATTAGCCGAGCCATCTCCTTCCTGTGTGCGTGATTGAACGTGCTGCGTGAAGCATGTCTCAAATCTAGGGTGCCTAAGGTTGAAGACGACGCTGTGGACGCCTGGAAGTTGGATTTGGACACATTTTCTGTCAAATTCGGCCATTCCGATCCACTGTGAGTAGAATTTCACTCACTAAGCAAGTATTAACTGCATGAAACAGACAAATTTTTTGTTAGATCTGTGTGTATTGCGGGTAACAGTGATTACTTAAGTACCAGGCAGTCTTGGCGTCACCTGACTTCTCATTGCACATTTTTCTTCTTCATTTTTGCATGACCCTAGTTATTTTAACTGATCTATGTGATTTGGATTATTGGAAATATATGGTTGAATTAATCCTAGTTTGCTCATTTTAAGAAATTGAAGATAGTGGCATGACTTACTTTGTGCACGACCCCAGGGTTACAGTAGGTGTACGGTTCATTTGGGTATAAACCCAGGCTGTATGATTTTAGTAATTAACTAATTGCATGAATTAAAGAAATAAACGATGACACATAATGTCTCAATATAAATATGTTGGACGCTCTCTGTTATAGTTAATGTGTGTGATTTAGTATTTACGCAAATTGGCACGTTTCTTAAGAGTATTATTAGAAATTCTTAGTTATTATTAATAATTCGTGCCATGAGAAGTAATTAACTCTTAATTGAGTTATGTGATGCACAACTTAGGATTTGGGTTGATGTGCATGTTTTCCAAGAAAGTACAATTAATTTATATGTGTTAATGAAAATTTCTCATATGTCAAGCAATTAATTTTTATCAGTTTACTAAGAAGCTCAATTGCATGATTTCAGTGCATATGTGCCAAGTTGACATGTATTCAATTTATTTAAGATTTTTTGTCTGTCTGCATGTATAGTATGTTGATTTCTCAGTATATTACCGTGTTTTGAGTATACTGCTCTACCAAGTTTAGAATGATATACATGTTGTATTATAAACTTTAAATAAATATATGCGGTACCATAGAGATATCAGAGTCAAGTATAAGTAAGGAAAAGATATGATATAGTAAGAGCTTTCTAAGAATAATAAAATAATAGACTTAAGGGCCCTGAACACCGTAGATTCCCTATGAGAGGTCTACATTGTAGGGATGAAACGACCTAACCCTGGTAGTGTCCAGTATAGGGGGGTCGGAATGTACTAATAGGTGGTATGGGGGACGAAGCCCTAGTGGAAGTCTCTTTAAAATACAGTATGTAGTGTCCAACATCAACAAGAGGTCCTGGTGGCACTAGAGTTTAGTAAAGCCAAAAGGTGGCTTGACTCTCTGCCTGTGTGCTCAGGTTAGAGGAGGAGTCTAGTTTTTATGGCATAATAGGTGTGCTGAGGCCAGAGTGCCATTTTCCTGTTGTAGACCAGTGATGTAGTCAGGCTTAGCATTCTCGGGTGTGTCAGCTAAGTCTTGTACGGTGAGATCGTAGTTCGCTACGAGTCTTCACATGTAGAGTACACTGCATATGATCAGGATATAAGCGAAAATATGTTCATATAGGTTTAAAGAGTTTATTATAAGTAAGAAAGATTCGAGTACAATTTTACTACAATTGTTCTTTAAATGTAATATTTACATTCCCTATGGTATTTAATTATAATTGTTAGATCTGCTCAGTATAGTAATTCCTGCATTTTATTTCAGTTTAATAAATATAAATGAGTTATCTGCAATGGTTGGGTGAAATTCTTTTCACTGAGCCAGTAGCTCACGAACCTATTGAAATATTTTGCTGGTCAGCGTCAGCACAATGAAGCTAAAGGATCTTATCACCTAGGCTTTTAGAAGGTAGTTCATAGTTAGAATAGAGGTCTCGTAGTCTTTCCCCTCGGTGCTTGGGGCATGTGGTGTGGTAAAGAGAGAATGTGATGTAATATGTACTTTAGCTTTAAGTTATCTGTTGTGCTTTATATTCCGCACGAAAAATGTTATATGTTGTGTAAATCTACTTTACGTACCTAGTAAGGTGGATAGTAGTTGCTTCCGCAGTTTAGTAAGATTTCAATTTATTCCATGTTATAATATTTTCCTTTAGGTTAATTTTAAGTGATTAAGAAAAGAAAAAGTTAAGGGTGATCTTTGTATTATGTTAAAGCCTTAATTTATGCCCTAATCTCATGATTAGTGGTAATTGTGAGATCGGGTGTAACAAAAACACTATTTATATACTAGGACTATTCTCATAGATTTTGGACAAAAAATTAATCTCCACAAATCAACTATTATTGGAGTACATGTCAATAGATATGATATTATCTATTACCAATAACTTCTAAATTGTAAGATTGAAAATGTCCCCTTCAACTACATGAGCCTCCCAATTTTACCATACTCCTTACCAAAAACTAACTGGAATCTAAATATTAGTAGACTCAATAATCTTGTTTTCTCTTAGAAGACAAATTTTGTAAATCTTGTTGGAAGACTTACTCTCCTCAACAACTTGGTTACCTCACTTACCACCTACTTCCTTAATTGTATTCCCCTTCTGTCACACATTCACATATCATTCGACCACATTAGAAAAGATCTCCTCTGGAAGAATATGGGTCATAAGATCCACATGGACAATGGTACAATATATGTGCTCTAAAGATCTATAGAGGTTGGGGCATCATAAACATACGACCCACACCTTATGTTTGATCCAAAAGATTAGTGTGACACTTTCCTTAGACATAAAATGTATTTGGAATGAGTTTATGTTGATAAATATTACCAATATAAAAATCCGTTGTGGAACATAAAACATCGATGAGCATCCCCAAATTGGAAATACATCATTTATCACATATACATGTTCCAAAATTGTATCAACACTCCATACGTTGCAAATAAGATAAAATAACTAGGATAGGTTCCTAGTACCATGGGAAAACCATTAAGACATACTTCCTATACTCTTTATGACACATCACCAAGTGTAAATATATACAAAAATAGGAAGCAAACCCCAATAATCTTCTAAATAGAACCCTCATGGACCTATTCCCATCTGAAAAACAATCAAGCATCCTATAACAACTAGAATTTACATCAACTTCATATCCCTTGGAGATGTTGAGCCTTGTACTCACCCAAAAAATCTTATCACTTCTACACATAGCGTGTCCATCTTTGCCCAAATCATTATTTTTGGAAAATCACCTACCCACAAAATCTTATACTTGTCATCTAGTTTGTTTGTTATGACAAAATCCTCACTTTGTAATATATGTGGAAGTGGGGATTTTTAGGCCCATCCATCTGCCTACTCTATGCCAAACATGACGAATCCACTCAACACCTATTATCAATTGTTCCATAACCATTTATTTGAGAGACCACTACTTTCATTTAATACTACATTGTTACCAGAACCAACAAACATAAGACATATGTTTTCGATATGTATGTCGAAACACTTAGACACTTATCAAAATAAAACAATTTTGGCATCCCTTGTATTGAATAAAAGGAATTATAGAATGTTTACAATAATAAACATGAAAGTCTAATACTTATATGAAATATTAGTGATGTAAATTACCTTATTTTAATTTTCATATTTATAGGGACCAATAGATCAGATTAAAGACAACAAATATCATCCATCACATTTAGGAGAGAATGCTACTTTTCTAAGAACATGCATCGATTTACGTAAGCTTTTATTTTAAGAGGCCTACTTCCAGGGTGTCTCCCCCTGAGTTACACCTAAACATCCTATATTTCTCTTCTTCATACTTCCTTTACTACTCTTGGACTCTAGGTATCATTTGCACTTCTATTGGATATTGATGCTTAGACCTAGTTACAACTATGTAGTGTGTTGTATTTTATCAAATTAGCATACAATGTATGTTGATCTCTTATCTAAGTACTGAAGTTTTAATCATAAAAGACAACTCAGAGCCTTTTTTATAGAACATATTGGCAATATAAAATTAAATTTTTTTTATAGTTAGTTTTGGGATTGAACTATTTTGGATTTGATGGGATGTTATTTCCAAACCCAGTTTGCTTCTTATCTTATTTCATTTGAAAATTGGTCAATCTAATACAACTGCAACATGATTTTTGTGTAAAGTTGCATTGTTCATGTGAGTGTGATTACAAAACTGACATTGTGGATATTAATAAATTATAATATAAAGTCGATGTTTGACCTTTTGTATGAAAACATTGTCAATGTAGCACTTCATGATTGATCACACATGAATCAATGAAGTCATATTAAGCCTCTATAAATTATGTTGATAGAACAATTATAGGAATTGATCAATAAATTAATGTGTTTGAACTAAAATCAAGAAAGTAACTAATATCATATTTCCAATAAATTGGAGAAAGAGTTAGGTTGAGGGTTTCACACCATTACTTAACCAATCTCTAGTGAATAACTCTTGATATACTAGGTTAATGATATGTTTGGAATTTCCCTTGTAGTTTATAACTCAACTTTCAAGTAAAATAAGAAAATAATGTTTTTGGAAGACCACATATGATTTTAAAATTGTCAAAATATTCATAATTTGCAAAATATGCAATTTTCCCACAATGATGTCTTCTAAACTCATAAGAGAGAAGTACTCATTTCTTTATCTTAACCGAGACTCACCCTCTGAAGTTGTTTTTTAGGCTTTTAAAATAGACTAAATCATGAAAAAAGATCTAAATTATCATTAAGTATAAGGAAAATGACATACATTAAAAAAGCATGATATATAGATAATCACTCCATCAAGTAATGCCCTCGGGCTAACTAGATATTCTACTCAAACATAGATATGTATAACATGAAGAGCATGTAGAAACTCCAATGTTGAGGGGAATGAATCTTTGAATTCCGCCCTCTCTGGCTGATGGAGAGTCTGAAATCTTCCCAAATCAAATCATTTATGTTCATCACTAGCATATTATTGTTTCCACCTCTATATAAATTCCTTGTGAAATGATGGCATCATATTTCCTCCCTAATGATTTTGTGGAGCTTATTTGTAAGATTGGAAGTTTGGTGTTCAATTTTAAAGTGTCTCAGGCTATCTCTAATAATAATTTTAGTGGAAAACATCTTAGTTAATAGACTATCAAGCTATTTGATTGATAGGCTTCGCTTAAGTGCATGCAAATGTTCCAATCAATCTATATGAGTTCCAATCAATCATGTGGAGGCTTCAATTGGCTAGTAGAAATCCAGGCAATGGGTTGGAGCTTTGATTTTTTAGAAAAAAATAATCCATTGACCATCCATTTGATTAGATAGAGCTTCTACGACTCTATAAAGTGTATTGAAACATTTTGTTTACTTCAAAATTGTTATGAATTTACCTAAACTTCATGTTACATTGTTTAAAGTATGAGAAACTATAGATTGGTGACAGTGAAGATTAGTCACCATTAGTTCATTTCTTTACTCAATTTCTTCATTCATTGAATAATGAAATCACATGAAATAAAGGCAAATAGACATTAAGGTTATAAAACCTAAGTAATAGAATCAAGGATAGAAAATATACACGATAATATACACACAACAAGAGGTATTTAATCGTGTAAAGTAGGAGTTTGAGAATCATTTATTTGTATACATAGATTCTTGCACGTCTTTATGAAAGATCATAACATGAAAATAATCATAAAATGAACTCAAGAAGAAAATTGACACATAAACATTAGGATTTGTATATGTTTTCATCATTCTGCCCCTTGTTGAACTCAAGTAGAAAATTGACATAAAATATTAGTATTTAAATATGTTTTCAACATCGAACCCCTTGTTTAACCAAATAAAGATTACAGACATCACCATCCTCCTCCATTATATTCCCAAATTAACATCAACTTCAAAACTAAAATTTCATGAAAGAATGGAGTACAATGACTACAAATGAGTTTGCAATTAGGCATAGTCCATCAAAAAATTCAAATTCAAGATCTACGACATGTAGAATGCATCATATTATCATCTAGGAAATATGAAATGGGCACCACTTTACATTTTCATGAATTTCAAATTTCAATGACATAAAACTTGATTTTTGTACTCACTATTTTCTTAAAATCCATGGAATAGGGTCTGTGAGGAAGAAATGAGTCCCTACAAGAAAACAAGTTAGATTGTATGAGTAAGTAGACCTCTTACATATATACACTCTAGATTTGTCCTATTCTGCATGGTTACTATGATTGGTTAAACTTTTTTGTTTTTTTGTATTTCATCCTTTTGAAATTATTATTTATAGATGCATAGTTTCATTGTTTTTATCATAAAAAATTACTTATATCTAAAATAGTAAATACATGCATCCACTACGCAATAAAATAGTAGCAAATGGAAATTATGAAATCTAGGTTTTTAATTTTTAATTTTTAATTATCAACACATTTTGTAAAACAAAAACCAATTTTCTCCTTTGGTTCCTAGGAACTATTATTTAATCAATCAAGTTATTATATATAGGTCTCATATTGAAAACATGAATTCCATTCATGGTCATTTTCCAAAACAAGAAATTCACCAATTATATGATTTTGCCTATTCTCTTGAATGAGACCATGGCAATCAACAAGTCCATATCATACATGGAAAAATTTACCAAGCCTAATATTATCTTAAGCTAGATGACAGTCCTAATGCGCAATACTAACATAAGCAAAGTAAAGGTCGACAAATATTTTAAAACTTAAAAAAGAACAAAATGTGTAAGTGAATCTATGGAAATTTACCATCCTTCACCTCCATACATAGAATTTTACTTGTCCCATCTAAATATATAGGAAGGATGATAGGGAACATATCAAATATAGAGTGAAATCTATAGTGTGTTAGAAAGAGGTGTATTAGTGAAGATGAATGCAATTCTCCACCAACATGTTAGAAAGACTATCCATAGGGAACAAAAGGTAGGATTCTTTAGTAGTAGCATAACTCTCCATTGCTTAAGGAGTAAGAAATATAAACACTCATATTGTAACGTTCGAGCTCACTGCCCAGGACTCTAGTAGAGTGCAGGAATGACGACTGGCCACACAAACCACCGCTAGCCTTAACTGCGCACTTTGTCCACACTGATGTGCAAGCCAGGATCAACTTCCCGACTGGTCACCCATCCTAGTACTACTCCAAGCCGAGCACACTTAACTGTGGAGTTCTTTAGTGATGGGCTCCCAGAAATGGAGGTGTAACTTGGTGATATGGGTAGTCCAATCATTCTTTTTAAGATCATTATATCTGAGGCCTTAAATCCTGGGACGTTACAATGTCCCCAACTTAGACTCTTGACATCCTCGTCAAGGCTCAACTATATGGCCTCATAATACTTTCCCATTTAAGTGTAGACCCAGAATGGCCCATGGACACCCAGCTCCCGATCATGGAATACCATCGCAAGGGTGGCTACCTCAACCATGGACAACCCTTTCCAACATGCTTGGACCGCACAACTCAAGACTGGCATGCCACATGCCCATGTGGGCCCCACCTAGTGGAGGGGTTAGGCTCTGATACCATTTGTAATGCTCGGGCTCACTGCCCATGGCTCTAGTAGAGTTTCAGGAATGACGATTGGCCCCAAAAACCACCACTAGCCTTAACTGCGCACTTTGTCCACACTGACGTGCAAGCCAGGATGAACTTCCTGACTGGTCACCCATCCTAGTACTACTCCAAGCTGAGCACACTTAACTATGGAGTTCTTTAGTGATGGGCTCCCACAAAAGGAGGTGCACCTTGGTGATATGGGTAGTCCAATCATTCTTTTTAAGATCATTATATCTGAGGCCTTAAATCCGGGGACGTTACACATATCCAACTCTAGGATTCATGATCATGAATTTCATATCAACAAAAGCTCTTGATGTGGCTAAGAAACAACTCCCAAATATCAATGTGTTTCCATGGTCCTACTTGATATCCATCATAACAAATAATAATCATTGGAGAAATCTAGAAGTTGTATAATCATTGTTTGGCTTGGTACATTATCAACAACTGTCATTTTTGGTCGGGTACATCCTCAAAAATTCTCAAATGGATGGCCTTGGACAAATATTCAAGTTGTGTAATCATTCTCTATTCTATGCCATGAGAGAAATCATTTAATGATTTTAACAGGGACACATCGTACATAATTTGATCCGTATGAAAAGGAAAATGCACTTATTATGTGTGATTAAATATTTAAAATCGAAAAATAGTAACTATAATTACCTCACTTTTCAATGGACCCCAATTAAACAAGGACCTTAAAGTTAAGAGCCATTCTCAAAATTCCCAAGATTAATATTTAACAAATAATAAATAATAGCAAATAATTTCCATTATTTCACAAATATTATTTACTAATGCATAATGATTCTCTTCTAAACAACTTCATGAACTTTCAACATGAGATCAATAACATATGACAACAAGTGTTACATCTAACTAAGCCTCATTACTTAGCTTTAGTATCTTCAATTGATTTTATCTGGTTCACCATGTATTGCGATGTCTTCATATTTTGTAGTTTCATAAAACTTAGACAAACCAAAAATAGTCAACATATTTATATATTGAGTACGTGGTACTAACAAATCATGTTCATGTAGGTGTAACAACCTAGCAACCATATCAACAATTATTATTAGATCATCAAACATGCATTTTTTGTTATAACTTCTCAACTGATAATTGCTCAATCTCTATGGTATGCCCACTTGCTAGGGAAAATCTACGTGGGGTACCCTCTCACTGAGAGTTTTGTCCCTATGGTGAACTCTCATAACTTTCCCTCTCTCAGGCTTGGTTTTATATCGGCCTTCCTTTCCCATGTTGGCCTATTACTGACCTTCCTTTTCCATCTTGGTCACCAATCATCACAATGACTTCATTTCTCCCACTTGTACATTCAACCCTCCAGAGTTAACATCTTAGGTTAGAGAAATTTATGTTCATAAAAGGTGATACACAACAGGCTTTATAGTTTATACGAAGTAAATAAACAACCAAGCACTTTAATTGCAAACCATTTGTGAAACTTCAAAAAACATCACAAGCCCATAGGAGAAAGTATACATAATCGTAACCACACACCTCATTTCCATGCAGAAACCATAAAACATGTACTTCAAGCATATATACAAACTGTTACAGCCCTAATATTTGGGTTCTTTTGGTGAGGAATGTAATTTATCCTACTAAAGATATTTGAACAAATAATGATGTGATTTGCTTTGAATAAAAGGATTTCGTTTACAATAGCCTTGTTGGTTGTTTTGTGGGCTTTATTGGCTATTGGGCCCAATAACAAGGAAAAGACAAAGGAAACTCCATTATTAAATGAGTAAATAAGAAATGGAGAAAAGAAAAGTGTAGAAACTTCTAGAAGGAAAAGGAATATTCCCCAAAGGTGGATTTTGTGCCTTTTGGATTCCTTGGGTTCCAAAGAGTCCAAGTTGTAGAGATAATGCAACAAGAGAGAGAAAATATCAATTAAATATTTCTTTATTAAAGGAAATATGATATAATAATAATATTACAAGAAATATGTTGATATTTGGATAATGGATCCATCTTGGATGAGATTTCGTGTCCACATAGTTTCTAATGGAACAAGGAATCAAAATAAAAAAGCCCAGAGATAAAAATCAAGAGTATTTGGAATAAAGGAGATAATGCAAGAAATAAAGAGGGAAGTAAGGGTTTGGTCATAATGAGTGATAATTCGAACCCCACTTGCTTTCTTAGATTACAAGGAATAGAAATATTGGGAAATAAGAAAATAAGAAAGAGAAAAGATGGGAGAAATAAGCCTAATTGAGTAATATCTTACACCTAAAGAAAAGGCACGTTTTATTTTATATAATGAGCCCAAATTTGGCAGAGAAGTATATTAAGCCATTACTAAGTTTCCCTCAAAATTTGGGATTAATTAGATACTCGGTTTGGGAGTTATGGCTTTTACGAGATTCCCTAAAGTGTTGGGATTATAATAAATGTCACATATTTTCTGATTTAAATGAAAATAATAGGGACGACGTCAACCGTCGGATCGAGATCTGACACCAGCTGTGTTTCTCCTTCCTCGAGTCCAAGAAGGAAAGATCCATGAGAATAGAGGGATCTTTCCCTCAATTTTCCTCACAAACCAGCGCATGTGCAAACATGGAAAGCTCTTTGTTGGATTCAGGATGGAGTTCGAAGTCAGTTATACCCTACTTTCTCATGATTTGGATGCATCTAGAAGAAATTCCTAATTGCCTCAAAAGGCATGCGACGGCGGGGGTAGGAAACCCTAGAATCAACCCCAAGTGCTATATATATATAGTCCCTCTCGACTCCTCAGGGTTACACAAAATCAACAGGAATGTTCCCTACCTCTATCGTTCCCTAGGCTAGCAATACGAAGTTTCTCCGACGAGCTTGGGTTGTGGGGCCACCACGGGACTTCTTTGCTGGTTCGGGTGGAGACGAACAACAGTCGCTGTCGGGTCTTGGTCCACGGTAGGCTGCAAGAAAGAATCAAAGGCCCTGATCATCGCGTGACTTCAACAAGTCATGAGTGGGCACGAGCAGTACGAGCCGCGTGATTGCACACAGTCAACAATGAATAGCAATCTGACAGCTGACGTTTTTCCGAAAAAACAAAAAGTAAGTTGGCTCTCTACCCGATATTTTAGAAAATGATGGAATCTTGATTAAATTGCTAAAAATCATTCCTTTGGCCAAAAAATGCAAGTAAGTAGTGCTTTTTTATCAGAAAAATGCGTAGAATATGATAAAAATGATATCAGATCCTAGTTGTAAATTCTATTAAAAAATTATAGGGTTTTACATCTTTTAATGAATTAAATGATAGAAAACCCCTAGAAAGAGATAAAAGCAATCATGATGAATCTTGATTTTGTTTTTGATCAATATTACCCTGATAAGAGTAAAGGAAAGGGTAAAATCATAAAAGGATGATTAATATGTTTCTTTTAGGGATTTTGTGAACATGTACATGGTTTAATGGACTAAAAAACCTAATTCGGGAAAACATGAGTTTTAGTGGTTATAGTTCGAAAATTTCCAGTATACAACTATAATATAATGATTCTTGAACATAATTTCGATTAAAGAATCCTTACTAAAGATAATTGAGAATTAAGGTTAAGTTCATAATGCTTAATTGATGAAATTGAGTAATTGCGACCTATTGGATATTAATGTTGAGTTTCAAACTATTTTACATGAAACGTTAGGGTTTTACACCAAGTAAAAATGATTAAGCACTTAGAAACCCTATTTTAGGGTAAAAGAGGAAAATATCATATTTAAATTGAAATATGCGAAAATGTGTTGTTTAATGGTGATCCTAAGCCTGTTAGATAAGATAGGTTATGATACTTAGGGTTTGTGAGTTATTTTGCTTAATTAGTGTCTGAGCAAGTTCTCTTCTGCTTCAGCGTACACATGGATTAGGTGCCAGAACGAAACTAGCTGCAATGGTGCTTGGCCAGCTATATGGAAGTCCAAGCTCCCCAACCGCATCAAAATGTTCCTCTGGTTATTAATGCATAAAGCTCTACTTACAAATGTGGAGAAAGTCAGGAGGCACATGGACACACCTAAACTCTACCTGCAGTGCAGCGAGGAGGACGAAACTCTTCTCCACTATCTTCAAGATTGCCGCTATAGAAAAGTTGTATGGCAAGGCCTTGACGTGCACTGCAGTTTCTTTAACATGGACGTCGACGCATGGTGCTTGCACATCATCTCGTCTACCACTTTAAACCCCCTATATGCTGTCGCAAGCTGGCATCTATGGAGGGTAGAAATGAGTATGGTCACTCTCTCAGAGCTGCTCCACCGCAGGTGCAGATCAAATTTATCACAGAACATGTGAGTTCTATTGTTGGCCTCCCGAGTCATATCTTCAAACATGTCCCTGTAACTGAGCCATCGATCCAACTTGACGATAGAGACTTCCTTGTTTTCGTGGATGAATCTTTCAAAAACCATAAATGAAATGAAAACCCTAAAAGTGGATTAGAAGCCCTAGGAAGAGAGCTAGGTTTAATAGACCATGATGGCATGATCAATGATGGGAAAATTGGATGCATATTTCAGGATCAACTTGTGTTCTTGCTTGGTTTCTTGCATTGATTGGATTAATTCTGTCTCAAATCAGCTTGACAGGTATGTGTTTAATAATGGTTAATCACATTAGTTTTCTCAAAGGTTTTCTGAATGGTTAATCACAATGAATGCAACCTATCAGTTTGGATGTTCATACTTGCAAATTATAAAGTCACTATGATTATCACAATTGTTATATAAATGTGTATTCTCGCACCTACATGCCACCCTGATAGATGATGTAAAAAGGTCAAGCCCAGGAGGGAAGACCAATGGGCACCATGAGAGGTGACCCCAGGTAGCAAGCTCGGGATTGAGAAGGTGGGCTTAAGTCAATGGCAAAAGAGAAACCCTAGAGGGGGTATTCCAGGGTTAGGGAAAAAGCAGTGGAGAATGACACATTGAAAACATAATTTGGCTTGTTAATTACCTTGATTGTGATAATTAGATTGTTAGCCATATTTGTTAAATTTTGGTTGTCCCCACATACCAGCATATTCATATATGTTGATCGACATTTTGTTTGTTGCCATTTTAGGTACAAATTGAAAAGGAAAAACAATAAAGTGGCATATTCTGAAATTAAGAAATAAAGTGCAAGGAGGATTAGTTAGAATATAGTCCAAATGTGGATAGAAGTTAGATATCTAAGTTTTTGAAAAAGGTATGCAAAGTTTTATTTTATACCAAATTTCAGTTTAGTTTGGTAGAATTTCATAATTATTACTGATTATGTGTCGATCCTTTGATCCAGTTTATTGGGATAACGACATCTGACCTCTTGGTCTCCCTTAAGTGGGGGTTACTGGGAGGCTGGGTCGTTACACAAACATCCAACAAATTCAACATAACCAACCAACATTATCTTCATGTATATATACTCTAAAGTGTCACCATCATATTCAAAACCATGTAATCTAACATGTGTGCTAAACTAGGGTTTAGGGTTGTCTCGAGTCTCTGTAAGGAATAAGGTACCAAACCCTAATTCCAATGCATCATGCTTAATTAGACTTATTAACCCATATTAGATATTAGGTGAAACCCAAATTATCATATCTTTGCATTATGAACACTTATATCAGGTTATGCACATCAAGAAAATCACAAGTTTTGCTCTTTGGTGTTACACCCCGATCTCACAATTTCCTCAAATCATGAGATTAGGGCATAAGATAGGATTTATATGTAACACAAAGAACACCCTTAACTTTTTCTTTTCCTTTAAACTCTTGATTATCCGCAATGAACCAAATAACATCCTAACAAAGGAATATGAACATTTCTTTTACTAATCAGACTTTAATAGAAAAGATACATGTATAAACATTCATGATGTCTTTCACAACTTGTGCACATAAAACTTGTTAATTAGCATACATATCAAAGAGGAACAATATTACACATCGTAATTACAACTCTCTCTCTTATCTCTTACTGAGGACCTAGAGTGACAAGGACCGACTGACTCAACTAATCTTGTACTCAACTCTTGTGGCAGATCTACACTAAAGCTCTGACCATCTCCAAGTCCACGCGGTTAACCCTAAAAATGTTTGAGTATAGGGGTGAGCCTACTCGCTCAGTGAATGAGTACTTCATGGAAACAGACTAATGCACTAATGTGATTACAGATATAATTTGAGTAAACGATATGAAATTTAACAACAATAAATACTACACTGAGCAGTTCTAAAACAATATATTTGAAATAACAAAGAATGTAAATATTGCATCCAAAGAATAACTACTAGAAGACTATGCTCTAGTCTTCCTTAACTCTTTCATTTATAAGGAACTATGTGAACCTATATGATCATATTTTAGATTATGCCCTGATCTATACAGTGTACTCTGCATAGAGACTCGCAGTGTACTACGACCATACCGTACAAGACTTAGGACCACAGGCTCATCGGCCTCACTGCACTAACATCGAGTGCTCTAGACTCCTCCTCTAACCTGAGTACACATGCTCAGGGGTCTGGGTTACCACCGTGACATCGCACGCGTTGTTGTTGAATAACCCCTATTTACTCCAGTGCCACCGTGACATCGCACGCATTGTTGTTGAACACTGCCTCTCTTTCCTCGTGCCACCATGACTCCGCACGGTTGATGTTGGACACGAGTTTCACCCCTAAGGTGCAGACCTCCCAAAGGGGTTCTACGGTGTTCAGGGCACCTAAGTCTAACATTAACATTATAGGTACATTTTAAACAGAAATCATAATTCATTTAACATTTCTCACAAGGCTCACACGGCCTGCCATATCATATCATAAGAAGCATCATAACTCATGTATTCAACATATATCATGTCTCAGTAACATCCCTTTCTAGGGCATGTCATATCTTATCACCTGCAATTTACGAGATATGTATTGAAAATAAGAAGCCCTGCAGTATGCAGATATCAACTCAGAGAGAACAAGCATATAAAGTTAAATGCACTAGAAACATACAATTCAACAATTAAGCATCACCACATCTCATATCGAAACCTTTCATATCACCTTAACATGATTCTTTGAACATCCTATCCTTAGGGTTTAATTTGCCTTATTCATTCATCACATGCCATCACCCTACTCTTAGGGTTTCATTTGCCTCATCACTTGTCACATGGCTCTCATAAGGATTTCATAGGATATAAGCATTCACTAAATAAAGATTGTTTCCAACAAATCATATACAATCAATATAGATGTGAAACCATGGAAATTTAACTAAATTTAGGTTTTCCATACCATTCACTGAGATATCAGGTATCAAGAATAGAATTCAATTAAGATAACCCATGAGGTACATCCTAACCACTTATAGGATTACTAGTCCCTTTTCAATAAGGTTGAAACTCTAGTGATGTCTCAATTAGGTTAAACCCTAATCACATCATTTGATATAAATCTGAAAAGCACTCTCACTAGGAAGTGTTGTATACGTTTCTGATATGAATCTACCATTTAGGAATCATTCAAATAGACAAGGAATCCATATCATATCAATTTGCAAAAATCTTAAATCAAACAGACATTTTAGGTTTTAGAATCACATACTAAGCAATTAGGGATTTGGATGCTATAATCAAATTCGTGCATTACACTATTTGAAGGAAGAACCCACTCACCCTAAGGTGTGAAAACACCTCAAAACTGTATCTCAACTCAGGGAATCTCGAACTCATATCAAATCCCTAGCAAATCTCCCAATTCTTCTTCCATTCAACTCGGGAACCTTGAAAATGAGGGATTATGAAGAAAGGGTGAGAAAAGAGGGAATTTCGACATCATCTTGGATAAAATCAGAGCATGGACGGAATCTTGACATGAGAGAGAAGATTCACCATAAAAGTCTATGCAAAGGATCCAAACTTACTTGATTTCACCATTCCTTGGACCGCAAAACCCTAGGTCAGCAATTCCTCCTCTTTCTCCACTCAAGCCCTAACTCTCCCTCTCTCTCTAGATTTTCATTTCTCTGGGATGGATGACGAAGAATGAGATCTGTGTGTGTGTGTGGTCAATCATATAATTCAATTTGAGCTGCTTGGGTCAATTTCATATTGACCCTACACTCAACTTTAATTATATTGGCTGAATATTCAGTTATACAAATTTTACTGTAATTCGTTTATTTCAGAGATCAAAACTTATCGAAAAATTATGGGAATTTAGAAAGTTGTTTATAATTGATCTATAAAGCTTCAGTTAAAATTTGAGATCATTTGGAGTTACCAATAAATAATTAAAAATCGAACAGTGCACTACTATATTGCAGTCTGCAATATATTCGGCCGAGTTTGTCCTGCACAGAACTCGACCGACACCCTTACTGTAGAGATCAAAAAGTCATCCAAAAATTACGCCAATTTAACAGAGTGTCTAAAATTGTGTTTTTCAAGCACAGTTAAAATTTGAGATCAATTGGATATACCAATAAAAATATAAAATTCAATTACCACACTGCTATATAAATCTGGAAATGTGATCGGTCGAGTTTGAAACTCGGCCGATAAACAGGTCAGAGCATTCTTCAAAAATTCTGATATTTTCCAATGTTGTTCACTTTTTATAAAATACTAAATCATTTAGTGAGTTACACATAAAATACTAAAAATCATTTAGTGAGACATTCTACTTATCAAATTTTGTATTCATGCATCAACAAAACCCTATTTTTGGGCCGATTAGGGTTTATGTTTCTCAAACCCTAATTCTCAAGACAAAAGAACATTTAGACTTCTTATCATAGTTAAAACATCCTAATTGTGTTATCGTCATTAATCAGATTTCAAGAATGATTATTTCAATTAATCTTTGCAATTGTCTAGGTAAACCCTAGTTTACCAATTAAGCTCAGATGGGGTCGTAACATTTGGTCTCAACCCTAATTATCAGATCATTGCATTATGAACACTTATATTAGGTTATGCACATCTAAAGAATCACAAGTTATGCTCTTTGGTATCAAAACCCTATTTCATTATATGTGATTATTGACCTAGAAACCCTAAACTATACATCATTATCATGTTGGTTTCCCTTTATCTTCCGAAATAGCATATAACAACATGAATAAAATCATATAATGTGTTGAACACCTATATCACCAATTATAGGTTTTCCATGTACTAATCATCTTTAACCATGTGTTAGCCTTACTTCTAGAACAGGAAGCATAGTCATGTCTCAACCATATTTTATTTGGATTCTATGCATTTTCCTAATCAATATCATATATACTTTGCTTTATTTTTATGTACCAATAATTATATAGAATTATTGCAAATTGAACCTTACTGGACCAATGCGAGAACACCGTGTCAGCAATTACCCTTATTTTTATTGTGACATGGGGCCTGGCCTGAGACGATTGGCTCACGCCATTTTGACATATCACTTTGCATGTCAAGGCCTGGTGAAGAGAGAAAGGTCGAACATAGCCCTTAACTAAACACAGTGACCCACGGGTAAAAGGGTAAACTAATTGGTCTTTGCCTTCTCCCCCAATCACGTGATCACATGTTCTATAGCTCCATGTCCATATTAAAACCAATGGTTCACTCCTCCTTCTCAGGATCCACTGGTTTAATTGATGAACTAGTAATCATCACTTTGGCCATCCAGACCTAATTGTGTCTTCTCCAAAGAAAGGGGATGACCAAAGTGGTATGTACCAGGGGTCAATCAGAAGGGTAGGAGGCTAGAGGTGAGGAACCAGTTACCAGGTGTCTTGGGGGTCACATTGGAGGTAGGGTGGGGTTCCTCGAGTTCCTATAGGACTCACAACACATGTGTGGTTTAATAAAGAGAATGGTGATCCTTATATAGGAATGGCTATATAGTCGGACATCAATGGAGTCCCACGCTGATAAGGAATTGGGGAAATTCCAATCCCATGTAGAAACAAAGAGATATGGGGATAGATAGATTCAGTTTTCTCTCTTGAAATCGATGGGTGATGTTTGTTTGAGATCATAGATCAGAGAGAGAGAGACAAAAGTGGGAATGGAGTTACTGTAGCTGATTGTAAAAGCAGGCTTGAGGTAGAAGATGACCTTTGAACCATGGCTCAATAATCCAATGGACATGAAGGCATACGACACATTGAAGGTCTTCACTTGAGTTCCCTAGTCACATTAAATGTTTCAAATAATTATATTTATCAATGAATCACTACTTTATGGAAACTTATAATTTCAATATATGTCTCATCTTTGTTCTGATAGGCCCCAAATTTGGATGTATTCCTGACCATATCTTAATCTCGTACTTGACAAGGTATGGAAAATAAGGGAAATTTCAAGATACTCTTTTCTCTCTCTTCAAATAAGAGAAAATAATTTAATTATTATAAGTAGGTCTCTCTTTGTTCTCAATTTTCTATAGGTCACTAGGAACCTCATTTGTTATGAAACTTGTATGGTAACTCATTAATGCCTTTTCCAACTTATATATAATTTATGGGATTATCCCGATAGTTGTCATAGGTGAAACTTTCTCTATAAGTATTTCCTTAAAACAATTACTCAAATCACATGGAAAGTCCATTATATCTCAAATTATGGAATTCTCTTAGTTTTGTGATTATCTTTAAGTATGCCAAAATCCAGACCAAGATATTATTATTTGATGACTTAAAACTTTTTTGTCATTCATAGTTAGATAGTTACTCCCTTACTTATCTAAATCACACCATATATTTGAATATTTAGGAACTTACTCATTATTCCATACTTTAATTTTCTTACAACCCATAAACTATTGTTATTTATTTATGTATGAATTCCTTTTATTTTTAAACTTATTCCATGAGGACCTATTTGCAAAGAAAATAGTCTCATGGGCTTCACTTGGGCCATGGGTAGAACCCATGCCACAAAGCGGATAAGTTTACTATTATTTCAATTACAATTCGGGAACTTACTTACAAAATCAAGTCTTATATTTATAGAATGAAAATTAAAAAATTTGAGGATTTTACAGTAATAGTGTCCTCAATGTTAGACTCCATGACCCTAGGTTTGGGTAGAGGACCAGATAATGGTACCATACATACAATTAGTGTAATCATTCTTGTTAAGTTACTAGTCAATTTTTACTATGGATATTATAGGGCAACAATAATGCATAAGACTAGTATGTCATATGTATGTTGACCATGTATCTTTAATCAGGATGTTGGATATCAAAGTAGGTACATGGTTACTTGTTAGAGAACAAGTTGTACTGGATAGAACCACTTTACTAATGACACACAAAAGGCATGTCAGTAATATCTTGATGTAGTAGTAGTCACTATTATTCAATGAAGTCACTATAATGTTTTGATGTTGTTTTGCCTACTTCACCACTACCCAATGAGATTCTAAATATGGGTTTCCAAATAGGTAGTGATTGGGTGTCATATGAGAGTTATGGATTATTGTTAATTATGTAGATGGAATGTGTCCCTTAATTGGAGTAATACCATGGCAAATAGATAATAGATACTATGAGAGCATGCCCATACTTATGCAGGCCAATATATGATATTGAGCTCAAAAAATTTAGGATCACTTAAATAAGTCTCCTTAAGAGAAAATAAATTCACAAAGAAACACATGATGACAATGGTTCATGGATTTGATAATAAAATCAATCGACTGAGTTATTGAGATTACTAGTTGATTATGTTGGGTTTTTAGGGAGATAGAGAAGGCAGCGGAAATAAAAATTTATTCTCCCAAACCTAGAATAAAGGAATCACGTCAACGTCTATACAATACGAAGGATGGTTTGTAGAGGCATACCTTGTACCGAGGCTTGCTCGGCGACGTTACCTCACGGCTTGCGTGGTCTTCACCTCTGATCTTGGACGGTGTCTGTGCAGCTCCTGGTCTCACCGGGACTGTCAGGATTGACATCTATCCTCTGAGCGACAGAAGTCTCCCGCCTCTAAAGTAGTCCACACAGACTACCTGGAACTCTGATCTCCTTGTCCCACAAGGAATCAGAAGGAGTCACACCCTCCTGTTGGCGTACTAGTCACCAACACACTCTCCTACAACCAGTTGCTTTTCTGTAGTTGTGTTTCCCTTGCTGTGCCTCCCTTATCGGGTAGCACTTGCTTGGGCTCTCTTTCGGTTACCAAAACCAGAGAGAACAACAACTTTGCAGAGCAACTGGTATTTTGAGTTGTTCATTGAGAAGCCCCCAATACCCCTATATATAGGAGGGTCATGGGATAGGGTTCTATATCTCGGGCAATGCGGGATTAAGTAGGAGTAGAAGGGTTTGAGAATTTCCACAAAACAACCAATCTGCGCTAGCTGAACCAATCGGTTCACATCTTGAAATGATTGTTTCATGCCCTGAGACGATCGTTTGGGACTTGAGTCGATCGTCTGGGCTCTGAGCCGATCAGTTTGTGGTCCTGATCCAACTCAAATTGACTTTCATATTTGTTTCCAACTAATCAAATATTAATCCTTGTCCAAATCGAATTTTTACAAGTGAAACAAATTATATTTGCAAAATAGTCTTCTGACTTTCCAAACGATCTCGGTTGGTCACATGAGCCGACCGGTTCAACAATTGAGTTGATCATCTCATTGCACATGAGTCGATCGTCTCACAAGTTGAGCCAATCGGTTCACCAACCTGAGCTGATCGATTCATCTCGTGAGCCGATCAGTTGGGGCAATAGACTTATGTAAATTAGTCAATCACATTTTCAATCAATCCGATTTTCTAATCAATCGGTCCAACACCTTGAATACTATGATACTGAGCTATCAATCGATTGCATGTTTAATTGAACTAATAAACTCCTTAAGTAATCAATCTAAACATCGTTTGTGGATAAACTCATCTTCCAGGTAAAATCCTATGTGTGTGACCCTACAGGTCCATTTCATGTTGGAACAATCATCCTTTCAACGTTCGTTCACTTTCTTGATCGCAGAGTAGATTGGAGGAGATATGTATGACATCAATATCACATATTGATTCACACATGCGTGCGCACGCCTATCTCAATCCTACTCATCAAGTGGCCATGGATATCAAACTCCCTCAGGAGGGATAAATCCCATATCTATCACTCACCCCTCAAAAGCCCCATGTGTCAAAGCCACCGAATCATCACCTTTATAAGAACCCATGTTTTAGGATTGCGCTTCATGATGTTAAAGTGTACCCAACGACATGTGTTGAGTGTAGTGATTTTAGGTCAAAGAATCACACTCACCACCATCACTGTGAGAATTTGACTGTGACTACCATGTCATGGTTCCATGTGTCAAACTCACAGTGGGTCTGTCCGGTACACTTGTTCTCTAACAAGTACCTATGTGTTTGGTTTGATATCGACATATCATGACTAATGAGAATCTAATGGTCGAGAGAAAATTCCATCATAAAACCCCACAACCAAGAAAGGTCCTTGGATGGTTCATGATGAAAATGAAGCAATGAGTATATCAACAACTGAGGAATTTCCAACTAGGGAATCAAAATGGTATATTAAAATTCTACTCAACTAATTGGAAATCCCTATAAAGGTAGATTTAGGGTTACATGGGATGTGAATATTTTGGTTGTTTGTTCACAACACTTTTTGGTTCAAATTGTTTTACTATTTTTCACATACATTTTTTATTCCTTGTGGTGATTTTCATAAAATACTACATGTATAAATTTATATGTAATTGTGATTAGATACATATGAATTTAATATCAAATACCTCAATTTAATACTAACAGTAATATGCCTTCCACTATGAAATACACATGAAACATCGACTGACTAAGTGTGGGCATGTGAAATCTTAGTGCAACTTCTATCTTCAAGAATTCTGATAATAAATATGGGTACATATCCTATTGTACACCTTTGGTATTTACTTATCTACAATGATCATAAATATATGGATCACCTAGAGGCATAAATATGACATATACTTTGATTATTTATGTCAAGGAGTTGTGCAACCATCTGTGCCAGAGTTGAATTGGATGTGATTGGTAGTTGTTACTTACCAAAAATATTAAGCTATCAATTGTCAACCAAAATTGACTCATGAATTAATGTATTATGGATCTTTTCATGTTAGAAGATTTCTTGTTGTAATCTTTCAAATTTATAAATAGAGCTAATATTTTGATCAAAATAGTGGGAGTATTATTGATTAAAGGCATGATTAATATCATTAAATTGCATTAATTTCAAAGCAAATTGTTGACTCGTGCTAATATTTTTTTTAGATCTAATAAAAAACACACACAACAAGTTATCGTTGTGATTGGTCTTTGACATGAAGAATTTTAATGAGATTAACTTTTGTTACTATTAAGGGACATTTGGATTTGTTCTCACTCATGAGCCTAAGTTCAACATCTTAGAACAGAGAACTAGAAATACTAGTTATGGATGTGCCTAGAGTACAAAGGGAAGCTTATTTTAAACATTCTGAGTTTTATTGACATTATGTGTCTAATTCTATGACGCATTGAAAACATTGGAGTTGTACATATGGAAACACATCTCAAGAACATGTTCTAATAATAAGAGTGGAAAGAGAGGTACGATGTATACAAGGTCATGGGTAAGTGCAACATGACTGAGGGTGATCTAATTGGGCCCCATTTACTCATGTTTATTGGGTATGTGGGAATTCTTGCAAGGATAGGATTCCCCATAGAAAAAGAGTTGGTTGGTAATGTGATCCCATAATTGTTTCAAAAATCCTACAATCATTTTATCACGAATTACAAGATGAATAACTTTGTTTGCTTGTTTTTAGAGTCATTTGGCATGTCAAGAACAACTGAGACTCTGATGAAGAAAGACAAAAAAAATTTCTCTATCTTGCATCGTAGAAACATGATCAAGATGTTTAAGATCACTTAGAATGTTATTATGATTGCCTTTAGGTGGAAGTATCTAGTGGGTAAGAAACACTTGCCTTTAGTCAATGTATTATGTGTTTCACATCTCTTTAATGTATGATCTCTTTTATGAGATGGAGTTGTTGTAGTATGCTATCAGATAGTCTTTGCCTAACTAGTAGCTCCATTATTATCATAATATTTCTACAATGTCAACAATGGTTGGAACTTCCCATAAGTTCATCTACACAAACTTATTGATCCATACAATATTCATTGTTGTATTATTGATTTGCATCCATCCTCAACATATTCTACCAATGCGACTGATTTGACATCTCCATTGTTGTTGTACTAATGTTACTGGTTTAATCTCCTTCTCCACCATTGTCCTACCAGTGTGCTTGTTCATCATGTCTGAAGGAAAGGATTCACCTGAAACCATCGTCTATAATAATAAAACTCATATATCCATTGTTAAATTTATAGTAGATGACTACTTCCTCTAGATGAATTCTATCTATATAATTATAGAATCTAGGGACAAGTTGAAATTCATATAAAACCCATATAGGATGCCCCTGAATGGAAATTGGAAAATAGCCAAGTCAAAAGTTGGATATGTAACATCATGGAGCCTTTTACTACCTCAAAGTAAAAGCTTCACAAAGCTATGAAGAAACTATGGGAAGTTGCTCATCATCACTACATGAAGGAAAAGAATGCTTTAAGTATTTATAGAATATAAGATAACATGTTTGGTGAAAAATAGGGTGATATGACCCTTGATGAATGATTACACTCTAGTGTTATCATGTCACAATAGCTTGACTATTTTAACATGCCACTTCTAAAGATCAAACCAAAGAGCTTGTTAACTTGGCACAACCAAGTTTCTCAATGGCCTTAATTTGGCCTATACTTCAGTTTGCATCATCATCTCGGAAAGCAACAACTTTCCCATTATGTATGACATCTTCAATCATCTTCAACAGTCTGATGTATGGATTCGGTCTTCCGCTCCACCATAAATGAAATGGGTGATTGCATTTGTTTCTTGTAGATGTGATTGTAGGCATCCCTTAAGTTCAAAATGTACTTCCTATAACATGTTGGGACACTCGCAATAGAAGTTATATTAGAGGCATACTCATCCCTACAGACGCAATCATGGCATTGGAACTTCCCATGTTTTCTAAGGTCAGAGAATTTGGTTGTCAACATTTGTTAAACTGAGCATGAGAAACTTCTACAAGAAACTCAATAATCCACTAGGTCTGAGGATTTTGTTACCTTGCAATTTGCTACGACATCTTCGGTATGTTTGGCTTCCAAACAAGGTAATGTCCAAGTCTTTGTGCTTGCATCAAACTCCTTTTAGATTGTTGAATCTAGGGCAACCAAACATATGACTAGTATGAGACATATTCTCTCCTCCACTACATCACATACTCCTACCTCATCTATCTCTCTGCTCCAATGAAATTGCTCAACAATGTGGTAGTGTTTATATATCACCTAGTCATAAACTCAAATATGTGCACTATTTCCATCATTTTCCAATTAATTTAATGTTTGTTCCTATGTAATATATTCACTTTTCTTGCAACATTACCTTTGGTATCCATATTTTTATGGTACATGATTCTCAAACTTTCAGGATGAGTGGTTTAGTTTCTAGAGTCGGTGAGCTATATTACTTTTGTGGACGTCCCTTTTCTACCCTTCTTGTGGGTACACTTCTCCAACTTCATCAATGCTATGGTCATCCCTCTCTCGAAAAGTGGAAGCACCTGGAACCCACTTTGTCCAGTTTAAAAGTGTTTGGTATGACTTGTGTGAGTTTTGCAAGCATCATAGAATTTCTTCTCATTGAAAAATTAGTTTATGTTAAAAATATGTTTTTGATGTTATTCAAAAAGATACTTGTAATCCTTTCTGAACCACTAGTTTTAATGGATTTAGATGCTTCGTTACCTTTATTGATGATTTATCTCACATAATATGGTTATAGTTGTTGAAATCACATGATAAAATGCTTGGTATTGTTTACAATTTCCATAAAATGATTTCTACACAATTTAATAAATCCACTAAATTATTCTAAACTGACAATGATTTTGAATATATTTTATGTCAGGTATCTTTATTAAGCACTGGAAATGGACAATCCATCATTCATGTGCTCATACATTAAAACAAAGTGGGGTTACAAAACATAAAAACCATCACTTGCTTCAAATTTCCTTTTATCTTATGCTTCAACAAAAATTACATAAGTCCTATTGGTTTGAGATGTTATCACTTCCTACTATATTATCAGTTGATAACTGACGTATGTTCTATGAAATAAGAAACCACATCTAGTCCTTTTTCCCACTGAAAAGGATTTTTACCTTACATTGTGTGTTTTCAAGTCTACTGATTTTGTACATAACTTTGATCAAGAAATAGATAAACTTGATTCACACTATATCAAAATGGTTTTCCTTGGACATTCTACATTCCAAAAATGTTTATTGGTGCTATAGTCCAAGAAACCTTTGTATGTATGTATCCAATGATGTTACATTTCATGAAACATGTATGGTTTTTTGCATCACGATCCTCTCTACCTCAACCTGATTTGTTGAGCTTGATCTTTCTAACCCAATGGAGCATGGACCCATCACCCATCATCCTGTAACTCAAGTCACCCCTATCATTCCTCCAGCACTAGCACAAGACCCTACAACGTCATTCATGTCTGAGGATCTAGATTTCCCTATGGATCATTGAAAAGATATACATTCTTGCACTGTTTTCTGTCCAACATCTTGTATCTATTGTCTATCAATGCTTTCACTTACTACTAAATCCATTGCCCATAAACTGATTCTATCCAAATTCTAAGAAATTGTTGTGAGGTACATTATCACCCTTGTTGAAATGCTATGATTATGGGTAAAACGACATCACTGTGTGAGAATGAGATGTGGGATCTTGCCCCTCCTCCCATGGAAAAAAATATTGTTGGCTACAAATGGGCCTTCTGTACTAAATTTAGTTCATATGGATCATTGGAATGGCTCAAAGATCATCTTGTTTCCAAATGATGCACCCAAACATATGGTGTGGATTTCTTTGAAACCTTCTCACCTATCACCCATATCGCATTTGTATGGATTGTAATCTCCCTTGCCACATACATAGACTGGACTCTATTGTAGCATCTCAGTAAAATGCATTCCTTCACTTAAGGATCTTCTCATGCAAGTAGTACCTCAAATACATACATTTACAAGCAACAGAAAAGAAGAAAAGGAGAAAAAATATGAAGACCAGAACACATTTATATATGACCTAAATATTATTAAGGAAGGAATAAAAAAGGAAAACATATATCTAGTGATGTAATAGTAAAATTGTACTATAGGGGCTTCCTATACAAGTTTAATTTCGGTTTTTGGTACATTTTGTTTCTCCTCAAAAGTGACAATAAAATATTTATGAACCTTACTTTGTGGATTGTAACCAGTTTTAATGTGACCAAAGCATAATGTACACAAAAACCATCTCCCCTTTAAGAGAATGTTGTCAATGTATTACTTTAGGGTGATCTCACAAAGAGCAAGGAAGTCATATTAAACCTTTGTCAAATTATCAAGGTAGATAAATCATAAAAAGTATGAAAATAATGTGATCAAATTAAACTAAAAAAAGGAAACATATTTAGGATTTAAATTGATCACAAAAAGAGATTTATGTGGGTAATTCTACCATTAACATGATTTATTTCTTGAAAATTCTCCATAATATTTGATTATAAATATATTATGAGTTTCTTATATAGTTTATACTCTTTTAATAAATATAAGAAAATAATGTTTTTATAATGTTAGTTTTTCTCTCTCAATGGTTTAGTCCTTAAAATTCCTTTAAGCATGCATTCTTCTCACAAGTCACGAACGTGCTTTATTTTTTTAGAGAAGTTGGGAGGTGATCTTATTCATCCAATGCTCCCATTTGAGAAAATTCAAGAAATATCATAAAATCACTAATTAAGATAGGAATAGTAAACACGGTGGTACTAGTACCATTACATAGTTCTTTTTCATAGATTTCCATAATCTCAACTGGGGGAATCTTGTAGAGATTGTGCTTCCCAAGGTTTTTTAGGTTATACTTATAAAGATGCTCTACCACTTCATTTGACACCTTGTTGGCATAGGAGATCTGCCAAGTGTGTTTCTTCAACTCTTGGATCCTCCAGACAATCTTAGCATATCTTGGGTAGCATGCTATTAGTTTGTTGAGTATGTTAACTACTTAAAGAATCTGACTCAACTAGGAATCTACCAATTTGATTATGATTTGCTACCTCTAGGGCTATCCTGATGCCCATCAACTCCCTAAAGCGACCTATATATATAACACTGACTAAAAGACAATTACATCACATTGTTTACTCACTCATTAGCCACAACCTGTACATATGATAACCTATTCAAATACATACATGCCATATTTGTACAACAATGACATAAAGAATAAACATCATATCAATATAAAACATCTACAAAACTCCAGCCAAGAACTTGAGAGTACAGGGACGTCACATAGGACTCTACTACAAAACACAAGCATCTTATCCAACCTTTTCCCAACTATTTCTTCTCTTGCTGCTCAACCTCAACAACATGATCTCTACCTCTATGTGCTTGACCACCTTAAAGATGTGGAAAACCACAGGATGAGACCAAACATCCCAGCGAGAGATATAACACTCTGCCGACATCTATTAAAGCAAATGTAGATTAAAGTAAATGGATAACAAACATATTAGATTGAGAAAATTCAACTAAATTATATGTATTAGACTAATAACATAGATTAAGCAAACTAGGCAGTTACCACTGAGCAATAGAACAATTAAAACATAAAAAGTGATATGAAGAACATGTATAACAATTGACTTCTCTTACCATATTATAATTCATGAAATCAGTACAAAGATAAGCCAAAGGGGTCATCTAGTGTTATTTTTATTTGACTCTTAACAAAATATATTGCAGGTCAGTATTACGTATTTTATTATGCCATGAGGACTTGAGTCCTACCACAAAAATTCAACTGACCACTACTAAGTCAAGATTGATGCAATACAACATTTATGGAGAGATGGAATCCATGATCTCCCCAACAACTCTTGGTTAGTACAAGAGAAAACACCATAGAGACATATCAGTCAACTACAAACAACAACATATAGTCAATTTGAAGGACAGGCTCATGCATGGCCATCCCTATAAAATACCTAGCCGACCTTGGTATAGGTCATGATGCTAGAAGAACATGCTCATGCATGGCTTTTCTTGAAAAGAGGCATCAAATGCATTTTGAATTCATATAATTTATTAATTAGGTCTGAATCAAGATATCGATTGGGGCCCTGGAAGACAATGTGGAAGTTACCCATTGCTACTAAATACAAAATTTCCCTTTGGGTAGCAATCAACAAAGATCTAATGAGTAATGTCAGAAGAGTTCAATACAAAATTTCCACTGAGTCAATATGTCCTATGTGCATGACATCTATTAAGACTACAATTCATGTCTTGTGTGATTGCAAGTGTGCGAAATTTGTTTGGGAGGCTCTTTTTTTCTGTGATCAAATAGTAGATTTCTTTGCTAAGCCATTCAATGCTTTAATACATATGGTATTCATTTGAAGCCACAGTTCTATGTCCTTTTCAAGATCACTTGTCTTGTGATCTGGATTACTAGGAACTCCTTCATTTTTTGGAGTTGGTAGCCTATTCTTTCCTCCTATATTTGGGGGATCTAGAGAAAGGTCACTAAGGAATGTTGAGGCCTTTGGTTTATTAGAAAGTCCCAACAGAAGGTTACATCCCTCTTCTTTAGAAGGAGATCATAGATAGTCACATCCTACGTGGTGATGGGTTAAAATAAATGCAGATGCATCTACAAGAAATGATCATTTCTTTACTACTGCAGTGTCCATATCACATTGTGGCACTTGGTGTCAAGGATGATTGGAATCCTTTGTTAATGATTCCTTTATTGTTCTCAATTCAGATGTATATGTTGTTTTAGTTGCTCTTCGACATGCATGGTTGCAAGGATGGGAGAGACTATCATAGAATCTGATAGTCTTCAAGCTGTTAATGTCATTCAAAATGATAACTGTTGGTATGTATGCCCTGAGAGCCAATCATGGGATGATTGATGGGATACATTAAGATTGATTTGATAAACATCAAAGGCAAGCTTCCAATTCTTTCTGGTTCAGTCATATGAGATAGTGATAGAACAAATTGAATGTCTAGACAATGACAGTACCCAATGACGTATGCCTTCAGGTTAAGGACCTGGACGATGAGATCATAAGGATGCTAAGAGTTAGTACATTCTTGTTATGTCCCTAGTCGGATGTCATTGTGGAAGGTAGATAGATAGCAATGACACACAAGACTAGATTGTGGTGTTGGTTGATGATAGAATCTCATTAGTCATGATATAGAGATATAAAACCAAACACATTGGTACTTGTTAGAGAACAAGTGTACCAGACAAACCCACCGTGAGTTTGACACATGGAACCATGACATGGTAGCCACAGTCAGTACTCACAGTGATGGTGGTGAGTGTGATTCTTTGACCTGAAATCACTACACTCAACACATGTCGTTGGGCACACTTTGACATCATCAAACGTAGTCTTGAAACATGGGTTGTTATAAAGGTGATGATTGGGTGGCTTTGACACATGGGGCTTTTGAGGGGTGAGTGATAGATATGGGATTTGTCCCTCTTGACGGAGTTTGATATCCAAGGCCACTTGATGAGTAGGATTGAAATAGGCGTGCACACGCATCTGAGAATCATTATGTGATATTGACGTCATACATATCTCTTCCAATCTACTCTGAGATCAAGAAAGTGAATGAACGTTGATAGGATGACTGTTCCATGCCTCGAGTTCATTCGGGATATCCACGACAAAGGAATTATACATTCGCTGTAACACCATTCACAGATTGTAGGATTGAAAGTTGTTCTCCAACCTTCTACTTTCACTTGTGTAGCACTGATGTGTGACTAGGCACCCCTCTTTGCTTGTGAAGTCATAAGTGTTATGGATTTTCACTGCCAATGTGAAATGGACCTGCAGGGTCACACACATAGTATTTAACCTGGAAGAGGATTTTTGTCCACAAAAAATGTTTAGATTGATTACTAAAGGAGTTTAGCAGTTCAATTAAACACTTAATCAATGGATAGATCAGTATCATAATGTTCAAGTGTTGGACTGATTGATTAGAGTATCAGATTGATTGAAATTGCAATTGACTGATTCTGCACAATCTGCACTCCCAACCGATCGGCTCATGTGATGAACCGATCGGCTGAGCTTGGTGAACCGGTCGGCTCAAGTGTTGAGTCGATCGGCTCATGGACAGGGTGAAATGATTGCTTCAAGTGTTGAAACGATCGATTCAACTGGTGCAACCGAGCAAGTTGGGAAAGTAGGATCGGTGAGATTTTTCCTTTCGTTTCACTTGCCCAATTTGATTGGAACAAGGATTTGTATTCGATACCAATTACAAACTAAAGAAGGAAAGTCAATCGAGAACTGCTCAGGACCACGAACCGACCAGTTCAAAAGTGAACCGACTGGCTCATGGGTCCCAACCGATCGGTTGAGGTGTCAACCGACCGGCTCAGATCCCCAACCGACCGTTTCAGTTATGAAACGATCGGTTCAGGTTGCGAGTTGGTTGTTTTGTGGAAAATCTCGAACCCTTCTACTCCTGCTTTTAGTCATGCATTGCCCGGGATGGAGAACCCTATCCCATGACCGTCCTATATATAGGGGTATTTGGGGCTTCTCATATTACAACTCAGTGCAAACCAGTTGCTCTGCAAAGTTGTCGTTCTCTCTGGTTTTGGTAACTGAGAGAGAGCCTGAGCAAGTGCTACCCGATAAGGGAGGCACATCAAGGAAAATACAACTACAGTTGCGACTGGTGGTAGGAGAGTGTGTTGGCGACTAGTACGTTGACAGGAGGGTGTGACTCCTTCCAATTCATTGTGGGACAAGGAGATTGGAGTTCCAGGTGGTCTGTTTGGACTACTTCAGAGGCAGGATGTTTCTACTGCTCAGGAGGACAACTGTCAATCCCGACAGTCCCGGTGAGACCAGGAGTCGTCAGTCCCGGTGCGACCAGGAGCTGCACAAACACCGTCTAAACCGGAGGTGAAGACCACGCAAGCCACGAGGTATTGTCGCCGAGCAAGCCTCGGGACAAGGTATGATTCCACAAACCATCCTTTCCTATTGTATAGACGTTGACGCGTTTCCTTGTTCTGGGTCTGGGGAGGAGAAAATTTTTGTTTCCGCTGCCTTCTCTGCCTCCCCTAAAACCCAACAATAACTTGCCAGATTTCACTACATGGACATCTGCAATCAAGTCTCTCATACAAAGATGTTAGATAGTGTATATTTTTAAAGCTCCTCAGTCCAATAATGAAGATGATGGCTTCATCGCCAAGATATAAGCATACAAAAAGGAATCTATGACACTTTGGTCAGCTGCACCACTTGGTCTAAAGAAACCAATTACTAATTCTCATTGTAATGGAGTACATACATGTGCTCCTTATTCCAATGATTGTATGACTTTAAACTCTTGCCTTGTTGCAAGTTTATAATGGAAATCTAATTCCTCCCCCCCAAAAAAAAGTTGATTCCTATCACATATCTCAAGGAGAATAGCTCATGAATGGCCATACCACAGATCATATCATTGTGGATGCTAGGAGATACACATCTTTCACCCCCACAAATTAAAACATATGCACTCTGAGTTTCTCGTAGGAATGGCCTATTTCACCAACCACCAATAAAACTGACACTAGAATGGATCTATGGCATAGGGAACCTAAATAATTAGTGTTTCACTTGATTAATTAGTCCAATTGTGTGTCTTATAGCATCAATCAAGATACAACGTATAGGGAATAATACAACTACAGAAGATATAAAACATATAAGGTCTGAATTTTTCACATTGTCACTTGATACTTGTAGCACTGCCATTCACAAGGCCATCACCAAAATCACACATCCATACAAGGCCATCACGCATGCACTATTACAGGATATAAATCCCTCATCATATCACTGGAAGACAACACCTCTCACTAGGCTTTAAGCCTTTTCCAGGTCATAAGATCCATCACATCATTATGATCTCAACATGCCTCATCAAGGCTCATAGACATCACCTTGTACCACATAATGATCACCATAGAATTCACATAGCTCTGACATACATTCCACCTGCAAGGTTAGGATTCCATAAGAGGGAGAAATTATAATCACATGGCATTCATCCAATGATATCAACAAGTATATCATATCCTAGGATTAGGTGTATGTTTCTCAAAAGTCGATTAGGGTTTCCAAAACAACAATCACCACGACACCTTAGGTACATCAAATCCCACTATATTGGAGTACACTAGGATTTAAACATCAACATTATCTTGATTAATTAACTATTTAGACAGAATTGGGTATCATCCAACATTTACATATATATGTGTAACAACCTTACAACGCCCCACATATGTAGTGACCATATACCCTTTTATGTGTATCGACCAACACTCAAACACATGTCTCGACCACCACTAAGACAAGTGTCTCGACCACCATCAAGACAAGTGTCTTGACCATGATCAAGACAAGTTTCTTGACCGAAACCAAAGCATATGTCTCGACCATGAACAAGTATATGTGTCTCGACCAAAAAGCAAAAATGTGATTTGACCAAGACTAATTAAAAGGGGTATCAATATATGTGATTTGATCAAGATACCATGAAGGAAAAATAACCATCTTCAAAATAGGGATGAACCACGATCAAAAAAGAATATTATCCCCATGAGAAACTCATCAAATGAAAGGAAACAACTCCATATGAAAATGATCACCATAACCCTAATACATGTGTTATGGAAGTCATCATGAAAGTGCCTTGTATAAGAGAATTAAAACTCATGTTCAACAAATTAAAAATAGAACCAAAACTTCATGTTGCAGTAAGGTACTCGAACCATATGCATGTTGATGAAAAACCTTGATCAAAGGCAAGAGAAAATCATCTGTCTCATAACTATATCAAAATCGTGTACCAAAGATTAGGATTTAGGGTAAGGACCAAATCACAACTGATTATCTCCATGATTTAAACCCTAGATCATAATACTATCATCTAACATGTTAAGATCACGTTATAGAGTTTTAAATAGCAACATGCATGTAAGAGAAATGCGATAATAGAGAAGGATAAATGTTATATACCCCACCTTATATAGAGATCAAAGCTCCAAGATCAAAGGCTTCAAGAGAGAATATGAAGCGTCAAACAAGATAAACACTTCAACCACAAGATGACCTCCAAAGAGAAGAAAATCATGGTCAATATATAGCTCAATAAAGAGGGTAATAATCCTAGGCCTAACCAAAGAGGAAGAAAGGGGAAAGAGATGAAAGTTTCCTTTCACTCGGGTACCACCATGTCAAACAAAGTCTAAAGCCTTGTGATGAGGAGTTTCTCTCAAGACAACCACCATGGATAATCCATAGTCTACAACTAAGAAAAGATAAGAAGGGAGGTAGGGTTCCAAAGGAAAAATGTGATCAAGAAGGTAAAACCACTTACCAAGAAGAGAAACCACCAAGAATCACCACAAGGAAGGTGATCAAGATCCAAATCACCACATGCAAGGTTGATCAACCTCCAAAGCAACTAGATAAGTCTTTATTTGCTCCACCAAGATTCAAGGACGAGAAAAAGAGAGGGGAGAAGATGGAGGACCAAAAAGATCACTTACATGAAACAGAAAGGGATGATATACTCAAAGGAGGAGGGATGTAAGGTAGGTGTGAGGTGTCAGCATAAGAGAGCACCAAAGGGACACTTGTCCATCAAGAAAATAGCCATGAAACCACTTGACATATTCATGCAACCTATGGTGATAAAACCTAAGTGGGGTTTTGACCACATGGGTCACCATCACCCAAGGGGTCAAAACAAACATCAAGGAACCTTGTCTTGACCACTACCAAAGGTCACCAAACCATCAAGGTCGAAACACATCACAAGAAGGCCAACCATCTTGACCGAAACACATCGGGACCTTCATGGTCAAAAAAAGCATCAATTAGGGAAAGTATTGAGGCCACAATACACCTCGAAGTGAGGTGTTGTGGTTACAACACACTCCACATGAGCTCAAGGTTGACACACATCACCAATGTCAAAACCTAGTAAACCCTACCATCACCACATGATGCCACCTCATCAACCAAGATCCAATAAGGTGCCCCATATAATCATTATATCTCTCATGATGTTAATGCACTAAGGGCTTTCTCAACATGTGATAAGTTGCTAGATAACCCCTCAACATGGTTAAATTGCAACTTGGTCCAATACTAGCACACAAAGCTCAAACATAATGAAAAAAGGACCAAACTACAAACATAAGATTCTCACATGTTAGATAAGCATCTCCAAGGATTAGATTAAGGTTTAGCATCTCATCAAGCAAAGCAAGCATACCCAAGCACTAAGCTAGGTTAGGGGCCTTACAACCATAAACCCCTAACAAGGATTTTGCACCCAAAATTCTACACAAAAATTGACGGGTACTTCCTATGAATCTCTTCCTTAAGCTCCCATGTGGATTCCTATATGCCAAGTTGATGCCACAAAACCTTCACCAACACTATATCCTTCTTCTTCTTCAACTTCTTGATCCTCCTATCTAGGATCAACATAGTACCTTCCACATTGGATATGTCCTCATCAAGCTCAACCTCCAGTGCTTACAAAACCAACTCGATATCTGAGTGGCACTTCCTCAACATAGACACATGGAAAACTGGATGCAACTTGGGCAACTCAGGTGGAAACTCCAACTTATAAGCCACCTTCCAAACATGTTCCACCACTGGGTAAGATACTATGTACCTAAGGATCCAACTTACTATTCTTCCCAAACCTCAAAACACCTTTATGAGGAGAGAACTTGAGATACACTCTGTCTCCCATATGAAACTCCAAAGGTCTATGCAGATTATCTAGATACAATTTTTTCCTATCTTGTTCTTCCTTCAACTTTTGTTGAATCACTCTGATATTTTCTATCATCTATTGCATAGTCGTAGGACCCAAAAGTTGATATCCATTAGTCTCGATCAATATTAAAGAGATCTACAATGTCTCCAATGAAAACCCTCATAAGTGCCATATCAATGCTCCTCTAGTAAATGTTATTGTAGGCAACCTTTATAAAACTGAGGTGCACATCCCAACTTCCCTAAAATTACAAAATACAAGCTTGCACTAGATCTTCTAAGATCTGGAACATCCTCTCTGACTGCCCATCTGTATGTGGGTGAAATGATATACTAAACTTCAACTTCCTACCCATAATTGTGTGCATACGTTAGTAGAAATGATTGGTGAACTGAGGACCTCTGTCAGACACGATGGAATCCGGAATACCATGCAACTACACTATCTCATCAACATAAATCTGAGAAAGCTTGTATACTGCATACGTGATCTTAATTGGTAAAAGGTGTGATGTCTTTGTCCATTGGTCAACTATCATCAATATGAAGTCATGGCCTTTGTCTTTCTTTGGAAGACCAACAACAAAGTCCATCGCGTTGTGATCCCATTTTCATTGTGTTATAGGTATACTTGCAAGATCCCTACAGGTTTTTGATGCTCTGCCTTAGCCTGCTAGCACACATGACACTTTTCCATGAACTCAGCCATGTCACATTTTAAACCAGGACACCAATAAAACTCCTTAAGATTTTGATACATCTTGGTGCTACATGCATGCATATAATACATCGAAGAGTGATCTTGTTGTAAACCATCTTCCTCAGATCATCAACATCAGGAACCACAACTTTGTCATGGAAGAATATTGTCCCATCCTCTGACTCATGGAAGCCATCATGCTTCTCACTACCAAATTGTGCTTGTATCTACTGTATCACGGTATCATGTTGTTGCATGTCTCTAATTTGCTGCCTCAACATAGGCTTCACATGTAATTGTGCTAGCAAACCTACCAACATGGATACTTCCAGCTGCACATTCATCTGACATAAGGAGACCAACATGTCTCTCTTATGACACACACAGGAACATAATTGTGCCTTATTAGCAGATGATGAAGAATACTTCCTTCTCAAAGCATCTTCCACCAAATTTTCCTTCCCTAGATATGGTAGTCTATGGGAAAATCATAGTCCTTGATTAACTCCATACAATATCTCTACCAAATGTTCAATTCCTATTGGTGAAAAACTACAACCTCTTCCTCTACTTGATGACCACTGAGATTGACTCATTGATCACTGTTGTGACGGCGACACTGAAAACCTAGGCTTCTTGAAGCCTCCATATGACTATCCTTGATATTGGGAAAGCCTCTTCCCTACCTTCATCTCACACTTCTCCACCATTGACTGTTCTATCCTTCTGATAGGCTCCACAAACATGGTGAACTTCTGTCCATCATGAAGGGATGACACTAGAGTCATCAACTCTATACTCAAACCTTTCTTGAATCGTCTGATTATCTCCTTGTTCATCGCTAAAATATGTGGATAAAATCATAGAAGCTCCATGAACATAGCTTCATACTTGTTGACCAACATAGTTCACTGTCAGATCATCTTGAACATGTTGATCTTCTTGTCAAGGTAGGTCTCCCGAAAGTACCAACTCACAAACTCCCATCAAAAGTCTTCCCAATGAATAACAACACCTAGTCTTTTTTCCTCCTCAATGGCCCACCAACAACCAGCACTCCCCTTTGATAGATACATAGCATGCTTCACCTTATCTTCTTCAGGGATGTTGAGGATCTTGAAGGCCTTCTCAAAATATGTCAACCATATATTTCCATCTTTCATGTCTTTTTTTTCACATACTCCACTACCCCTACACGTCTCAACCTCTCAAAGGTCTTCCTTGATCATAAAAATTCTGCATTGGGGACTGATTCTCTCACTCTGGGTGGAGGCATTCTATCCGCCATATGCATCATCATAGCCATGAATAGTCTAAACATGGAGTGAAAAATGGGATTGGCTACCATAACATGGTCAAAGTAGGGCATCTCAAGTGCTCCATCAACCCTCTCCTGCCTCTTGGCACCACCACGTGGTGTAGCAACACTATTCTCCACGACTTGTTCATCATGTTCTTCAACCATATTTTCTTCTCTTATTCTTCTTCTGCATAAATAGAAGTTGCCATTAATATATTGGAGGACACTAAAGCAGACACAAACCCTATTCCTATGTCCCTATAGACTCAGCAAAACCTAAAGAACTGATACCAACTAAACTACAATGCCCCACGCCACACAAAAGACAGATTAATCAAAACAAATTGTGAAACTAATATTAATTAACTAGGTTACCATAAAACATAAGAAATTAGAACCATTATCACATATCCACCTCAAGGGGAAGGATATCACAAAATCCACTTATATATATAACACCTACCAAAAGATTATTACATAGAATTGTTTACTGGCTCATTGGGAACAACCTATACATATGATAACCTTTTCATATACATACATTCTATATCTATACAATAAAGGCGTAAAGCTAAAATGTCATCTTGATATATAAAATCTACAAATCTTCCCCCAAGGATCAGAGAGTACCAAAATGACACATAGAACATTACTACATAACACAAGCACTTATCCAATCATTACTCAACTACTTCTCTCCTTGCCACTCAGGATGAACAACATGATCTCTATATCTAAATGCTCAACCACCTAAAAGATGTGGAAACCAATGGGGCGAGACAAAACATCCCATTGAGAGATATAAAAATTTGCCAATGTCTATTAAAGCACATGTAGATTAAAGATGATGGATAACATACTTATCAGGTTGAGCAGATTTAGCTAAAGGATATGTATTAAACTAATAACACATATTCAACAAACTAGGAAATTACCACTGAGCATTAGAACAATTAAAACTATAAGAAGGAATATGAAGAAAAAGGATAACATTTGACTTCTCTTACCACATTATAATTGAAGAAATTAGTACAAATATAAGGAAAATGTGTCATCCAATATTATTCATATTTGACCCTAAGAAAAATATAGTATACAGTTGTATTACATCTTTTATTTTGTCCTGAAGATTTGAGTCATACCACTCTTATCCAATGGACAACTATAATATCAAAATCGGTTCCATACAAGGTCTATTGAAGAGCCAAAATCCACAACCACCCCAACACCTCTTGGTTATAGTACAACAGAAAACACTATAGGGACATATCAGTCAACTGCAAACGACATATAATCAAGCTGAAGGATAGGCTCACGCATGGCCATCCCTATCAATCACCTAGCTCACCTTAGTATAGGTCATGGTGCTAGAAGAATAGGGTCACACAAGGCCATTTCTAAAAAGAGCCATGAAATGTAATTAAATTGTTGCCTATCACATATCAAAAGGAGAACAACACATGCACGACCATCTCACACAACTTGTCATTGTTGATGCAAGGAGATACTCAAATTGCAACCCCACATATTCAAAAATATGTGCTCCAAGGTTTCTGTAGGAATGAGTTTTTTCACCATCCATCAATAAAATTGACATTGGAATGGATCTATGGCACAATGAAGCTACAATATTAGGTTTTCACTTGATTAGTTAGGCCAATCTTGGGTCTTTTGGAATCAATCAAGTAACAACATATAAACCCAAAGAAAACTCTACAAAGATAAGAGAATACTAGAACTCTAAAAAATATAAGATGTATAAGGTCTAAACTTATCACATCATCACATGATACTTGTAGAACTGCCATTCACAGGGCCATCACAAAAACCATACAACCATACCAAGCCATCACAAATACACTATTATGGGATATAAATTGTTCATCACATCACTGGAGGATAACACCTATCACTAGGATTTAAGCCTTTGCTAGGTTATAAGACCCATCACATCATTATGATCTCCACAAGCCTCATCAAGGCTCATAGCCATCACCCTATACCACATAATGATCACCATAGCATTCACATAGCTATGACACACATTTTACTTGCAAGGTTAGGATTTATCAAGTAGGAAGGATAAATTATAATCACATGTCATTCATATAATCATATCAACAAGTATACAATACCCTAGGATTAGGTTTAGGGTTTTTCAAAAGGTGATTAGGGTTTCTAAAATAACAATTACCATGACACCTTAGGTACATCAACTCCCACTATATTGGAGTACACTAGGATTAGAACATCATCACTATCTTAATTAATTAACTATTTGAACAAAATTGGGTATCATAAAAAATTTACAAATGTGTGTGTAACAACCTTACAATGTCCCACATATGTAGCGACCATATAACCTTGTATGTATCGAACAACCCTCAAACATGTGTCTTGACCACCAACACGACAAGTGTCTCGACCACCATCAAGACAAGTGTCTCAACCACCATCAAGACAAGTTTCTCTACTAAAATCAAAGCATATGTCTCAACCAAAAGAAAAGCATATGTCTTGAACAAAACAAAAAATATTTCGCGACCAAAATCAAAGCATATGTGTCCACCAAAATCAAAGCATATGTCTCGACCATGAACAAACTTGTGTCTCAGCCAAAAAGCAAAAAATGTGTTTTGACGAAGACTAGGTAAAAGGGGCAGTCACCACCAAGGTCAAGTTACCCAAAGGCAAAATAACCATATTCAAAATAGGGATGAACCACGATAAGAAAAGAAGATTATCACCATGGGAAATTCGTCAAACCAAAGAAAAAAAACTCTAAACATAGATGATCACCAAAACCCTAATGCATGTGTTATGAATATCACAATGAAAGAGCCTTGTATAAAAGAGATAAAACTCACGTTCAACACATGCAAAATAGAACCAAAACTCCATGTTACACTAAGGTACTTTAACCATATGCATGTTGATAGAAAACCTTGATCAAAGGAAACAAAAAATCATCTGTCTCATAACCATCTCAAAATCAGATACCAATGATTAGGGTCTAGAGTAAGGAGCACGTCACATTGGATAGTCATCTAGATTTAGACCCTAGATCATGATAATATCATCTAACATGTTAAGATCACGTTTTAGAGTTTTAAATAGCAACATGCATGCAAGAAAAGTGCTATAATAGAGAAGGAGAAGTGTTATATAACCTACCTGATGTAGAGATACAAGCTCCAAGGTCAAAGGATCCAAGAGAGAAGACGAAGCTCCAATCAAGGTCAACACTTTGTCTACAAGATCACCTTCAAAGAGAATAACACCATGGTCAAAATATAGCTCAAGAAAGAGGGTAACAACCCTAGGCTGAACCAAAGAGGAAGAAAGGGGAAAGAGAAGAAAGGTTAAATTTACTCGGGTACCACCATGTCAAACATAGTCTATGAAGTTTTTGATGAGCAATTTCTCTCAAGAAAACCACCATGGATGACCCATAGTCTACATATAATAAAATAGAAGAAGGAAGGTAGGGTTCAAAGGAAAAACATGATAAAAAAGGTAGAACAACTTACCAAGAAGAGAAACTACCAAGAATCACCACAAGGAAGGTGATCAAGCTCACAAGAACCGCATGCAGGGTTGATCGACCTCCAAAGCACCTAGATCATACCTTCTTTGCTCCACCAAGCTCTAAGAACGAGTATAAGAGAGAGGAGATGAAGGAGGACAAAAAAGATCACTTGCATGAAGGACAAAGGAGGAGGGAAGTAAGGTAGGTTTGAGGTGACAACACAATAGAGCACAAAAGGGACACTTGTCCATCAAGAAAATAGTCATGAAACCACTAAAGATATGCATGCTACCTATCACGATAACACCTTGGTCTGGTTTCAACCACATGGGTCACCATCACCCTAGGGGCCGAAGTAAACATCAAGGTACCTTGTCTCGACAACTATAAACGTACCAAACCAATAGGGTCGAAAAACATCACAAGAAGACCAACCATCTCATCCATACCACACTAGGACCTCCATGGTCGAAAAAAGCAACCAATAGGGCAAGTGTTGTGGTCACAACACACTCCACATGAGCTCAAGGTCAATACACACCACCACAGTCAAAACCCTAGAAAAGCCTAACATCACCACATCATGTCACCTCATCAACCAATATCCAACAAGGCATCCCATATCATCATTCTCTCATGATGATATATCACTAAGGGCACACTCATCATGTGACAAATTGCAAGATAACCCCAGAACATGGGTAAACTGCAACTTGGTCCAAAACAAGCATATAAAGCTCAAACATCATCATAACAGGACCGATCTGGAAACACAAATTGTCACATGTTAGATAAACATCTTAAAGGATTAGATTAAGGTTTATGATCTCATTAAGAAAAGCAAGCATACCCAATAACTAATCTATTTCAGGGGCCTTACGCATGACCCATCTTCCCTGATCATCCCTAAAAACTACTGCACAACTTGCTCTGCCATCTTTGATTGTCGTGTTAGTGTTGGATTTGATAACCCATACTACTAGTTTCTTCTAGACACTCTTCTCTATCTCTCTTGTGTTTCCAAAATTTAGAAGATATGCCTCCTTATGTGTCTTCACCTCTTATTTTATGGAATTGGGTAGAATTTTACAGTGGGTGTGCATGTTCACGAACATATGTATGTTCCTACCTTTCCATATTTTCCAATAGATGATTGGGAATATATGTATAAATTCATCTTCTCTATTGTGTGCTTTTACCACAATGCATTGATGTCCATTGATCTATAGAATCCAAAAACACATCTTCCTTTGAACAACAAGTTCCACACTTCATTAGCAAAATAACAATCCCTAATATCGTGGAGCATGGATTCCTCTTCACAATGACACCTAGGACAATTCTTGTTGAATGTCATATGGTGTTGAGTTTTGCACTTGCATGATAGCAGTGCCTCATGCAATAAGTGCCATAAGAACATTTTGATCTGCGGGGAGGTCTTTGCATGCCATACCTACATCCAGTGACCTTGCATTTATGTACCTTTTCCTTCTCTTAGTTTTTGGTGTGTAGATTTGGTTGAGTAAACACCATTCTTTGAGAGTGCCCACACCCTCACATCCTCACTTTTAGTATCCCTAGGAACATCCACCTTCTTTATTCAGTCGATCATTTGATTTGATAACCATTCCTTCAATAAAGTAATAACCCACTCCTCATCCAGATTAACTAGTGAGCTTACCTTTACGTCCAAAACATCATGGGCGATCATTTTTCTAACATGGTTCATCAGAACGAGGCCATCTCGCCACCATACATCTCTCCACAAGTTAATAGTTGTTCGTTCATTAGCACCATGAACACATTTTCCTCTATGAAGACTTTCCCACAAATAGTAGTGTTTCCTACCCGGATTAGATGTAATCTTTCATAATATGGTTATTTTTGTAATTGTAACTCATCCTTGAGCACCATGGGGACATATATTTACTTCTCATCTCTCAAGAATGTTTGTAAAGGAGTGCTATATTCCATTCCTACATAGTCTTTGTTCTAAGTCCACCTTCTCTTTTATGGTTGGTAACCTTGTCCCAAACCTCCAAGGACATGGGATGAGCTTTCTGAACTCCTTCCCATATGAACCAATTGATTAATCCATCTATGGAATAACAAATATGTAAAGGCACTAAGGAAGTTAGCATCACATATGTAGGCATGACAACCAAGGTTGATTTTTCCAGACAAACCATGCTTGTGAGTGATAGACTCTTTGTCACCCATGTGTTGACCGTTTCTTGTACCTTTTCGAGGACCTCACTATATGTGTCTATGTTTACACAATCATGTATAATAGGAAATCCAATATATTTTCCCAAATCTATTGTTTCTATGAAGCCACTTCCCCTACCGATTCTTCTCTTCATCGCCCTCCCAACACTATTTGCAATGAAAACCTTTGATTTGAAAATTGATACAGATTGTCATGAAGATTTTTCAAACTCCTAAAACACCTCCTTAGTGACCTCATTTTATGAATGGAGGCTCTAGGAAACATGATGAGATTGTCCACAAAGCATATGTGAGACATTGTTGGTCCCCTAACTCTAAACGTCACCAATTTCTAGTCATTTGTGGCTACTTTCTGCTGAATCAATTGCCTCTACCTCTCAATGCACAAAACAAAGAGATAGGGAGAGAGAGGATACCCTTGTCAAAGACCCTACTTTCCTTGAAAGGATCAATGTTTTTACCATTCCACACTATTCTCATTTTCCCCCCTCCCCCAATTATATAACTAATAATATAGGATACTATGTTCTGAGGTAAACTGACTTTAACCACCGTGTCCATGATGATATCCTATGACATTTGGTGGTAGGATTTGTTAAATCTATTTTGATTGCCACTGTTTGTGCACCTCTTTTCCTTCTCATGTTGTGAATCAACTCATGGACAAGATCTATGTTGTATGTTATTATCTGTCAATACCCCTACTTGCCTTGAAAGGATCAATGTTTTTACCTTTCCATACTATTCTCATTTCACCCCTCCCCCTATTATATAACTCATAATATAGGATACTATGTTCATAGGTAAACCACTTTAACCACCATGTCCATGATGAAATCCTAGGATATTTGGTGGTAGGACTTGTTAAATCTATTTTGATTGCCATTGTTTGTGCACCTCTTTTCCTTCTCATGTTATGAATCAACTTGTGGACAAGAGCTATGTTGTCTGTTCTTCTCTATCCAGGTATGAAGCTACTTTGGGCGGACAAAACCTATGAGTTGATGAAAGGTTTTATCTTTTCTATGATCATATTAGAGATTACCTTTAGAACAATGTTGTTAAGAGAATCCAAGTGTACGTGTTCACATCTTTCAGGAGCTACAATTTTTGGAATAAGAACAAGATTTGAGTAGCACATCTCCTTAGGGACTTTGTCGGAGACGATCGCCCCCTGAACTATCCTGATTATACTTGGACCAATGATCAACTAGTTTTTATGTAACAATGTGTCATTGAGACCACTGGGACCGATGACTTTCACTAGGTTAATAGACATCACCGTAGCTCAAACTTCATCCTCATTTAGGGAGTCTCCAATGTTACGTAGTCGATCATTTGTTAATTGGACGAACACCCCTAGAACCTCAAATTGTATAAGGTTTGGACCTTGGGCTTCATCTGTGATCCAATCACCATTTTGGTTTTTCAGAGTTGCTACATTGTTTCTTCTCCTTCTCTAGTTAACATAGTTATGGTAGAAATGAGAGTTGTTGTCTCCATCTTTTATGCAGTTGATATGGGCTTAATGTTTTAGGTCCTCCTTCTCAGCTTTCAAAACAACATCTAGTTCATTTTGGAGATCTGAGCAAATCCCCGTCGTTATGTCATTATATTACTCAGCCAGGTCAATCTGGAGCCTACCAATATTATTAATTAAGAGCACTTTTTTTGAAAACTTTCTTTTGCTTTCTATCCCAATTGTGAATATGTAACTGTGCATCCTTTAAGGTCCCCAAAGTGCAAGTTATTGTTCTAATGGTTTCTGAGTAGTATCAAGAAATGCTCCATCCTCTGCCATGATGCTCTTGTAATGAACCTGTGAGAAGAGGGACTGGTGCAGTTGAACTTAATTAGTAGTGGATAATGATCCAAAACAAAATGAGGGAGATGTTGTTTTTTCATGTTGGGATGCTTCGTTAAGAACTAGTTATTGGCAGCTACTTTATCTAGTATTTCCTACAATGATAAAGCATTTTGGAAAGTCACTGATTCAACATAATTGTATTGGTCCCTTCCACACTTATCTCTCAGACTGATGGTTGTGTTGAAATTATCTTCTATGATTCACAACTCCTTAAATGGGTGCCCATCTATATCATATGTTTTGAAAGGAGTTGGCTAATGCTTATGTGTGGGCTAGAATACACAAATGTGAAATAGAAATCCTTATTAACTTTATAGGTCACGAACTATCAGCGACAACACAATACTTCGATGGTGCATAGTTTAGGGTTCCAACATTGCCATATCCCCCCCAGAGAAACTTTTTCTTCTGTCCAATAAGAACTGCTGAAGCCGAGGTACTTGATCATTTTCAAAGACATATCTCTATTGATTCTAGGCTCCACAATTGTGACTACATTTTGGTTATGCATATAGATCATCTCCTTAGGGGCACAAAGTCTATAGTCATTGTCAATCCCACTTGTATGCTAGCATATAACATTCACTAACAAACCTTAACAAGATAGTGAAGAGAGAGCCTAGTAAAGCTTAGGCACTTTGCATCCCAATTCCTACCTTGGTAGTCTCCAAGATTTCTTTGTCACCACCATTTTCCAAAAGTCTTGGGCTTTTCCTCCTATGTTCATATGGAGGGATCAACCATGCATGTTCCATTCTCAGGCCATTTCCCTTAATTATTCTCCCTGGTGGGAGTGGCATAGGGACCACATTAGGACCTTCCAAATTGTCTAATGAGTTCTCCTGATTTCATTTGTCAATTGCATCGTCATCCTCCACCATCTATGCTTGATTAGGTCCAGAACCATCTAGTGATGACTTGTTATTAATGGACACAAGTGAATACTAAGTATATTTGGTCTTTATTATATTTCTTGGGGTCTTCCTCTTCATCTTTCCATTATCACTTTAGTCAAGTTTTCCTCCTCCATCTCATGGGTAACCACATCAACATCCAAATTAACAATATTGTGTTTCTCTCCTTTATTTGTAGATGTGGAAACTGACTCCTTTGCAACTACACCGCATTGAGATGTATTAGTAATGTCCTTGAGTGCTTCCATTCTTTTTCCTATATTATTTACCGTCCTTTTTGACTTCTAGATTTTATCAGGTTTCTAAAAAAGTTCTTGGCAGATTTTCTCTAGTGTTTTTGCCCTCGTCCTCGCCTATGGTATTCCTTCCTTATTGTTTATGTTCATGTTGACTCTCAAACCTATTACTAGCCTTGGTTGGGTTTGCAATTGGTATGTCTCCTTGCTTACTCATCTTGGTTTTAGAGTTTCTTGTCCATTGGTACTACCATCTGCCTTCACGTGAGGGCCCCTCACCATTATTCCCCAATATGGTTGCATTGTCCTCCGTGCCTTGTTGTATGGCCTTGTTTACTTAACATTCTTTTTATTAGTTCCTAGTGATTCCACATAAACCACATGTTCAGGGTGCTACCTCGTATTCCACAAGATATTCCACACCATTGATGAGTATCACAGAACATAGATTCTTTATTGTAACCACCTCAATTGCCAACTTGGCAAACTCACTTCTTATCCGTATAGTTGTGTGGCTATCAGCTTTAATAAGTTCACCAAGTTCCATTCAGATGTGATCAAAGAGTATGTTTAGATATAGGTGTGATGACATGTCTAGGATATGTACCCATGTCACCACAAGCATTGGCATCTCATATGATGTCTTGAATGTAGGGAACGAGTCCCACACAGCTAAACAACAGACGAAGAGCTTCCAAGGTCCACCAATGATTGATGTTGCATAGTCTTCTTTGCAAGATAGTTACACCACGTAATGGCCTTTATCTAGATCATACATATTGAACCTCCCTTTAGGGTTCCATAAGATCTTGACTCTATCCCTCATTTTCATGAGTCCCACATATGCTCCCAGTAGTTGAGTCACAACAACATATTTTCATGGCCTCACGAGGTCTTCTTCTGCCTTCAGATCTATGTAGATCACTAGGTATCCCTCAAAGTTTGCAAGTTTTATGGCTTCATCCTTCAACTTGTACTCATATAACATCTCTGAGAAGAAAACCTCATGTCCTCCAGATCCATTAGATGGTGAAGATTGGCCACCAATGACCATGCTGAAAAATGGCCGATTCTCTACCTAGATTTTTGCAGTCCCCACGATATGATGCACTTGCAATCCAATGTTTCCCATGGTGTGGCTTGAAATTTGTTCTGCATTTCCTAATTGGTCCCGTTCAAATCTGGTTGATCTCCTCCTTCTGCTCACGAGCCACTCATTTTGACAAACTGAAATTCAATTCCAAAAACCCAAAACAAAACCCCTAACCCCTTTCCGCCTCCAGCCCCAACACCTTTGTGTGGATCCTTCCATCTCCCAATTTCCTAATCAATCCTCCCTCCCCCATCCCCCTGAGCTTCATCCACCTACATCCTAACCATGGCCCATGCTTCCATCATTGTGGGGCGATCTCCCCCCCCACGTTTTCTCCAATGTTGTCATCGTTAATTTAGTTTCCAAATGGTGCAATCTTTTATTGAATATATCTCTTGTACTTTCTTAATAGAAATAACTAGTTAATTCCTTGGTATTAACTAAAACCTACTATATGTGGTTTCTTTATGCTAGGGAAATAGAGGATGTGACATCAAATATAATGAAAATGTGATACTAAAAATATTGCGGTGTCAAACCTAGAGTTTTGAGTGATTTTACTCCTGCTTGTATTATTGTTAAAAATGAGCTTGCATTTAGGGGGCGAGGTGAATATACATTCCTTGGATTGCCGAAAACAATATGATATTATAAATAAGCATTCTAATACTTGAAAAGTTATGAAAAATAAGAAATTAGTTTCACAAGGCAATGTCTACTTTGACTTAGACACTATTATAAAAAAAGGCAACATATAATTTCTTCATAGACATCAAAGAGATGTTCTGAGAATAAGGTCGAAGAGAGTATGTGGTAGAGAAAGATAATATTTTGTGAATCCCTCCATTCAGTTAGTGTGGATTCTGAAATATGCCTAGATTTTTTGTTCATTCTTTTCTTTCCACCAGTTGATAACTCATGTTAAACAAGTTCATTTGACATCTAGACTATTCATCGACTTTGTCATAATTGAGGGAATCTATTTATACATTTTAGAGACTTGGGGTACAAGTATGGGTTTATTCGTTCCAATACTAATCCTATTTTATGATCCTTAAAGGGATAATCGATCGAGTAGCTTCTATAATCATTTCTACATACCTTCTAGTAGACCTATTTGAGCACAAATTGGTCGACTACAGACCCCATTTGACCAGTTGACATTTGGTCAATTGGTAGAAGGATCCTAATGCTTATATGTGTTATCTTTTGTAGGAAAACAATTATTTCATCATCCAATCAATCAAATAGAGGTCATATGCAACATATTACATAATAATTTTCAATGATGGTCCCTAGGTCCTCACATTGTTTTCATCTTTCCCCTTTCATTACTCCTCTTTCATATTCATTTTCTCACCGGATTAACCTCTAGATATCCCTATTTTGTTAGTGTTTAATCATCCCTTTTCTTGTTGGTAGTTGTTTCTCCCTCATTGATCACCATCTTTAGGCATTCCTTAACTTATATGTCTACATTAATCTTTCAGGACACCCTGACCAAGTTTTTCATCGGAGATATCTAGTACCACCTCTCTGAAGATCTCTTACCTATGGGTCTCCACTATTGCTTAGATCTTCATTGGACATGCTTTACTATACTCTTCATGGGTTAGGTGTGTGCACTTGATGTTCTTCTTTACATCCTTTAACATATGTTTTTCATCAGATCGTTGAACCTTTGTCAGCGCCTTCTAGCCAAGATTCTATTGACCTACCTCGGATGAAAGTTTGTCAATCCTTGTTGTTGAATACGTCAGTCAAAGACCAATAAAATAATGACTAATGGCAGTTCCAAGACATTATTCATACCTAACATAATAAATATCCCCATCTATTGATTTGAACCAATTTTCTCTTACTTATTCAATTGTTAATTGAATTTAGAAGCCAAGATGTCTACCTCTGATTCCTAAGAGTGTACCGAGGGAGACGCTAGAGCAGCTAATTCTAGACATAAACAAGTACTTAAGAGAGAACAAGGAAAAACCTTATTGGAAGTATTTGCAAATGCAAAAAAAAGAGATCGCCTCTTAACATTGATGTAACCCATTCCATCAAAGTCTGATGGAGAAAGAGAAGCAAAATTGTACCCTTATGAGTGTCTACCCTCTTAAGATGAAGAAAGGAAGAGGAAACAGAAGGTAATGATAACATCCTCCATAAGTCCAACAAGCAAGAAGACTAGGCTAGGGATGAGAGAAGAGGCATACAACAAATTTAAAACATTACAACAATCAAAACTAGTGGTTGAAACTTCCACAGAATAAACTTCTATGCCTTGGACAGAAAGGAACCCCGTGTTGTTGTAACAACAACTGAACAACGTTTAACAACGTTAAAGACCTGGAAGCTAGAGAAAAAAATTGTCTCTATGAATGAAGAACATCAAGTGAATTTTTACTCCATGATTTTGACAAAGGCATGCAAGGCGACAAGGTACAAATGTTAGAAAACCCTTTGGATACTGCACATATATGATAGGGTCCACCAGCTAAAAAGTACATCCACTTGGACCTTGCCTACTTCCATCATCAAAGGTCCTATGATATATTGACCTTAAAATTCATGTCACCACTCAAGTAGGTGCTAGTGTATGAGAAAGGCAAACTACGATCCATGGGGAGATTTCATGATATTGGTAACGAAGACAAACAATTATTAAATGGATGTGAAATTAAATGCTTTGTTTTATGACAATGAAACAACTATTTACATCAATTTTAAATATTATAAATAGGTTAGCACATTTGAAACTGATAAGATAGCGAAAAAGCTAATAGGAATAGTAAGACACTCACCTAGAAACTCAAATAAATCATATGTCCACTTCGGGATTATGCAAGTAATCCATAATATAGTGGCATGTGTTGTAACACCCCATTTCATGAATATATAACATAACTTAGTGGACACTTTCATATTGAGGGGGCATGTCACATTAACATGATCATTGCAAATAATTATATAAATCACCATTGAGATTCATGCATCGTTCTTTACATAGGAAACTATAGTTGAGTTCTATAACATGTCTAAACATTTCTAAGTATGGAAAACTAAACATGAAAAGTATTTGGATCACCTAGTATGGATGGCACCCCACCAGTTAGATCTTGAAGGTATTCTAGTCCTTGCTTGCTTCTCTTGAGTCCTTACTTGATCCAATTCATGGGGACATCATGTCCCTATCCATGCAAAGGGGAAAAACAATACATCAGTAAACAATATTGGCACATTATAACATAAGAAAATACAGTATACTTGACATGTAAGAAAACTTGACATGAATGAAGCATTCATGAATCATTATTAACATGAAGAATTGAAAGTAAATGTATGCATCCCTCTATGATGCCTCCTTAGGAGCACATGGTTTCTAGGAAATCCCTTGATTCTAGGAAAGCCCTTAATGACCCCTTGAGGTCCATGATTTGGGAGCATATAAAGTCTATTTCAATTCCAATTAACTTGATCATTAGTATGACATTAACATTAACATAATATTGCTTCTTGAACTTAACATGATGGGATTTATCCCCATTAATATGATCTCTTAAACATGATGGGATTTCTCCCTCTTGATCATTTACATGATTTTCATGAGTCATTAATCATAATCTATAATCATAGTGAATATTATAAACACATGACATAGCATATAGAAATCATCAAGCAGTGATATAGTGAACATTATTAAAAACATATTAAACTTGAAATCATATCTTCTACCATATACTTAACATGAAAACAACCATAAATACTTGTCCTCAACAGCATGACCCATTTACCTTGGAGCAATGTAGATCCTAAGATGGTATCTCTGATCCTTGAGGTAGCACTTGAATGTAATTTGTAAGAACATAGGATCATGTGTTTTTCCTTAGTATGCTAGGTTCATGGGGTCACTTTTATAGGTGATAGGGGTCTAGAAATTTCTAGTCCAAGCATATTTAATTTTTTTAATATCTTTTGTCCTTTAATTAAACATTGGCATTATCTTAACTCCAATATATTAAAAGGTAAGAATAGGTGAAAATGCCTTTCTCTTTGTTAATTACTAAATTCCAACTTTGCGGTCAAACTAATTACCTTTTGTTTTTGAATTTCCTTTATAATATTTCATATCTTTTGTATGAGATATTTAAGAGAGAATGTATTATCGTTTGCTTTTATTTGTTTATCAAAAATATTACATTAACTAAATAACAATTACATTTTATTTGTAATCACAAAGAAAGAGAGAAAATGTGAGAGTTTTACCATTCCTCACATAATTACCATAATGTCTTATTTCCAAGTAAGTAAGGCCGAGACACATTATTTCATTTTATATAAAAAACCACAAAATGGAGGAAAGATAAACAGAACTTTATTTTACATCTACATGCACTAGTTGTATAGAAAGAATATATAATGTGATTTTAATGTTTTAATTAAAAAAATTTGACTTTAATTACTCATTCTCATATAATTCATACTTGTTTAAATCAATGTTATAACTATGTAACAATAAACCATTTTTAGTTGTCCATGCATTTTATAAGTTCTTATCATCCATAATGACATTTTTGGTTTCATATCATGTTTCCTAAGCTTCGATTGGTTCAGTGTATATAGAGTTTTTTTGGAAGTCCATTTCCAGGAATTGAAGTGCAATTCCTAGAAATTGAGTTCAGATGATTGGTTTAAAATCGAAGTTTTATAGGAAAATGAGTTTTGTGTGATTGGTTAGCTGTAATTTTTATACAACACATGATATGTAATGTACCACAAACATCACAAACATAAATATTTTGCAAACCATATCATATCTATTTTAAATAGAACTTCATAACCAACAAAGTATTATTCATGAAAATTCATAGACAACATTGACAAAAGATTGGAAAGTACATAATCTTGAGTGAAAATACTAAACTTTACTATCCTAGAGTTTAAATTCAATGATAACGAAGAATAATAAAACTATGTCAACAATCCATAAAATCTATAGAAGTGTAGTTGTTATCTTGTAGATCTTCTTCAACACCTGTGTCTTGGATCTTTTGGACAAACTTGTGAAGCCATTTCACAGGCATGTTAGGCTTGCAACTCATGATGACCTTAGAATCAACTTCATTACCACATAGATATGTAAGGGCCTCCATTATATCATCATCATCAAATGATCCAAAATCCTTAAACTTCTCTAGTTCTTCAGATATCTTACTTCCATCTAAATATGATGGCCATGAGAAAATTGCAATCATCTTGTCGAGCTTGTCCATGAATTTCTCAACCATATCATCTTCTGATTCTCGTGCTCTTTTTCTAACCTTATTCTTCATCCTTGTGCTATTTTCAAGAGTTGGTGCTTTTGAGACATGTATATTTTGAGATTTTGGGACTACCTTGTCATCTTCAATTCGAATTTCATCATTTATGATATTCTCACTCAAGTCAATAGGTTCCATTGGGATTTGTCCACTACCATTATCACTAATAGGCCTTTAAATTGATTTAAAGAAACTTCATGTTGCCTTATCATTTCCACAAACAATGTTCATCTCATTATATAATGGGATGGGCTTGTTTATGTACTTCTTTACTTTAGGATGTGCATCTGATAAAGAAATATATCATTAGATACATGTTATATGTAACATACAAAATGATATTTCTAAATCATTGAACAACATTTCGTAGAATGGAACAACCCAACCCGACATCAACTTGTGCATCCATATGTATTGTACATGTCACATAATCAAAATCATTGATAAACATTTCGTAGAATGGAACAAGCCAACACGACATCAACTTGTGTGCTCCATTGTCATTATATTCTCCTGTTACAAACTCATCTCCAGTTGGATGAACTTCCATTATATAGTAATGTAGAATGGAGCAACCCAACATGACATCAACTTGTGTTTGAAAAGGATAACATGATCTCACAGATAGGCACCTAAATCTTTTTTTTTTGTATGCCAATAGTTCGTTCAACAACATTTCGTAGGGAAGAGTGGCGTAGATTAAATAGTTCATTTTGATTTTTCAGATAATTTCTGTGAGAAAAGTCTTTTAAATGATATTGTGTACCATGATAAGGAGTTATAAATCCAGGCATTATTGTATATCCCGTATCTTATAGGAAGTATTTACCTAAAATAAAAAAGTACATGTTATAAACTTTCAATAGATGCAATACTTTGCATTTATGAAATGCAAAATTCACCTTCAGGAACTTTCAAACCATTTGGGTCTTCTAAGGCACTTTTCAACACAGTCATGTCATTTGCAGATCCTTCCCACCCAGCTCCGACATAGCATATTTTACAATTGAAATTACACACCAATATAATATTTTGGGTCGGATGGTCCTTTCTACTATGAAATCTCCCTACAATGTCACTAGGTATTGTAGCTATAATGTGTGTGTCGTCTATTACCCCTATACACTCCTACACAAAACATCACATATAAGCTATTTTCTAAGTTCACATCTAATCTAAATATTTTTTTGCTTACCTTAAAATATGGGTAAAATTTATTTGGTCTGCAAAATATTTCTGGAGGAGTAGCTGGTGAAGAACTTTTGATGTAGTCATCACATAAGCATCCTATCACATATAAACATTTATTAAAGTAACGACTAATAATTTCCCGAGAGTGGTCATAAGAGTTTGGAATTCCACACTGCAGTGCACCCTGACCTACAACACTTAAAAACATTGCCAGTTACTCCTCAATAGATATATTTATCATATCACACAGGAGACGTCGACACCTTAAAATATCTCAAATTCTGATAAATGTAGATCTCCTCATTCTAGTCTCTTGAAGGCAACTATCTTCTGCTCCGAAAAGAATTTGTTTCATTATAGTAGACATAGGCTTATCCCTAAGTACATATGATTTTTTAATACATAGATAATTTCTAAGTCGTCTCTTGCTCAAGATCAACATGATCATCATTACCAAAATGACATATATTTGTTGACGTTCATTAGAACCAATATGATCAACCATCTACATAAAAAAGAAAATAATCTAAATATGTTCAAACAAAATTTCCATGGAAGCATTTGATATTACATAAGTTATATTGCTATTTAATCAATAGTAGAACTAGATTTTGCATTACAATGATGTATATGATATGAATAATATGATAATCACCCAAATATTACTTGGTAAAGACAACTCACCATGAAATCTTGTTGAGAAAAAACAATCAACAATAGGTAGCTTTTGATCACTAATTGATAACTTCACTAGAATAAGTGTTCTTCATGCTATGAAGAAACAAATCCAAAGTCAATGTCGTGCCTTAAGTCCTTGGATTTTCTTTACACCGTGGAGAAATAGGAATCGAAGAACAACTGGATGCTTTACATCGTGGAGAATCAGAAATAGAAGAACGACCTGATGCGGTAGAGAAAGGAACTAGTTTGGAGTTGGTACAAAACAGTGCAGTCTGCTCGTGCACACAGCAACTGAGCAGAGAAAAAAAGAGATGGAACTCGTTTTCCCCTCTGGTTTTCCCGAAACTCAGGGTGTAAACCCTATGTATACATATGGAAGTCTGGAAAATTCCAGGGAAATAGTTTTCTGGAGTTACGGAAAACCAATCATTTAAAATATGTCTTAGAAATTGAGTTCCTTATTTTCTTAATACACTTACAGTGAACCAATCGGATCCCTAGTTGTGATGGAAAGGTGATAGGTCAAAGCCCACATTTTTGTAGTCTTAAATTAATATATTTATCACATTGTATTCAATTATTCAAACTTTGGAATGTTAAAAAAATAAAATAATCAAACTCTCCTTCTATCTTGCCTTCTACTATTTTAAATATATGATCTCATGTTGACTAATTTTGACCAACAATTAATTATGTTTACATTACATGTGTTAAATGGATTGACATTGTGTTTTATATTTATTTGAGAGGTGAAACGAATTTGAAACAAAACTAAATTTTGACCACACATTAATTACATACTCTAGATCCTTCCTAGTCAATAAAATTTGATTTTTGGATATCTTTTATTAACAATGTCCATATTTGTTATTTACTTCATTTTCATGCATTAAAAGGTGAGATAATGTTAAAATATTCTCCTTAATTATTTCTTTGATCTAAAAGTGAGATGATCGATATTTATCCACATTTAAGTCTATTATGTCTTTATGGATTTTTTTTAAGAAAGAGACTCGAGAAAAGATAATGTTACATGTACGCAATAGGGGAAAGCTAGTAATATTCACATCATGTGATTGATGAATATTCTTTTCCATGCATACAAAATTAAGCCATTAATTACATTGTATTTTTCTTTATCTTCTGAGTATTCCAAAGGGGAGAGAGAAATAGTGAATTATATCTTATCTCTTATATGTTAAAAACTATAAAAGAAAGTAGAATTCTTGTCCAAGCTATATGTTTATTATTTCTAATTCTACACCTTTTATTTTCCAATTTTATTTCTTTTAAACATTTTCAAGGACAAGAGAGAAAAAAAGAGAAGGGAAAGCATTCATTCAACATTTTATGTTAATTGCAATACATGATGGCATGTGTATAAGAGAAAGGGTATTTTAGTTTTATTTTTTTATTATTTGTCTCACTTTTTTTATATAAGGAATAACATTCCATGGCCTTTTTACAATAAGCCCTTCAACTGTTTGTATTTTAATAAAATTCATTTTATAATATTTAAGTTGTGAAAGAAATTAGGGTGTTACAATTCGACCCACCTTAAAAATAAATTTTGTCCTCAATTTTTTTTAGGTTACTACCCATCTTAGTGTTTAACAAATTCTATGTACACTAATTTTTCATTGCATCTTAGGGTCTCATTCTCATGGTATAACACTGTCTAAAACTCATCATTAAAACCAACATGTGGGTAATGCATTTCATATCACCATTGATATGGCAAAGGACCTCTCTTCTCTAGGGGTTTTGATTCTTGTTTATCTATGTCAAATATCTACTCTTCGAATGCATGCTTAGTTCCCCGATGAATCTGATTGGGTTTAGGTGACTATAAGTCTCAAGATTTTGATGCCATCTATTGTTTTATTTGTCATCTTTGAATTACATATGGCCTCTCATATATTCAAAGATGACATGATTTATCACACTTGTCTTAGCAACTATATCATGCACATTTCCCATACCACATGCACTTGAAAGGACTACACATGTATGATTATGAACAGAACATTCTCTCTACAAAATCCCATAAGCATGTGTCCCATACCGCGAACACATGGGAAAAAGAGAGAGTATGTTATATACATTTCTAGAGTTAGAGAAAAAATCCAAAACGTCTAGAAACATAACCCTACTCCTTACTTGAACTAAACATCTAGTTTGATTTGTAATACCGTACACTTACTTTTTTATACGTAGAGTTCAGACACATGAACCAGATTGCTTCCTGGTGGCCATGTATTTATCTGCTCTGATACCATTAATGTAACACCTCATTTCTTGAATATATAACATAACTCAGCGGAAGTTTTCATATTGAGGGGGGATGTCACTTTAATATGATCATTGCAAATAAATACATAAATCACCATTGAGATTCATACTTTGTTCTTTACATAGGAAACTATAGTTGAGTTTTATAACATGTCTAAACATTTCTAAGCATGGGAAACTAAACATGAAATTAAACATCTCTAAGTAATTGGATCGCCTAGTTAGGATGACACCCCACCAGTTAGCTCTTGAAGGTATTCTAGTCCTTTCTTGCTTTTCTTGAGTCCTTACTTGATCCAATTACTGAGGACATCACGTCCCTAGGCATGTAAAGGGGAAAACAACACATCAGTAAATGATACTGGCACATTATATCATAAACAAAATACAATATACTTGACATGTAATAAAAGTTGACATGAATTAGGTATTCTTTAACCATTATTAACATGAAGAATTGAAAAGTAAATGTATGCATCCCTCTATGATGCCCCCTTAGGAGGACAAGATTGCAAGGAAAGTCCTTGATTCTAGAAAATCCCTTAATCACCCCTCAAGGTCCATGATTTGGGAGCATATAAAGACTATTTCAATTCCAATTAATGTGATCATTAACATGACATTAACATTAACATTAACATAATCATGACTCTTGAACTTAACATGATGGTATTTCTCCCCATTAACATGATTTATTAAACATGATGGGATTTCTCGTTGTTGATCATTTACATGATTTTTGTGAGTCATTAATCATAAGCTATAATCATAGTGAACATTATAAACATAGGACATAACATATAGCAATCATCAAGCAGTGATATAGTGAACATGATTAAAACATTAAACTTGAAGCGATAATGTCTACTTTATACTTAACATGCAAACAACCATAAATACTAGTGGTCAACATCATCACCCATTTACCTTGGAGCAATGTAGATCTTAAGATTGTATCTCTGATCCTTGAGGCAACGCCTGGATGTGATTTGTAAGAACATAGGCTAGTGTGCTTTACCTTAGTATGCTAGGATCATGGGGTCCCTTTTATAGGTGTTAGGGGTCTATAACTTTCTAGTCCAAGTGGATTTAAAATTTAATATCTTTTTCCTTTAATTAAACATTGGCATTATCTTAACTTCAATATATTAAAAGGTAAGAATAGGTGAAAAACCTCTTTCTCTTTGATAATGGCTAAAGTCCAACTTTGTGGTTAAACTAATTATCTTTTGTTTGTGAATTTACTTTATTATATTCCATATCTTTTATATGAGATATTTAATAGATAATTCATTATCATTTGCTTTTATTTGTTTATCAAAAATATTGCATTAACTAAATTACCATTACATTTTATATGTAATCACAAAAAAAAGAGAGAAAGTGTGAGAGTTGTACCATTCCTTACATAATGACCATCATGTATTATTTCCATGTAAATAAGGCCGAGACACTATTTCATTCTATATAAAAAATCACAAACTGGTGGAAAGAGAAAAAGAACTTTATTTTTCATCTGCATGCACTAGTTGTATAGAAACAATATGCAATGTGACTTCAATGTGTTAATTAAAAATTGTTGACTGCAACTACTCATTCCCATATAATTCATAGTTGTTTATATTTATGGTATAACTATGTAACAATAAACCATTTTTAATTGTCCATATATTTTGTAACATCTTATCATCCATAATGACATTTCCATTTTCATATCACGCTTCTTAGTTGTGCTGGAAAGGTGATGGGTCAAAACCCACATTTTTGTAGTCTCAAATTAATATATTTATCACATTGTATTCAATTATTCAAACCTTGGAATGTTTAAAAAAAAAATAAAACTCTCCTTCAAGCTTTCCTTCAACTATTTTATATATATGGTCTCATGTTGACTAATTTTGACCAACAATTAATTATGTTTCAATTGTATGTGTTAAATGGATTGACATTGCATTTTATATTTATTTCAGAGGTCAACCAAATTTGAAACAAAACTAAATATGGACCACACATTAATTACATACTCTAGATCCTCCACTTGCCAATAAAATTCAAGTTTTTGATATGTTTTATTCACAATATACATACTAGTTATTTACTTCATTTTCATGCAATTAAAAAGTGGGATAATGTTAAAATAATTTTCTTAATTATTTCTCTGACTCTAAAAATGAGATGATTAATATTTATCCGCATTGAAGTCTATTATGCCTTTATGGAAAATTTTTATTGAAGAAAGAGACTCAAGAGAAGATAATGTTACATGTATGCAATAGGGTAAAGCAAGTAACATCAACATCATGTGATAGATGAATATTCTTTTCCATGCATCCAAAATTAAGCCATTAATTGCATAACATTTTTCATTTTCTTCTGAGTATTCCAAAGGGGAGAGAGATAGAGTGAATTATGTGTTATCCCTTTAATGTTAAAATCTATAAAAGAAAGTAAACTTCTTATTCAAGCTATATGTTTATCATTTCGAATACTACTCCTTTTATTTTCCAATTTTTTCTTTTAAACATTTTCAAGGATGAGAGAGATGAAAAGAGAAGGGAAAATTATTCATTCAACGTTTTAAGTTAATTGCAATACATGACAACATATGTATAAGAGAAAGTACGTTTTAGTTATATTTTTTTATTATTTATCTTACTTTATTTTTTCTATAGGGAATATCAATTCATCACCTTTTTACATTAAGCCCTTAAACTATTGCAATTAAAAAAAAATCATTTTATAATATTTAATTTGTGAAAAAATTGGGGTGTTACATGTGCAGTCTTTGTTAGATCAAATGTGGAGAGTATGACGAGAAGACTTTTCCATATTATGGAGCACCACCGAGAAGTTACTAGTAAATGTTGGATGTCTACCGAATGAAAAGATAATTTATGTCTCACCTCGATAGGTCAAAATATATTTTCATGGATGGATAGATAACACTAATAAGACAACTCTTGGGAAAAAATGTATTCCACAAAACTCTAACCAAACCAAGTGTCAATCTCAAGTACCTTCTCTACACCATCATCATTGTCAAAAAGTGGGAGAAATATTATAACCATTTTACAATGAGGAATGACCTACTGCCCCTTACAGAGATGAGAAAATAAGATTACGACAAGCTCATATTTGCTATGGTTTTAAAATTGATATTTGGGGTGACATTGCAACATAAATTTGATAAAACAAGCACAACAGCTTAAGGGTAGGACATTCCCATAGTAGAACAACTAAAGAGGAATAAATTGAAACTAAAAACCCACAAGGATGCGTCCATAGAACCGACAGAGGAGAACTTCACCAATGCCAAGCAAAACGCATATTTCATAGAATTTGAACCTAAAGCAGCTATCACAGAACATGACCTTGACATCATACAAGACATCAGTGTAAAGAAGAACCAAATTACAAAAAACAACAAAAGCAAAGAGGTTGAAGGGGTAAACTAGGTGATTTAGGAAAGAGAAACTTCAACAAGAAGTCAACTTGAACAAAAGAAGTATGAAACACCACAATCACAAATGATGGTGGAAAATAAAAAAGTAGTACCCCTTCCCTCAGATGAACTTGAAAATACCCACCATGTGAAGCAAACCTCTATGAAAAACCCGACACATCCGCCATCAATGCAACCACCTCCTCCAACTTAGGGGGAGGAACTCAGATGTTAGTTTGATATAATATGTGTTCAAATTTCTAAGTCTTCCCATAATTCCTTTACTTTATCATCTAGCCTATAAATACTAATAGTCAAAGTAGAAAGAACGAGATCACTCCTATAGTTCATGAATCAATTTGTAGAATTCCAACACCAGATGATGAACAATATGGTTGTTGTGGGAACACAATTGGCAGAACTGACTGAAGGGAACGTGACACGATGGTGACATGAGCAATACAAAATTAAAGTTGAATGGGAACATGAGAAACAAAGTTATAATGAAAGATGAGTGAGAAAATGATTGCAACAAAGGGAACCCTCATTCCAGTTATTTGACTCACCAAGCGCATCCAATTATTCATCTTCAAAGGAGAGAGATGATCAACCATCAACTGTCAAACATTAAAGTAGTCTCCAACATCATACAACAAACAAAGTGGCCCGATCATCAACATACACATGTACCTATCTTAAGCCAACTACGAACCGATCAAAGTGGCACATGAAAAAGATGTTGCACTAGTACATACATTAGAAGTCCTCCCAAAACAAATCTAAGGAGACCAGCCATCTTAATCAGAATTAACAATACCTAAAGGGACATGTACAATATATTCAATAGAGGTCACACTTCAAATATTGTGAGAACACAAACTAATGAAACTATATTAAAATTACTCACAAAATTGGCAAGTCTTATGGATTATATATGTCTTCACATCAGATATACATGACAAATACCTACGATTGAGCAAAACTGAGATTTGGCCATAAAAATTAGGTAGAAACTAAAATGATTGTGACAAATGAAACAACAGTGGAGGATCTCTTTAATGAAGATGAGTATGAATTGATTCATTGATGTATTTCCTAACAAGGACTCTTCCCCATTTACCGTTATGACCAAACCTTGCGATGTCAGATAAGTCTCCATACCACCACCCTTTTCATGTGGAAGGAAAGGGCATGATGGCATGTCGAGGACATCATGTAGATTTGTTTTGGTTCTCACATATATTCTCAATATTATTCTTTCTTAAGAACACAATCTCTACACCAACAAGGGGCGTTCCTTGATGAGATGGAATTTTAGAGGAATCTTTAGAAAGAAGGAATTGGTTAATGCATGACCGTTCTAGGACTTGTGTAGAATAATGCTTGATTAGTTTCTATATCCAAAGATGTGCAACCAATTCTTAAAAAGGCATAAACTTTCGCCAACCTTCAATTCCATAAGAACAACTTGTCAAATTCGGTCCTCAAGCTATAGGATGTAGTAAATAGACTGCAAACCAACTTTATTATGTTGTTATTCAAGACCAATGAGCACTAGCTTCTAATAATGACTAAACACTATCGAAGACACATGGTCATCTACAAATTCTATGCACTAGATGTCAAATTCAACACAATGGTCTTCCACACTGTGGAGGCACATGAGATTCAGAATGTCTCAATATGGCAAGAACATCCAATAAAGGGCGATGGAAAATGTCACAAAAGCAATTGGAAGACTTTCGACATCAACACTGAAGTCTTCCAAGAAGAGATATGACCTGGAAACTATAAATTATTTAAGGATGATGTATCTTGTTAATTGGGAAATTCCTTCCAAGGATTTGTTTCAGGAAGACTTACATGAGTTGTGTGGTCTTCTTCCATTATTGAGTGATGCCTATGAATGTTTTTCTGTGCACACTATATAGGAGTTCTTCTTCTAGATAATCACCCATGGAGACATGTGATAAAGGTGTTTGTTTTTTTGATATATTACACTCATATATCATAATGAAAATATTTTCCATTAGTGTCACTAACATGTGCATTTAGGGTTTTAGTTGACCCAGGAAATTAGGCAAGACCCAACAATAAAGAACATGTCATTTTAAATGTGTTGATATTCTTGTTGGTCAAGTTATACCATGTATATGCTTTGCACAAGTGCATTTTGTAAAACTTGATTTGAATGATGTAATAAAAAGAGGTTATCATCCTACTATCCTAAACCCATTTTTACACTTATATAAAGTCTTTAGTATATATTTTTTTTCATTAGAAATATCATTTGATATGTTTTCAAAAAATATAGCAGTGTCTTTAGAGGGAATATGTGGATCGAACTCTTCTTAAACCAAGATCCATTTCAGTCGAACTACAATCGGCTAAGGAAGTATCATTATTGAGAAAGATTCATTGTAGATATAGTCATTGCAAATCCATTCAAAAGACTTCCTATCAGTCAAACTACACTTTGACCAAGATGCAATACGTTCAAAGTGCAGTTCGGCCTAGATCATTCTATAGTAAATATGCATTAATTTTCTAGCCATTGTAAACTTGACTTTTGACTTTCTAACAGACAGTTTAGCATTTGACTAATTCTAAATACTTCAAACATTTATATTGAACATTCCTAAGTGTTTTACATATATAGTAATTCTTATTACCACTTAGAGCACATGCTTAGGTAATATATTACATGATATATGTGATGCCTTAGATTTTTATCTCTCCTAATACTAGTTCTATGCAATTTATTCATGGATAAGTTTCACACTGGTTATTTTAATTTCATGATTTAATATATTGTGATCCATAATTGAATAATGTTGTGTGTACATGTGCCTTGTGGTGACACTCAATTTTCTTTTGAAACTAAGTTTCAAATATTTAACATGTCACCATCTTATAAACCAATTTTGTACCTAATAAATGTCATCAAATTACTCTCTAATGCATGTAAAGTTTTAGAGATTCAAATTATTTTTACAAAGAACCTTTTTTCGCTTAATTTTTAGTTAGGATGAAAAAGTTATGATTGTTTGATACCAATGTACAAGCCCTATTTTATGGCATCTAATCACTTATTTGAACCTTGTTCGGACTTATTGGGTTGGTGTGTGAGACCCACAAAAATCCCTATCCTTTTTCTTGGCAATCCACCCTCATCCAATCAAAAGTCTTGATATTATGTTCATTCTTTCTAGGCATTTAGATCTCCAACCTCAGATTTGAGCTTTGATCCAATGTCCACGATACCCTCAACTACCTCCATACAACTCCTCAGTGCAAGGGTTGCCATATCTCTAACTAATCCATGTTTTGGCACCTCCTTTTGGTGCCTTCTACCCCAAAATTGATGTGTCTCTTTCCTATAAAGCACCTTCCCCTACTCTTTCCCCCTTCTTTTGATCGCATTTTGTGAACCCTAACACACCAATTTCCTTCTCCTCCCCCACATGTTCTTTGTGGTGGCGTTGTGCCTCCACTTTGGGGGTAAAACTTCCCAAACCACCACCTCTCCCACTTTGAGGGCCTTTTCCACCATGATGAGTAGGCAAGATTAGGCGAATACCTCTCAATCCCTAGCTAGCCTCGCGTCCTAGCCCCTAATTAGCGTCGGCAAGATCTAGTGGTTGACGCTGCTACGCACGGGTGGAAGGGGGGAACCATAGGTGCGGTGGACACCGTTCTTTGGTGACTTCATGTTGCTGGATAGCTTAGAGTAGTCATGCTCAACAGTGCACAACAGTCCAATACAAACAAAATCAGAGTGTGTCGGTGGGGTAGGGGCCATGTGGTGGCTTGTTACTGACTGCCCTGAGGATATCTACATATATGAATGTAACACCCTTTACCAATTTCCCTTTATTTTGATGTAAACATTCAAAAATTGATATCCTAGAAATCCTTTGACCACATGGGGCATAATATATTAATTTTGATCCTATCAGAGAGGTCTATGCATTGGTACTAATCTCCAAAAAAGAATGTCTCGTATATGATAATTGAATGTTTAATGATGTATATTTCTCATAACTAGTATTGTTGCGTTTTATATCACTATTATCTTTATAACAGTAACTTTTAACCATATTTTTCCTTGACTCACAAAGTGGATCACTTTTTTGATGTGCACTCTTACTCTTTTGGCCTATAAGTGCCCTTTTATGTATGTACATGATGCCTCTTGACTAATGATGGAACCTTGATTTTTTTATCATCAAATGCCTATGCCAGTCTTCAATCAGAGACATTAATGATTTTATGTGTCATGTTTGCCAAGGTCTTTTACTATGGTTGCCTTTAATCACTCGTATGACTTAAAAATCTACTTGAGTACCTTGATACACCCTAAATGTGGTATTCAAGTACTTATGGGTTTGGAAACTTTAAACCTGATGCAAAGTTGATCTTAAATGTTGAAACCTTTATGCCCACTTAAAATCAATCCTTCAATGACTTGTTTCTTAAGATTTCATGTAGGATACCCATGTACTCCTATTAAATACCTATAACACCTAGTGTGATTTGAATGCATATGTTGCTTGTTTGCCATTTAATCTTGGATATGATTCTCTAATATTATCCATGCTATCTTAATGTCTTCAAATCAATAGAATCTTTATCTTGTACTACTATGATCTATCATATACTCTCAATGCTCACATGACTTGGAGATATGACCCTATTGCATTGAATTGTTCTAATATGACTTTATCATGATCTTGAATGTTAAACCATGATAATAATCTAAATCTGACGCTTCCCTTATATCCAATTAGAGATTATATTTATCTAGTACTACTCTTAATGTGGATGGTCCATATAGACCTAAGGTCTAGTGTTGATGCTTATGCTCGATGGAATCATTGCTTGCATGTTTGAAACTTTGGAAACTACGTTTAATATACTTAAAACCTAGGTCTAGGGGAACATACACATGTGTCGTATGATGTATGGCTTATCAAACACTTTGGATCTAAGACACCATGATATATATTTTACTTGTGAGGTACCCTTGGTTTGGATAATCTCTAAGATCTTACTCAGGAATGCTTAATCTTGTACTCTACTCACAAGGTACACATAATCTCTTTTTGGGGTATTGGTTTGTTTGTATGTATGCTCATATGAATGCTTGGATAGTTAATTACTTGTTTGAGCTACTTGTTCCCTTTGAATAGTACATTCATTTTTGCTTGACATATGTTGAACAAACCTTGAAAATAATTGAACTTGTCCATTGTACAAACATAGTGTACCTGCATGTATTCTCGGGGTAAGGGCACAAAGTTGGCTATCTTCCTTGAGATGTCAACATAAGGTGGACCATGTAGACAAAAGGGTGAGCTAATCTTGAGCACCTTTACGGACCCTTCAAATGGGAAGTTGTTCAATGGTCATAATATGTTGTTGAGTATAATGGAAATACACCTAAAACATGCCTTATATAAAACAATATCATTAAGTGTTTTACAATTTGTTTCTACTTCTTGCTTCTTATCATGTTTCTAACCAAGAAACTTTGATATTACTTGTAAACTATGTTTACATGCCTTTTAATAGCGTACTTAATTCTTTAGCATTAATATGTTTTGTTTATCAAATTTGTATTTCACAAATGAAGATCCGCTACACACAAGACTCTTAGCTCTGAAATGAAATACAAACGGGTATACTTGAATCTACAAATGGTTAAATATCTCTCATCTCCCTATTTAGTATTTTTTGTCTTGTTGTTACTGCTTTTACATATATGTTTCTTGTGTAAAATATGTTATGTGATACATTGTAGGGACAAACGCTATGGTCCACTCACCTTTGGTTGTGTAGCCACTAGGAGTGTGGACTTTGGGTTACAAACAATTATGTGATGAATGGGATCAGTGTTATACATATAGGCCTCTATATATGTTTAACGCATGACACATATTAAGAATCTAGGAAGGACTAAAAATCCTTTCCATAAAGTTTAGAGAGTATTCTAGCATCTCATCTCTTCCTTTATAACCACCTAAGCCACCCAAGTAAATGATGATTAGGTAGTCTTATCATCTCCTCATGTGATTCTCCTCTCATGACTGTTAATCACATGAGTTCTTGATTTAAGGTATCTTATGCATGGGAAAAACTAAAATTTACTTGAAGTCATGAAACTTGCTTTTGAGCAAAATGTCATGATTTGATATTAAAGTGTAAACCCTATTTGATGTATGAAAGTACTCTTGAAAGTGATGTACTCATGTGTGAAGCCTATGAAAACTCAGTGTTACTATATCAGACTTAAGTGCTTCCCATGTTTGAGGTAAATCACTAATATGGTGAGATAGGGTGGAAATCATGTTTTACACCTCATGTTTGATGAGGTCCCTATTGACTAAACATGTGTTGCTCTATTGTTTACTAAGCCTCAAACATAGTATAGCAATTTTTTTCCTAATTGACATGTACCCTGATCAATCCTCGAGACGACCATGTCTTTGGAACCCTAGATCTTAGTGTGAACACTTGCTACAAGGGAAAATCCCCTATTGACTATTAATCCTCTTTGTAGACCCAATTTGAATGATATGACAAAACTAGACTTGAATCTTGCATTTTTATGATCAAACCCTTGAGTTCTCAATTTAACTTCTCAACTTCCAAAGTCAACCCTTACCTTGAATTTATAAGGAAGGTAATGAAATCATGACCTTGATCTTGCAAAATATTGAAATATGGATTACCCTATTAATGACCTTGACGTTTGACTTATGAACTCATGTAATATCACTGGATATCTGATAATCTCCCTATTTGGATATGTTTGATGACTCATGATAAATATGGACTATTGTGATAGATTTGGGTGGAAGTTGAGTTATGAAAATTCCCTAACATATGTAACATCCCTATTATGACTCCTCTAAATTTTCATCTTGTTCATTATTTAGAGTTTGGGAAAGTGACCCCTTCCACTCAATTTTGATTCTTGACCTAGGTCTCTAATATGTCAAATCCATGATGAAATCGATGATCGATCTTAAATCTCAATTTAATGACAATCCTAAAATATGATGTTGTTGACTATGATTAGTGGTTAAATTCCTAGAAAGACCTAGATTTTGTCATTCATCAACGTTGAGCATCATGAAAATGAAATCGATATCGATGCCACAAAATTTGAATATGCTCAAAATGATATCTATTATTGTATATGGATGAATGATCACCCTAAGGTCTAACTAGGAATCTAACCCCAAATTCAAAATGCTGGGATCTATAACATTAATATCCAAACATGACTCTTGATATTAAATAATGAAATTTTCACTCTTGAGTAATGATATTTATCTTGATTTGACTCCTATGATCACCCTATTTGGATCTTGAAGATCACCCTCAATATATGATTAATGACTTTCATGTCCCCATATAAAAAAACATAAAATCATGATTATGTTAACTCTCTCAATTTATGACTTAGCCTAAGGCTCCATGTGGAGTATGGTGAGCCCTTCCATTGATTTGGAGCATGAAATCACGATGTTGAAATATAATGTTGTCGAAATACAAAATATCAATCATGGATGTATAACCCCACCTAGGCCAATGTAAAAGCTAGAACCCTAAATTTTGTGAGAGAAAGTCATGCCTTGTTCTTGAACTCTATTTGATTGACTTGGAAGGTGATCTCTCCAAATTTGGTGATATATATAGGATAGTCTCTCCCAATTTATGACTCATGTAATGATCTCCCCAATTTGATGATATTGGTGACTATGTATTGATTTTGAAGCTCAATTTCTCAATATTGGAATGAGATTGGTTTGGTAAGTGGTGATGATACCTTATCAGATAGTATGATGATTTTGAGTTTGAATATGAAGTTTCAAATCTCGACTTATAGATTGATTTAATTTTGGAGACAAAATTCCTTTTAAGGAGGGAGAATGTCATGACCTGGAATTTTATCTCTCCTCATTCTAGTGCTATGCACTTCATTCTTGCATATGTTTCCCACTGGTGATTTTAATTTCATTATTGAATATTCTTTGATCTATAATTGAATAATCTTGTGTTTACATGTGCCTTGTGGGACACCCAATTTGCTTTTTGACCTAAGTTTCAAATAGTTAACATGTCACCATATTATAAACCAATTTCGTACCTAAAAAATATCATAAAATTACTCTCTAATGTATGTCAAGTTTTAGAGATTCAAATTACCTTTCCAATGAACCTTGTTTCACTTAATTCTGAGTTAGGACGAAAACATTATGCTTGTTTGAAAATCCAATCTGCAAATCCTATTTTATAGCATTTTATCATTTATTTGAACCATGGTCGGCCTTATTACGCCTGATGTAGCCCTATTTTAGGGCTCCATCTTGTTCTATTTTGTACATTAATCACATCTAAACAAGTTAGACTACAAGTTAATTCCCTCAATATGTGTTTTAATGTCAAATGCACTTATGGACGTTCTTTGCATTATTTTTAGGTATTTGGACCATGCCTTGGATGAATGAGAGAAAAAGAAGGAGTTCTATGGTTCCTCCCATCGTGGATCGGTCCAAAGAAGGCCCAAAAGATCCCTCAAACTACCACTAATGGCCACAGTTTGACATCAAGCAAAGAAGTCATTTGATAATGACGATTGAAGCCCTTTTTGCCTTTGAAGACCCCAACACGGTTGTGGTGTCAAGGAACAGTCGTGCTGGCAATTACACAAAGCTACAAGTTAATTCCCAAGTTTTGCAAGCTTCAACAACTCAGCCACCACGGTTGTGCTACCCAGCACAGCCGTGCCATGAAGCCCCCAAAATGGTATTTCTACCCAACACGGTCGTTCTAGCCAAAGAACAGAATGGGCATGCTCAAGGGAACGACCTCCTCTCAAACTCCACCACCATGGCCATGCTACCCAACGCAGTCATTCTTCCTAGCCCCCACCATGGCCGTGCTCCCGAGCATGTCGTGCTCCTCAGCACGACCATGCTACCCAGCACAACCATTCTAACAGCCTCCATTCCACCACATCAACCAGTGATTTTGCCACTTTCTTAGAACGTCTATTGTCTACCACCACGGCCGTTCCCACTACTAACCACCAGGGCCGTGCTACCCAGGAATGTCATGCTACCACCTAAACCCTCCCACTTTCTGCACTTATTTTTCCAACAATACCCATACTTACCTTAGTGCTTCAACCACCGCCTATATATACATGGGTGGCGGCCACATCACTAGGTTAGATGCCATTACTCCTTTCCACCCTCTCCTTGAGCATGCATTGCATCCTACTTGCATATATGCTCTCCATCTACCATTTCCTCCTCATTTCCAGCTTGGAAACCTAGATTTCTAGGTTTTCTTTCATAATGCCCCATATTCTCATTCCCATCTGCACCTTTGGAGGAGAGAGGACGTCCCCAAGCTGCTAGGAGGTGAAGAAGGAGGTTTCTACTTCAAGCTCCACGGATTTCTACCCCCTTCTACCCCTTTCTTTTGCCAATTTGTTTATCATGTCTAGCTAAGCCCCTAGTTGTGGGACGTTTGGGGTTAAAATGTGACTTTGATACTAGCTGGGTGGTCTCACCATACCAACAAAATTATCACAATTCTATCTATATTACTAAAACAAACAACAAGGCAAGTGCTATTAGAATATACCCTATACTACTAGTTGGAGAACTAGGGTTAGGTGTAATTGTAGTAGGACTTGCCAAGTCTAGGTCTTTAGGGTAAGTGGTATTAGGATAATTAAGGGACAAGGGTAGAAATGGGAGTAGAGATGATGGTTTTTCACCTCATGCCACTATCCATATAGCCTTTAGAAAGCCCTAGGTAATTGCATTAATCACACTTACACTAGCCACTGATATCTCACACTCACTAGTAGGAGGAGGGATGTGTATGTAGGAACAAAGGGGGCTACCTAGGGATCCACTAATTGGACATAGGAGCCATTCCTAAGATTGGCCACATACACTCCAATTCCTCTAAGAAGCTAAGTGTCATCAAGCATCATAAAGCAAGAAATCCATGTTATAAGCACAAACCACATGCAATAAAATAGGAAATGAGATAGAAGCAAGAAGAAATCATCATAGATAGAAATTATGTTCATTACCAGCTATTTTCCCCCAACATGGTATCAAAGTCACATTTTAACCCCAAACATCCCACAACTAGGGGCTTAGCTAGACATGATTAAAAAATGCCAAAAAAAGTGGAAGAAGGGGGTAGAACTCCATGGAGCTTGAAGTAGAATCCCCCTTATTCACCTCCTAGTAGCTTGGGGATGTCCTCCCTCCTCTAAAGGTGTAGATGGGCATGAGAATATGGGGGATTATGGAAGAAAACATAAAAATCTTGGTTTCCAAGGTGGAAATGAGGTGGAAATGGAAGATGGAGAGCATAAATGGAAGTAGGATGCAATGAATGCTCAAGGAGTGGGTGGAGCAGAGTAATAGAAGCTAACCTAGTGATGTGGCCACCACACATGTACATATAGGTGGTGGTGGAGGCACTAGCATAAGTAGGGGTATTATTGGAAAATCAGTGTAGAAAGTGGTAGGTTTTAGGTGGTAGCATGACCGTGTCGGGCAGCACACCATAGTGGGTAGTAGTGGGAATGACCATGCTGGTGGAGAATGACCGTTCTAAGAAAGTGACGAAATCACAGGTTGATGTGGTGGAGTGGAGGTTGGTAGCATAGCCGTACTGGGTAGCACGGTCGTGGTGGGGGCTAGGTATAATGGCCCTGTTGAGTTGCGAGATAGTGGTGGTGGAGTTTGAGAGGAGATAATTCCCTTGACCACGCCTGCTTTGTTCTTCATCTAGCACGGTCGTGCTGGGTAACACATCCCGTTTGGGGACTTCATGGAACGGTCATGCTGGGTAGCATGGCCGTGGTGGCTGAGTAGCTGAAGCTTGCAAAACTTGGGAATTAACATGTAACTTTGTGTAATTGCCAACAACGCCGTTCCTTGTCACCACGACCGTGTTGGGGTCTTCAAAGGAAAAAAGGGCTTCAATCTTCATTAACAAAGGACTTCTTTGGTTGATGTCAAATCGTGGCCATTAGGGTTAGGTTGAGGGAGATTTGGGGCCTTCTTTGGACACCCTCCATAAGTGGAGAAACCCTAGAACTCCTTCTTTATCTCTCATCCATCCAAAGCATGGTCCAAGTACCTAAAAATAATGCAAAAAATTTCTAAAAGTGCATTTGACAGTAAAACTTATATTGAGGGAATTAACCTACAATCTAACTTGTTTATATGTGATTAAAGTACAAAATGGCACAAGATGGAGCCTTAAAATAGGGCTACATAACCACCTCAAACATAAAACATACTTGTCCTCAAGTATGCTCCAACTCAATCTCTCTCTTTAGCTTTCCTTCAACAAACAACAATGAAAAATACAAAGAAACAAAAAAATATGTGTTGCATGGTCTTAAAAGTGATTAAGTGCATGTGCTTCACCTCTCTCCTCTCCTCTTTCACAAGCCAATCATAAAATGAGCACTAAGCATACAAACTTCAAATATAAAACATAGAATAGACAGGATGTCTATATGTCTTTCGTATCATTCTGGGTAGATTGTTTCATGCTGGTGTTAATCAAAGATGACTAGGAGTGTAGTTTCACTTTAATGCATTTAATCTTATGCCTCAAACCGCACCAAATGACCCACATGGCTGTGGAAAAGGGTAAAGTGAGTTAGATTTGATGTTTTCTAGCTCAATGGGTATGAAAATAGAAGAAAGGGTTGTAGAAAGATTTTTTTGGAGTGTTATTACATAGAGGACTCATCTTTTCTTTATTTGAATGCTCTTAAATAGGAGCACCCTTTTATTTTCTTTTTGCTTTCTTTTTCTTTTCTTTTCTTTGCCCTTGATGTAGATAGGGCATACGGTGGATAGAGTGAAGTAGGGAGATATAGATATGGCCACCCCAAACTTTTAGAGGTGACCAAGGCTGATTATGTGCACTAGGGCATCCTTTCATGAGGCGGAGAGGTATGAAGATGGTGAAAGAAGGGACAAATCGAAGAGGGGTCATTAGTGTAGTTTTTCACATAAGATTTCCTTCATGAAAGCTAATCCAACACTTCATCAAATGATATCACACCACATGATATAACAACATGACATTCATATTTATATCAAGTGATTCCATAGGCTCTAACACTACAAAAAAAGTATGATTTAACTACAATTATTTTACCTACACATATTTTATATGTAGTTAAGAATGTTTCTCGCACAAAATGTGTGCATGTACCTAAGAAAACTATAGCTATTTATACATGACCATATTACCTACATAATGTACGTTATATGTTCAAAATTTTAAATAAAAAAATGTGTAAAAAAGTTCGCTTGGCGCGAGATAATTCCCTTGTCCTCTCATTTCAAGTTTTTGCCCTCGGATCTCCTTTGTATTTTCACTCTCGTCTCTCCTTTGTATTTCCGCCCTCTTCTCTCCTTTGTATCTCCGCCATCCCCAAATCACGAACTTCTAATCCCGCCCTCTCCTCCCAAATCTTGCCTCACATCGACATTCCCCCTTGCTACCTAGATGCCTCCTATGGTACCGGCGAGAGGTGGATGAGGAGGCGAAGGATGGGCGGGGCGGCGCCGACATCCCGTGGGGGTGAGGTCTCCCGACTGAACCGGGTCTTGCGCAGGGCAAGGAAGGAGTCGAGCATTCAATTCAGGAAAAACGATAATCCCATTCAT